>JAWNNV010001041.1:0-286969 GCA_035044485.1 Scaptomyza reducta
ACTTCTGAAACTTTTCCCAATTAGTTTATTTTCTAGTTCAAATCAAAATCCAACTAAACCCTTTCTTATTTCTGTAAATTATTTCTCCTATTGACTGAATAAATAAATAGTGTTTTTGCTTTGTCCTCAACTTTTAGTTTAACCCTAAACAATTTAAAAATACTTAAACTTGATTTCTATATCATTGACTTTCTATTTGGCTAAATTTAACTTTATTTCAAAGGCCCATAAATCAGATCTTGTATTCATTGTTAGCCGTGCCCCTCAACCACTCAGCGTCTAATAATTTATGCATAAGGGGCAAAGCTTAAAAAATTACCGTCAAAACACAATTTAACGCGCGCATAAGGAGCGTCAACAAGCGATAGAGAAAGAGAATGTGACAGAGAGAGAGAGACAGAGATGGTTAAAAATAACAAAATATAAAGCGTATGTTGCACGCAAACCCCAACGCACACACACACACACTCACCCGCCACACACACACGCACACACACCCGCTACACACACCCTAAACACACACACACACACACAAACCAATATGTATGTTTATATAATTTTTGGTGGTGGGTTGGCGAAATGTATAAAAAATAAATGTTTTGTTTAACCGACATTTTAACGCCTATTTGCGTGCCGTGCACGTCATGCACGTTACGCCAATTTAATGCGCCTTCAAGCTAGGCAATGACTTGGCTATCTTCCTTCGAAGCAGGAGCAAAGCATAAAAAAGCAGAAAACCAACAAATATTGTATATGCGAATATGGCAAGCAAAATAAAAGAAGCGCCCAAAAAGTCTAATTGTCGTAAACAAAACAAAGAAAGGACTCAGAGAGAGAGAGAGAGAGAGAGAGAGAAAGAGGGTGTGAGAGAGACAGGAAGAGAGCAATAGCTTGGGCCAGACAGTTAGACATTGTCTTAAATTATTAAATTAAAAGTTAATGAATAGAGCGACGCATAAACACATAAAAAGCATAAACAAGTCAAGGTCGCTTCTCAGTCGCAGTCGCCGTTGACGTCGCAGTCGCAGTCGAAGTCCCTGTCAGTACCCGCAAAACCCCTTGCTCTTAGCATGTGGCACATTAGCGTCCCTGGTGTAACATTGCGCGCATACTTAGTGAAACGCTGTCGATCCTGGCTCGTCCTGGCTATAGTTCTCTCTGCCACTGATTGCTGCTCAGCACAGAAATGAATATATGTGTGTGTGTGTGTGTTGTCTGCCTGTCTGTTTGCCCTGCCTGACTGCCTGACTGCCTGCCTGCTGGCCGACATATGACAAATTCGCTGGGGACCATCAGCATTACAAGTAAAGTTACTTTGCACAAAAGTTGCCATTTTTCTTTTTTGTGGTAGCTTTTTGGCTGCCTGTTGTTTCTGTTTGTGTGTGCGCTTCTTGGCCATTAGTTGTGGCTCAGACACAGACTGTCGACGGCCGCGGTGACAGCTCAAGATATCTGTACGGAGTACGCTTTTATCCGGAGCATTAATAAAAACGCCACATGGCAACGGTAAAACGGTTAAGTTGTCAACCCGCCGCGTGATATGGATGCGGATTTTGTGTTGTGTTTACTCTGCTCGGCTTTAGTTATGCACGGCGGAAAAATCGTTTCCATGTCACAAGTCATTCATTTCGCCGATGCTTCAGGTTGCCATATTTTTCTTTTTTTTGTTAAGCATTTAAATTGCTGCTTGAGTTGAAATAATAGAGTATTTTTCAGCTCCTAGAAGCAGGCAACACTTTTTGCAACTAATCGTATGTGTGTATGTGAGTGTGTGTTGGTGTGCTTGTGCTTGTAAATGTCAAAACCTCAACATGTCTACACTCATCTACGTCGTCGTCGTCGTCGTCGTCCTTGTTCCTGCCTGGTTCTTATGCATATATATGGAAATGCCAATTTCAAAACATTCTACACATCCGACATGGGCCCTCGACCGCCATCTCCGCCCCTACTTGCCCGTACCCCTAACGCTGCCAAGTCACAGCCTGCCGATAAGACAATGACTGAACGAATGCCTGACCAAACATGCGTTTGAGGGGCAGATGCTGATGCTGCTGTCCAAATTCTGCTGCCTTGTCTGTAACTCTACGACTCTAGCTAAAGAATTTACATATGGAATTTATGCCTGTATGTTTAAGTTTGTGTGTGTGCGTGTGTGTGTGTGTGTGTGGGTGTGTGTGTGTCGAGACATGTTTTGACTGTCACGACGGTAATTGATCTCGATTAAGACCATGTACGAGAAATCGCTTAACAAGCAGACAACACATGTACACAAACACACACACACACTAATACTTATGCATATTCATATGTGTGTATGTTCAAATTTGGTCGCGGTCTTAAGGCTTGTAACAACATTAATTGACTTCGCTTGAATTCCATCAGTCTTATATGTCCAAGACATTATTGAAAATAAATACAAGCAAATGATTTCAGCCAAATTTAAATGTTGGTTAAACTTTTATGAGCCTTGGGCAACTAGTAAACTTATTTTCAGAATAACATGACGTTTATATAAATAGTTTTTTTGACATACTGGCTTGTTATTTATCAAGAAGTTTAGGATGTCCTTGACACAGCATTATTTACTTAATGTTATGGCCAAAATACATTTCAAAAGGCAAAGAAAACAAACTTAAAATCAATAACCTTGCTAACTCCTTGTTCTTAAAATTTTCTTTACTTTTTTGGCTTTGAAAAATATATATTTTATATTTATTAAAGATTTATATATTATCTGGATTTATTGCTTTTGTTAAATGCTCCAAAACTCTTCCCCCTGACCAACCTGCTTCATACATACTTCATCGAATAACCTCTCTTTTCATTGTTGCAGGTCTGGTTTCAGAACCGTCGCGCCAAGTGGAAGAAACGCAAGAAGACCACAAATGTGTTCCGAACACCAGGCGCATTGTTGCCATCGCATGGCCTGCCACCGTTTGGGGCAAACATCACGAACATTGCAATGGGCGATGGACTGTGCGGCACGGGAATGTTTGGCGGTGATCGCTGGAGCGTTGGTGTCAATCCCATGACTGCGGGTGAGTGATTGATTGATTGATTGATTGATACACTAACTACAATATGACTAACTGGAACTAACTATGCAACCTGTCTATATCTTTATGTATGTGTTGTTGGTTTGTTGCTGGCACAAAAGGCTTTGGCCAGCTGAACCAATCGTCACCGCTTTCGTCCACGCTGAATAGCGGCCTCAATTCGGGCATTAACATGGGCTCCGCCCTGGGTGCCGGCACCTATCAGCACTATGGCCTCAATGCTTTGGGTAGGTGTTGCGTCACTACCTACCACTCGAACTCGTATCTAACCCTCCAACCCGCCTCCCCACATCATACACAACTTCAATTAATTCCTTTCACACTTGATTAAGATCACATGGTTGAAAACTTTCCATTTGCATGACAGCCAGGCTGAAAAATGGCGTTGACACTTTTTGGCTACCATTTTTTTTGTATTATGTTTTTTTTTTCTCGATTGCTTCTTTATTTGTTTAGCTTTCGGTACAATCCAGTTCTTCTGCCCAAACACGACATCGTTTTCATTTCTTTGAACTCATAACACTTCATTTTTTATTTTATTTTTTTTTGTTCAGCTACCGAAAATCAATAAATAAAAGTTCGAAAAATGCAGAGTAACAAATGTTTTATAGAGCTGCGAACCTTATTTTTATTTTTTTTTTGTATTTTCGTGTATTTACTCGTTCAATTAACAGGCAGTCGTTTAATTTTCAGGAATACCCAAAGGCATTGGTTCGATGTTCGTTATTCGTTGTACGACACGTCTTCGTTGAGTTTTATTTGATTTTGTATTCGTATAGTTGTGCTAATTGATATTTTGGAGACAGGTTTCTTTTGACTTCAAAGTTTTCATTGTTACAGTTTTTTTTTTTTGTATTTATTTATTTTTTGTATTAGCCATATATTTACATTTTTGTTAACGAAGCAACAACTACAGTTCCGTATCTTTAATTGTTACGTTTCTCATACGCAGGCGATTCGATGATGTATCAGCACAGCGTTGGCGGGGGGGTAGGCTGCGGACCGGGCGGCTCCCCGAGCGCCACAACACCGCCCAACATGAATAGCTGCTCATCGGTGACGCCGCCGCCGCTTTCAGCGCAGCCCAATGCCGCACAGAACGAACTCAATGGCGAGCCAATGGTGAGTTTCAATAGTGAGGACACAAACCAAGAAGTTCAATTTATCATTCACCATTTACACAGACTCACCATCAACAGCAGCAGCAGCAGCAGCAACAACAGCAGCAGGCACATCAACCGCAGCAACAGCAGGCACACCAGCAGCAACAACAGCAATCTCTAACACACCAGCAACAGTCCGCAACACCAACACAGCAGCAACAGCAACAGCAGCAGCAGCAACAGCAGCAACATCAACAACAGCAGCAGCAGCAACAGCAGGACAGCAGCAATTTACTTCCACATTGTCATCAGGCGATGCAGTCGCCAGACGGCGCCACCGATGAGGATGTGTGGCGAGGACACAGCATTGCAGCGCTGCGGCGGCGTGCTTCCGAACTAAATGCAACAGCAATTCCATCCTATTTGCATCATGCCGCCGCCGCACACAATAACTACGAGCACCACAATTCGGTCTACTGAAATTTGTTGAAAAGCTTTGAAAGCTTTTCGGATTACGGTTTTTCCAATTGCGGCACTCACGATTATTAATGCAACTGAGCACAGTTTGACAGCCACCCACAGCTCGGGCTAACCGAGTTTCTAGACCTTAAGCTAACCAAATGTTAATTTTAAACAATTGTACAATTTATATATGTGTTTTGATTTGTTTTATTGTTTTTGCAACTTGTCCATGAAACGATCGCATCGGAGCATACTTAAAAACTTAAAAGACTATAATGAACGTAAACCATGTATACGAGAGGAAAACGTGAGCTATTTTTAGTGGCATTAACTAGCAGAAAAAAAAAAATAGATATATATATATATATATGAATGTACGAGTATTGAAAATATTAATATTAAGCGTAAGACATTTAAAATTATTTCAATAAAGTCCAGTCGCATGGCCTGAACTAAACGAATTATTTAGAGCTAAAGTTGAATACTAAAACATTACGTATACGAATTGAACAACAATGTCAAATAAATAAATTGTATAAACAAAGCGCTCAGAACGGATAAAAGTAACCAAACTGAGCAGCTAACAATATATATGTATTCTATTTATATACATACTTAGATATATATATATATATATAAAAGTGTATACTTTAGCATTGTAGATGTAAACTATAAGTGTTGTTGTTTTTGTGTATAGCCCTTCGATGTTTAGTTCTTTTGCTAAACTTATACTTACATATTACATAGTTAGATCTATAAGATTACTTAAACATACAATACATACATTTATTGTTTAATGAAATGCAATAGCAACCATATGCAACTAAAAACACACAAAAATAATATTGAAATAAAAACCCAAAACTATAATTAAATGTCAGCTACTCTATTTGAAACAGTTACCAATACACACGAACAAACAATTAATTATTGATTAGATGACATTGAATGGATTCATTTCAATTTATAATACTAGTGCTTACATACATATACATATACATACATATAGATGCATGACTACAATTATTATGGAATACTTGTAATAGCCTTTCTTCTAACGTTTAAGCCTACATTTAACTAAAAGCAAAATAAAAAAAAAATGAAAAAGAAAATTCAAATGAAAAAAACATGTATGTAATTATGAGTATTATTAAATAGTATACTAAATTAAATATGAATTGAACGTGATTTAAATAACAGTAAATTGACAAACCATGCATAATAAAACATAAACAAACAAAACAACAAAATACGAATTTCATTTCGATGCAGCTTAACTTCTAATTATAACGAAGTTAAAAAAAAGGAAACTTTTCATTAATATGCTGCACATGCTTTTAATGCCAAGTCAATTAGCTAAAGGGTTGCCCCAACGGCAGTGGGAGGGGTTAACGTGCAACCATTTAGGTGGCAGTTGCTTGTATAAAAGCAATTACAATAATTGGATGTAAGCGCAGCAGCAGCTTTTTGGCTGGCTAATAAAAACTCCAAATCGAATTTGCCACAAACAACTTTAAGCTCAAATTGCCAAATTGATAAAAGTTTGACAGCCCGCACACACACACACACACACACTCGCACACACACGCACACGTTTGCGGGACGAGGTTTTATTGGAGCAACTGGGCAAATATCCATTGCATTGGCATTGACTACTTGCCATGATTGGGGTCAACTGTGGCAACAAACAGTGGCTTCTGTATGTTTACGGCTGCAGTGGTTCCATCCCAAATACTTCGTACTTAATGTTAATGCTATGAGGTGTATAAGAAGGATACCATGCCTGCAAGAACAGGTTGATTTACTCATACTTAAATGAATTTTCCATCATTTCGCGAACAAATTAGATGACTCAGTGCTGGGCGCTGATAGCAGTCAGTCAGTCAGCCCATTAGCACAAAGAGTTTTACATCAAACGATATTTAACTTCTTTCAATCATTTTTAATCTTTATTTAATATCATATTAATATATCTTTATTTGTCTAAAAAATTAAAAAATATTTGACTTCATTTTCTACAATATTTTTAGGATATCTTACTTAATCAATTGCAACAATATTTGTATATTATTATATAAAGTTTGTTATCTTATACACAAAAGAATTAAATATTAAACTAAGTAATAATATTTATTTGATTTGCTTTATATTCTCCTTACTCCTTACAGAGTATCCTTCGTACGCAAACGTTTTACCTAGCAATAATGCTAAAGTTGTTCTTGTTGTCGGTTCAGACTTGGTATATGCATATCGGGGGGGCTTATAAATATTATAACGACTGCACAGCTGTGACATTTGACATGCACATTGTCACGACAATTGGCCAGAGTTAATCACACTGATGGCATTTTTATGTGATGTGGCAGCAGCAGCAGCAACCCAAATGCAACAGCAATTCAATAATACAACTGCAAGCAAA
Source organism: Scaptomyza reducta (assembly GCA_035044485.1). Lineage (NCBI taxonomy): Eukaryota > Metazoa > Arthropoda > Insecta > Diptera > Drosophilidae > Scaptomyza > Scaptomyza reducta. The sequence continues at coordinate 7,041 of JAWNNV010001041.1, forward strand.
CACTCGCATGCATACACTTCTCGAAAAAAACAAAAATATGCAAAGCATATATGTGTGTGTGCGTTATATGCGAATATGGAAAGTGGAAAGAAAGTCGGGAGCACGGAGTATGACATGCTCGAACTCCAGTATTGATAGCTTGCCATCGCCGTCAACGTCGGCTTCCTCGATTACCTTGTCAGCAATCTGTTGGTGCTCCTCGGGACTCAGTTCGTTTTTGGTCATTGTCGTCAGGCAGGACATCAGGTCAGCGTGTCCAATGAAGCCGTCCTGATCGAAATCTGCAAAGTCATGGCAACCAGCCAGACCAAGACATGCATAAGTAGTGTTAGTCCTTGTACGACAAACATAAATACATATGTACATAAAAGAAACTTGTGTATAAAGAAGTTGATATGCAGATGTGCGCTTGTCGCATTATCAAACTTGACATTTTCATGCATAAAAGTCAACTGATGTGTGCAAAACTAGTTACGTATAATATTCGTATGTGTGTGTGTGTGTCCGTTATCAGCGTGGCATGCATCAATTTGTGTCAATCTAATAATGCCAAACGTTTCTATGCACTTTTTATCCTAGCTAGTTTTGCCTTGTGTTGACAAATATGTGGATTGAAACTTTAAACAAAGACACATGTTGAATGGAAATATTGAATCAGTCTAACTTTCACTTAATTCAATTCTTTAAATGCGTTTAATTGATTAATTGAATAGTAAAAAATACAGCTGTCATTTAAATTTGATTTGAACCAAGCATGTAACGAACCTAATTCTATTTTTCTCTTTAATCTAACCTAATTCAATAATATTCACACAATGCTCTGACCGTTCAGTGGCATTTTTATTCAATTAACTCGTTTGCCTTGTACTTTATTTATGCAATTCCCTATGCAATTCACTTTGTGTGTATGTCACAAAACTAATATATGTATTTAACTTTGTGCTGCATACACTGCATACACTTAATTGCCGGCCAGTTCATTTGGTGCGCTTTCAAGTCGTAAATCCACAAAGTTGTAAAATCAATTTGCAAAACTGTGCAGCAAAAGAGATAGAGAGAGCGAGAGCGCGACATTTTTCAGATGCTCATTTAAATTTCAATTAAAATACTTATTAGAATTTATGGCTGTCCTTGAACTGTGTGTGTGGCCACAACACTAACAACAACTACAACAATAGTGCTACGTTGGACCTGGGCCACAAATTACGGAGGCACTGACATTCGCATTCGCATTTCGTGGCATCCAAATGCCAAAGAGGCACAAAAAGCCAGGCAAGAATAGTAACAACATCTAGCTGGGCAAATGCATAAACTAAACCAGAAAAGTAAGAACGCTCTAGTCGAGAAATCCGAACTAGAAGATACCCTGAACCCTATACTATATACCTGTACAGTGCTTGCAAGTGCTTACTGCATACTTGATTTAACTTCAATGCTCCATATCTCCGGTGTTTCTCAACAGATTTCAATCAAAATTTCACACATTGTCAATGATTAGTCTAATGTTTCAAACTGCATCTCAAAGTTTTCCAAATTCAAGATTTTATTGTTATCGATAACATGTGTATATCGAAAACGGAAAGAGTTATCGAGATTTTGAAACAAATTTGTACTGCCTAGGGAGTAGGTGAGCTTATGTTCCCAATCTGGATCTTTAGCTCTTAAAGTATTCATACATACGGACGGACAGACTGACATGGCTATATCGACTCGGCTGTTGATGCTGATCAAGAATATATATACTTTATGGGGTCGGAGATGCTTTCTTCTGCCTTTTACATACTTTTGCACAAAACCATTATACCCTTTTTACCCATTTTCAATGGGTTCAGGGTATAAAAATGTTCGCCAAAAGTGAGCAACACTACAGCAACAGCATTGAACAATGATATCTTTGGCAAGTCGCGGCGAAATTAAAACTTTGATACTGCTGTCCAACAGTTAACATTCATATTTCATATACATTTCATTAGAATCTTTTTATTCTTGTTCTCAAAAATCTATATATTCAATTTTGTTCTTTGTTCAGAAATGGAGAAATATCAAGGAATATTTAAGCGTAGTTTTAAATTTGTTTGTGGTTTAAGATAAAACAAAATACATCATAACGAATTTTCTTTCCCACTAAACGGTTTATCATGTAAAAAGGGATATCTATCCATTAGTCCTTACATTTTAAACACTGAACGAACACGAGTATTTGTTAATGCATCATTAGCAAAGTTGTTCTTCTTCGATTTAACTCAATGGAGCAGCTAACTGCTTTAAAACTAAGTTAGGAAAGTGGGAAGGATGCCTTCAAAGAAGACAAAAATCTTTAAAAATCTTCATTACCACACAAAAAAACCAATATACCCACTGGAAGTGTATTTAGAAGAAGATTAATGAAAAGCAACTTACCATAAATCTTGAAAGCGTAGAAAACTTTAATGTCTCTGGGTGCCTGTTCGCTAAACACGGATAGAGCATCCAAAAAGTCCTCAAAGGATAAATTACCCAGGCCATCGCGTGAGAATGCCTCGCCTGGACGGCAAGAGTAGGCGTGGCAGTATACAAAAATAGAATAAAATCGTTTTGCTTATGAATATATGGCATTGTTATGTTCTTGTTGTTGGGAGTTCGTTTTGGTTGTACTTACAGATACGTCGCCGAAAAGGATTCTCACGCAACTCGGGCATCTTCTCAATGCATTCACGTGGAACCTTGACACTCGAGGCCTGACCCTCGGTCATTTGGCGTGGCACCAAATCCGGACGGAGCTCACGAAAGCGTTTATGCACGCTGTGCCAAAACGGGGGAAAAGGACGAGAGACAGGCTAAATGAAAGGCTTTGTGTGTGGCAGTATGTTTATGCGTGTGTGTGTGTGTGTTTTTGCTGAGTGCCCCAAACAATAGGATGCGGCAAACAATGGCGCCAAACAGCTCCGTGTTAGACCATATGAAAGGAAAATAGTTTCGCTTATTATATACAACAACAGAACAAAAATGAAATAGCAAACAGAAATTAAGTATACGCCCCCTGATGTCAAATACAAACCGCAAAATCTCCTTGCGTGTGAAAAACGTGCAATCCTTTAATAAAAATACAGAGACAGACAAAAACATATGTGATATTAAAGCATCCCCATTTATAAACTCGATCAAAGAAGGGATTATTCACATTCTGACATCCTTTCGCTGAAAAGGAAAGTGCACGCACCTGATAGTCGTCCAATTGCTGTTCGGTAAATGTCACAATTTTGTTGCCCATCGCTTATTCCCGTTTGCCTATGCAGGCCCAGAAACAGTAAAAGCAAACTTTAACAGGCAACTCGCAACTGGCAACTGCTGTCTTCTGCAAACGCTGCACGACTGTCGCGAATCGAGCGAAACACAATGTTAGCATAACTTTGCATAGAACAACGCCAACAGAGCAGAGGTAGCTCAAAGGTAGCCCTACCCAGTACGCTTGGATCAGCCCAGCCCCAGTTCAAAACGCGACTGACACATCCTGCGGCTTCTTGGCTCCAGCTTGTCCTGGCCGCATATCGCATGGAAATTAATTAAGGAGTGCCATTCACGGTATGCCATTTTTGTGCTAGTTGTCTTTTTGTTCCTGTGGTTTGTTTGACAGCGAAAAAAAGGCAGCGCACAAGAAAAACAAGTAAGAAGGCTCCCGACTAGACTATACCCTCAACCCTATACTTTATACAGTCAGTGCTTGCAAGTATGTGTGAGTGTATGTATGTATACGCGTATAGTGCATACTTTCTAAACTTTCTCCAGTGTTTCTCAATCGATTTCAATAAAATTTTCAGAGATTGTCATTATTTAGTCTAATCTTTCAAAGTGCATCAAAAAGTTTTCCAAATTCAAAATTTTGTTGTTATCGATCACATGTGTCTATCGGAAACGGGAAGAGTTATCGAAAATTTAACAAACAAACTTGTATTGCTGGGATTAGGCGAGCTTAGTTACCAAATCTGGAGTATCTAGCTCTTATAGTCTCTGAGATCGACGCGTTCATACATACAGACGGACGGACAGACGGACGGACAGACAGACGGACATGGCTCTATCGACTGGGCTGTTGATGCTGATCAAGAATATATATACTTTATGGGGTCGGAGATGCTTCCCTCAGCCTGTTACATACTTTTGCACAAAACCATTATACCCTTTTTACCCATTTTCAATGGGTTCAGGGTATAAAAACACAAAGACGGGTGCGCCAACCAACAAACAGAGCGAACTGTATTCGAATCGCTGAGTATTTCTAGTATTGCTTAGTGGATTTTATTAATTAATTTAATGTTCGGCAACACTTTTCAATTTGGCGTGAATGCTTTATGTACTTATGGTAGTGACTATCGGGCTTCGGGTCCAAATCCAGAATGCTCAGCTTGGTCAGAAACTGTCGATCCTTCACGCACACCAGCCAAGGCTGCAACGAGCTGCAAAAGGTTTGATTAGCTGTCAATGTGTGTGTGTGTGTATTTGATTACCTGTTGTGCTGGACGGGAGAGCGTATTTCCTGAAACGTCAGCATTATGGAGCAGTCCAATGCCGTTGCGCCCAGCATGTATGCCTGCTCCGGCGGCAGCTCATCCACATTGAGCGATTCTCCAGCATTTAGAAGTGCGCGCAGCGCTTTATAGCTGGGCGTGGCATGTTCAGCGTATCCTTGTTGGCACATGTAAAGAAAATTCCGCTGCAATTGCCAGCAAAAAACGTTAGAGACGAATAGTTTCAAAAATATTGCCAGCCACTTGGCTGGCGTCCAACTGTTCCAGTGTTCCACTAATCTACTACTCTCGTATTGCACTGGCCGTGACGTCCAGGTCCAACGAGACTTTGACTGAGTTCTGTGTCCGTTTGCCGTTTTGCTGCCCTTTCAATTTCTAAACTTTTTTGCACTCTTCGCTTGAAGCATTGTTGAAACATCAACCAGGTAACTCAATGTTGTTGCTGGCCTTTGTGTAACTCCCAACGGCACTCTCTCTCTCAATTTCTGTTGCTACACTTAAAAAGCAAACGAAAAAAAAAGTATATAATGCTCGACTAGTTGGTGCTTTGAACGGAAAAGTTAAGAGAAGTAAACGATTTAAGCTAACCAGATGAAAGTACGTTAGATACATGATATCTGTATGGACTTGGGCTGTCTTTGAGCCAGCAAAACATACTTTTGAAAGCAGCTACATCGTTCTTAAGATTTTATGCTTATATATAATAATCGCAAGATACTTTTAACTAACATGCTATCTAGTTTTCTAAACTCTCTTTAATAGGGTATTTGAAATGGTTAAAGGCATTTAACTGCTGGTCAGTTGAGCTAGGTTAAGGGATTCTTTTCGTACTCGAATATGAAAAAAAGGAAAATAAACAACAATGATGATAGCCAAAGGCAACCAATTCTTTTTCTTTTTCTCTTCTGTTCTTGTTTTGTTAGTTTGGCTTACCTTTACCAGCAATTGCAAATGCAAAATTCTTTGCAGCACACAATTATTGGGTAAGTGAAATATTTCCGCATTGTTGATCTGTGCTTGAGTCGACGTCGCCATTGCTGTCGCCATTGTTTCCGTTTCCATTTCCGTTTTGGGTTCCGTTCGAGCCACATTCGTTGACAAGCAGCTTGTTGTGGCCGAAGATGTTGCCATTTTGTTACGCTTTTTGTTGCTTGCGGTTGCTTTTTCAACAGCTGCTGCCCCTGTGTCCTCGATGCGTTGTCGCTGCGGCTGACCATCAACAGCTTTGACAAACTGAACTTCACCCTCTTCCCGCTCCTGCTCCTGCACCTGTTTTAGCTTGTCTACGTGCCACGCAGCAGCAGCAGCAACATCAACATTAGCCACGCCAATTTCTATAGTTTCTTTTGTCTCGATGCTAGCAGCAAACGGTTCGCATGGCGATTCCCCATATGCAGCATTTGCCACGTGGCTGTGGCTTCCACTTCGTTTCCGTCTCCGACTCTTTGCGTCTTTGGCCGGCTGTTTGGTGGTGCTGTTGTTGCCGTATTCCCTGAGCAGGCAGGCGACCAGCAAATGTTTTATAAGCACCATAATTTCACTGGAGAATTTCAGAGATTTTATGACCATGGCGTTGGCATAGCACAAATGGGTATGGCAATTGGGATTGTGTTGTTTTTGTGGGTGGTTTGGGTTTTATGGCGATTGGCGTTGGCGTCGTCGTTCGTTTCGTTCCCAAAAATTTTCGTTTGTTAGCATTTTCAATGCACATTCCAATTTAGTGTTGTTGTTGTCAACGTTGTGCAAAGGTGTTGAAATGAGTGAGCAAAATATACAGCAAGGTGTAGAGAAAGTGTGGGGGGAGAGGGTGGTGGTGAGCAAAAGAAGAGAAGAGAAAAATGGCAATGTTAGCGGTTGGCACTCCAGAATTTGTGTTTGGCTGTTTTGCCTGCATTATTTATTGAATATTTGCGTGCCACACAATTGGTTTGAGATTCGATTCTTTTTATCTCTATTTCTATTTTTTTCGTTTTCGTTTTCGTTTTGCTTTTGTTATTGTTTTGGCTTCCATGGAAATTTTATGTGGCATTATAGTCGCTTACAATAAGTTTAGCCAAATAGCGACGAATAAAAAAAAAAATAAATAAAATTATTGCGACAATGCGAAATATTTGAGAAAATTACAATTGCATTTAACTGAATAACGTTGGCTTTATACAAAATAAATGATTTATGTGCCGAAAGAAATCGAATTTGTTATATTTCAATGAAGTTTGCATAGTGAAAAACTTGAATTACTTGTTAGTCTTTTGCTTCCACAAAGCTAATTTAAATGCTCTCAATGTGTTAATTATAAGTCCAGTAAGCTCGAACGCTTTAATATTGTTGAGTAAACATTCATTTAAAACTCATCTTGTCTTTAGTACATCTACGTCCAATAATAACTAACTTGTTTTAATTTCATCTTTTTATACCCTGAACCCATTTAAAATGGGTAAAAAGGGTATAATGGTTTTGTGCAAAAGTATGTAACAGGCAGAAGGAAGCATCTCTGACCCCATAAAGTATATATATTCTTGATCAGTATCAACAGCCGAGTCGATACAGCCATGTCCGTCTGTCCGTATGTATGAACGCGTCGACCTCAGAGACTATAGGAGCTAGACACTCCAGATTTGGTACATAAGCTCGCCTAATCCCCGCGCAGTACAAGTACAAAATCTCGAATTTGGAAAAATTTGTGACGCAGTTTGAAACATTAGACGAAATAATGACAATCTTGACATATACTTGCAAGCACTAAAAATCGAATCCCAACTGACTTTGACTATGTGCTCCAATGCATTCCCAGACACTCAATCAAATAGCTCAGCTTTCGCACACACACATACACATACAGAGGTATATAATATTTTAACTGTGAAACGAGCTTTGAGTTTGTCTGGGTTTTTTTGTGCCCCCAAATTTTGATAAAAGTTGCTATAAAAGCGAAAGCTAACAAATGTTCTGAATCAGAAGTTGAAAGACAACGTTTTAGTTCTAACGTCAGCTATCAACATGCAATTGATCAGAATCTGTGGCTTTGTCTTGGCTATGCTTTGCTTTGACTTTGGCTTCAGTCGAATTGGAAAGTAATTATTCAAGCCCAAGCCAAAACTATTTATTAACTAATTTCTAATCATCTTACCACCATATTTATTTTATTTTAGATATGGCAATTATTTTTGACACGAATAGAATGACGATGCACCGCTATTTAAATGCAAATTCTACTTTTTTAATTGAAAAATCCAAATCTTCACAGCTTTTAGGGTAGCTGCTTTTACCAAAAATTCTTTAAATTTGTATAGTAAAAGATTTATTCATGATTTGTGGCAAGAATATCTAGTATAAAAAAATATATATAAAATTGTTACTGCGAAACGAGCTTAAAAGATTTTCTACTCATTTTATCTATTCTTCTTAAGAGAGCGAGCTGGCAAAGCCCAAAGCTGTAAAGCTATAGACTTGTTTGTTGATCTGCAACAGAATATAAGAGACAACGTTTCAGTTAGTCTTTTATAATGAACATGCAATTGATGAAAATCTTTGGCTTTAGCTTTGGCAAAAGCAGAACGTAAGTTACGAGCCAAAACTTTTAGAGTACGATTTTTTATCTTACTGTTTTTATACCCTGAACCCATTGAAAATGGGTAGGCTGTACAAGTATTCGATAAGTCAGCCCGATTTCGATATACACATGTTATCGATAAAAACAAAATATTGAATTCGGGAAACTTTGTGATGCAGTTTGAAACATTAGACGAAATAATGACAATCTGTGAAATTTTGATTGAAATCGCTTGAGAAACACCGGAGATATGGAGCATTGAAGTTAAGTCAAGTATGCACTATACGCATATACATATACATACACATACTTGCAAGCAGTGACTGTACGCGTTAAGTATAGGGTACAGGGTATGGTCTAGTCGGGACTAGACCCTTCTTGTTTCCCTAAAATCGGTAGGTACGCTGTTTTTAATATGCATATTTTTGTGGTGCAAAAACCAAAGCAAAATAAATGAAAAAAAAAAAGTTGAATGTGCGCTCACCCTGGAAAAACGCGTGAGTGGAGCTCATCGGAGGAAATCGAATTCGCATGATCGCCATAAATTAAATTGCCGCTCTGAAATACACGTAAATTATTTTGCGGACAAGCGAAAAGTGCATTCAAGGCATTGAGCATACGACACGGTGAACTGCAATATAAAAGAAACAGAAACGGAAGAAAAAAATATATATATAAAACTATTATAACATAAATGCATATCTATAAGTATGTGTGTGTGTGTGTGTGTATGAATGGATAGATGGATGGATGGATGATATAAATGCAAGTGGAATAAGAAACGAAACGAACGAAAATAATAATGGCCAGGCAAGGACACAATTTTTTTTCGTGTGCGCGTCAAAGCCAAGTCCGTAAAAAGCCCGAAATGAAACGGAACGAAACGAAATGAAACGCAAAAGAATAAAAAATAAACGAATATGTAATGAAAGTGGATACGAAGCAGGCGGTAAACCGGAATGAAAGCGCAAGCAAATTGAATTTCGTGCACGGATGCACGCATGACTTAAAACAGCGGGCCACAAATAAACGAATGAGCCGCGGGATCCACGGACTCAGCCCGGTTTGGCCTGTAAAGGCTCCGGCCGGTAACAGAGCGAGGCCAAAAGTGTTCGCTAGGTAACAAAAAGAAAAAAGGGCCAAGCCACAGGCAGGCCACCTTTTACGAAAGTGTTGGAATTATGGAGCCCAAAAGACAGGACACGCAAACGAAGCAGATTGAAATTTATGTTTCAAAGGCGTGTGTCGAGCATCCGCCTAACTCCCACTTGAAGTGAATACTTACCCGGAAAATAGCTGCATCGGGCAATAGTCACCCAATCGTTTGATTTTGCCTGTTTGCAACTGCAACAAAAGAAAAAAATATATGTAACGAAATGTTTGTAAATCAAATAACAAGCACACATCAGTTGTGTGGCGCACCTTAACGTGCTGCATGCAGCAATAGCGACAGTGGCACCTGTTTGGGTTTAACAACAATGCTTGCCCCAGGGGCCGCACCTTAGCCGGCTCGCAGGTCGTCCCAACGCCCGCTGGCATTAAATCAAATAAATCGCTGACATCACTTGGCAACTGGAGCCAGCCCTGTTTTGGTTTTATTTCGATGGCATATGTATCGCCCAGACGGGTTATTCTACGGTTTCCACTGCTGCTGCTGCTGCCGCTGCTGATGTCCTGCATATCCGCGTCCGTGTTCATGTCCTTTGCCTACAAATTATTTTCGTTTGTTTTACTTTTGTTTTATCATTTTTTCAGTTCCAGCTGCATGGCAAATGGAGTTTGCCTGTCCTGGGGTTAAGGGGGTAGGGATGGGGATGGGGGAGTGGCCCAGCGTTGACGCCATTTTGACTTGAAAATGCCAACGAGTAGCGAAGTGAAGTTGAGTGCGCCACAAACAATAGCAACAGCAACGGAAAAAATAAACAACAAAAAAAAGGAGCAGGAACACGAGCTGGCGAACAGGAATATTGCTGCAAGCATGAACATGAACTGTAACTGCCTGCCACGATGTACTTGCTGTTCTTGTTGTTGTTGGTGGAACATAAAACAAGAGTTGTTGTTTGCGACGCGCTGATTGTATGATGAGTTATGGCGCCATGCTGGACACCTGGATGCAGGCAACCTTTGCGGTCCAACTTGAAATTGAAAATTAACATTTAAAGCCACAATTAAAAGCTTCACTTCGTTGTGGAGCTTCGTCTCTGTGTCTGGCCATATTCACAGTCATATCCTGTGTGGCACACAATATGGCGTTAGTTATGGCGCCGTAACTATTGCTGTTGTTCGATTCCTTTTTTTTTGTCCCTTCATTTCTTGCAATTTTATTTCGGTCAATGCTTTGGCACCAAAGCCATAAATTGAATATATATAACCATCGCGCACAGCCCTAAAAGAGCAGCTTCAATTGTTTTTCTAACTCCACGACTAGTAAGATATCCTAAACTATTCGTTGGCGCCATCTTTTGTTAAATGTGTGCAAGTAACCTAACGCTAGGTGGCGCTATATACATTTACATAAACGAATTCTTAACAAACGTTTTTTTTTTGCACATATATTAATAATAATAATAATTAATAATATATTATATTAACTAAATCCAACTTTTAAATTTTATAAAGTTTAAGAAATGTTAAAATACAGTTTTCTCTATTATTAATCGACCCCTGAAGGGCATTAATAATTTTGTAGGGCATGTTGAACTAGTGGTTTTGGCGGCACTTTCAAAGCAATTTCGCTGTCTTTTATAACCGCACAAACCCAAAAACGGCCATCGAGTCCAGGCAAGGTTTTCAGTATTGGCTGCCCGCCACAACAGCAGCAGCAACATATACTATAGGAACAACAACAACATTTGCCAATAGAGCAACAACAATGTGTTTACACTGTTGCCCACTTTAATTCAAAACAAAGAACCGTTGATTTATGTTGCCTTAGCCGTTTCCCCATATCCCACAACCATGTTCATGGCATGAATCCGGGTTTAGGGGTTTCTCTCGGTGCACAAAGGCGAACTAAACCGCAGCTAGCAGCGCATATGGCCGAAAAAGGCCAATATTGTCCTTGTACAATATAAACAATATATTTGAACTGCAAAGCCGGAGCGCGCGCCACGCCCCCCGCCTCGTTGCGCCACTGAATCGATTGGTCAGTTGGTTGTGCGGACAAAACTCACCTGTAAATTGGCAAGTAAAACATCGAACGTGGCAGGCAATTGGGTCACATCTGGCAGCAGCAGACCAAATGGCCCCGCAAATTCCTTATCCAGACGCGCAACTACAAGTGGCACAGAACACAGAGAGAAAGAACATGAATGTAAAGTGCAGCATCGACGGCGACGGCGACTCCAACATCAACCGATTATTGATATATAGTAGATGCCTCGATGGGTTAGCGGCTGGATGTTGGCAATGATAAATTGTTGGTTTAGTTCTGCAGCCTGTTGCTGTTGCAACCAGCCAATATATATATATATATATAGTATAAAACCGAAATTTTGATATATGGCTGCGACTATAGGCCAGCACTAATCAGTCCCATGTGTATGTGTGTGTGTGAGTGTGTTTTAGAGAAAAAAAACTGTTACGATGGACAATACTTGGAGCGTTGTAAAAAGCTCGTTTATGATTGATTGCTTTGGAAAGGCTTTGAACGTTGAACGTTTGGGCCAAAGCCAAGTTTTGGCCCAAAAGACGTTGTTGGTCGGTCATGTGCAACGCAGCAAATACAAAATGTTGCACGTAGATGACGATAGCACTAAAAAAACTTGCAACCCAAAAGAGAAGAGAAAGTATCTTGACATGAAATCATGAGAGAGAGAGATGAAACCACTCACCCGGTCTGTGGGCGCGTATGTGCTCGTTTATCCAGAATCTATCGCTTTCCTTTGGTATGGCAACAATATCCGCTGTGCAGACAAACTCATTTCCTAATAGACGGCGCATTATCTCGATATAAGCCATAAAATCCGGCATTGTCAGGACGCCAGCTAAAAATAAAAGCAAAAACCGAGAATAGTTTAAGAGCAAGAAATAACATAAATGAAATAAACACATCTGATGCAATGGCCAAAAGATGCACAATGCAACCACAAAACCAGAAATTACTTCGTTCATATATATATATATATATGTATACAGTGGTCACTCGCTAACAAATGATTGCCAGAAGATTACGTTGTAAGTAAAGTTAAGCAACTATTCAAAGTGGTTTTTGAACAAAAAAAAAGAAGTTTTTTTTTTACATTTTTAAGATTCGAAAAGCAATTCATACAAATTGACCACTGTGTATATAGCTATATAGCCTTATATATATATAGAATATAGAAGTATAAAGCAAGAGTAAAATGCAGCCAAGCGGGCAATAAGCATGGCACAATACACAAATTGGCCAGCGCCAGGAGAGAAGGAGCTGGGTTTGCTTTTGCCTTTGGCATGCAAGAGAGGCAATGCGGTTGTTGTTACTTTAGAGCTGGGGTGTTTGAAGTTGCACGCAACCATTTCCTGCTCCCAAAAGTAACAACAATAACATGTTACATATATGTTTATATATACGAATGCAGCAACCTTTAGAGCTTGATGCTTTAGTTGTTGGGTCGGAAATGCTGGGCTGTCCTTCCGGCTGTCCTGCAACGGCGGACGGCTGCTGCTGCGTCTGCTGCTGCTGCCTGCTGGATATCATTTTTGGCAAACGCAAAACTTTTTTAAATTGCGGCAACGACAGCACCAAATTTGCATTACCCTCCGCCCGATAGATCAACCCAATTTGGCTCATCTCCATCGGCGCATCGGGCAAGTGCAGCAGCGCGTTTAGAGTCTTGGCAACTTGGGTATGCGAGGAGGGAGCGGCTGCTGGTGCTGTCATGACTTGTGCGCGGGTGTTTGCGGTTCGTTGACGTTGTCAAAATGCAACTGACACGGACGAGAGTCCGTCTCGGTTCTTGGTCCGTGGCTGTCCTGCCCAGTGGCGCGCCAGTGTTGATTATTTTGCCGATTGTGGCTTGTTGCGGTTTGGCTTTGGTGGTAAATCTATGTTTTTGCTGTCGCTGTTGTTATTGCTGCAACTTGGCACGTTTGTTGAACTTTGGTTTGAGATAAGATGATCCATTAGGCGAATTTATGGCACTTGCTTTTATAGCAATCGTAGCCTGAAAAGACCTTTAATGAATTGATACGAAAGCTTATATGCTTCAGATTTATATTTACGATTGTGAATTAACTTCGACAGCAGCTATGATTAAACAATTTTCAGAATAACATTTGATCATAACAAAACAAACTAGGCTTAGCCAACAGTGTGACCAGATTGAACGTATGCACGCAACAGCTGATGAGGCGGTCGGCCGATAATCGATCATGCACAAAAATACCAACAGATGGCAATAATTGTGTGTTATTCAAAGCGCACTTTTCAAAACAAGAGAAACAAAAAATGTATAACACCATTTGTATTTAAATAAATTTAGTTCATTTATTGCAGCGTTAATTTAGTTTTTGCGTATGTATTGACCTCGGTCCGTCTGTACCAGTGTATGGCCGTCAGCCTTAAGAATCTGTGTAGCTGCAAAGTACAAATATAAAAAACAAATCAAATTAGATTCAGTTAGAGATAAGTTGAAATTATTGTTTCGAATACTTACAGGCTTCAGCACACGCAAAAGCTGCAATGATTGCAAAGACAAAGCCGCAGATCTTCAGACAGTTCATGTTTATTGCTTTCTCGTTGATTTGATCGGACAATATGACAAGCGATCGTTATTACGCTGCACTTTTATAGCTGCCTTCTCCCGTCTCGAGCCGAACTGAGCTGGGCTGGAAATTCCAGTCCCCAGCTAATCAGCTAAGTTCTATACGTATAAAAAAAAAAAATCACAAAAAATAAAAAATACCCAGCGACCGACAGCACTGATAACTACAGCTTACCTTGCGTTTGTTTATATTATTTATTTAAACTAGGTTAAGTGAAATTAGCTAATATATGCTTCTTATATTAAAACATAGTAGTATTATTTATATATTAATACGTAACGTAGCATATAAAATATTCAGGGCAGTATTTTTGGTGCACAGAACTTTGAATACCGTTTTAAAAAATAACTTAAATATTCATTTAACTTTTATTTATTTTTAAGTATTTTTCATTTTAATTATTTTTCATATCATGAGATATATATTTTTTATGAGACAAAAAACAGAAAATTTTCATACCATTGAAAATTTAAATCTTTTTAATATATATAATAATTTTTTTTAATTTTTGATTATTTCGAATATAAATTTTTAAGAGTTATAATTTTTACTTGAATAAATATTCAATATTTCGTTGATCTTTTTACCCTGAACCCATTAAAAATGGGTAAAAAAGGGTATAATGGTTTTGGGCAAAAGTATGTAACAGGCAGAAGGAAGCATCTCCGACCCCTTAAAGTATATATATTCTTGATCAGCATCAACAAACGAGTCGATATAGCCGTCGATCTAAGAGACTATAAGAGCTAGAGACTCCAGATTTGGAACATAAGCTCGCCTAACCCCTAGGCAGTACAAGTTTCTTTCAATTTTTCGATAACTCTCCCCGTTTCCGATATATACATGTGATCGATAACAATAAAATTCCGAATTTGGAAAACTTTGTGAAGCTGTTTGAAACATTAGACTAAACATTGACAATGTGTGAAATTTGTATTGAAATCGGTTGAAAAACACCGGAGATATGGAGCATTGAAATTAAGTCAAGTATGCACTATACGCTTATACACACACACATACTTGCAAGCACTGTACGTGTTAAGTATAGCCTTCAGGGTATAGTCCAGTCGGTTTTTCTCGACTAGACCGTTCTTACTTGTTTATAATATGCAAATTATTAAATACGCAGAATATGTTTAGCTCAGAAATCCCATCCAGTTTTCAATTCCCAACAAATGTCAATCAAAACAAATAATAATAATGCGCTGCTGATACGATTGTGAAGGAGAGAGAGATAATGCATATACCTGAACAAATAAACAGACGATCTTTTAACCTGCAAAAAATTCCAATTCGATAGGAATTTCCCGACATTCGGCGGCAGCCGAAGCAACCGCAACAGCTCCTATAAAAGATCGCTTCGGCTCTCAGTTTGGCATCAGTATCAATCATACAGACAACATATCAACAATCAATATGCAATTCTTCAAAGCAGCTGCAGTTCTCTTGGCCATGTTCGCCGCCCTTGCCAGCGCTGAGCCCGTGCCCAAACGTAAGTTCACAAAGCATACCCTAACAATATTATTATTAGCAACTTTATATGAACTATAACTTTTTGTGTTTATTTTATAGCTGGTACAGTTCTGGTTCAGACCGACAACGTTCAATACATTCGCACTGGTTAACTCTTAAGATAACAACTAAAAAAATAAAACGGATATGTTAAACTAAACAAATACATTTGTGTTCCATATTTATTTATGCTTGTATTTACTTTTGCTTTAAGGTAGTTTTCAGTTTGGAACGATTTGTTAATCATATATGTTTGTATTTGAATGCTAAACAACAAGCATAAAAGTTATGGAAATACTATAGCAGTAAAATCTTAACCTTATCCGGGTTAACTTGAAAATCTTTTCCAGGGAAAATTGGTTTCAATTGCAACATTAAACAGTTAACAAGAAGTTAGCTAAGTATTATTTGTTCCTGGAATATATATTTTTCTTAACACCAACCGTTTTTTGTAATGCTTAATAAAAACCAGTTCGTAGCACCGGTTTACGTTGATCACTTCTCGGAAAGTTCGAACTCAATTAGACATTTGGTTCCCATTCATTAGGTTTAATATAACTGGAAATGAATTGCGTTTCTTTCTTTCATGTTTGCTAATATTATATATCTGTATATAGTATAGACTAAGCCAGATTTGCATTAGCAATGCGTAATTAGAATGATGCTTAAAAACCGGTTTTTCGCATCAAATGCTATCAGCAATGCTGACATTGTTGTTATTCGATTTCGCATTGATAGTGAGTAAATATAGAAATGCCCTAGAACATGCACAAATATATATGCTAAAGTCAAGTCCAAGTCTGTATGTAATATATATTGTGTACATAGTATGTAAGTCTGATGTATGTATGCAAAAGTTAACAGCTTGTTTTAATAGCTGGCTTGACAGACTCCGACTCCGACTCAGAATCAGAAACTTGATTTGAATCGGCTTCAAAGGCCGCGTTCATATTTGTGCTTGTGGTTGGTTGATGGCACTCGGCCCGAAAACTTTAAACAATTTTTGGCCAAGAACAAAAACTATTTGGTTGTCCCCCGGTTTCCAACGTCCTGCCCGCCCGGGGGCCATTGTTCTTTCGGTTTTGTATGGCTCGTTACATCAGCAATTATTTTGAACTTTTACCGCAAATATTTCCTTGGCTGGTTTTACGCCAGAAATAAATTGTAATAGAAGTTTGCCTGGTTAACAGCTCGTATGACTGGTCGCCGCCAGTCTTTGCGGTCGACGTTGGCCTAAGAAATTGGCAAGAGAGTGAGAGAGAGAGGGAGAGAGGAAGGGAGAGAGAGCGAAACGGAAACGTTTGGCTAATCCTTTTGATTTTCAACTGCACGAATTCCGTCTAACAACAATTTATGTTCCACAACCTCAACCTAACTTAAACTCCCCATTCCCCCACCCCACCATCCCCATTCACTCGGTCAATAGACCTTGCATTGTGCTTGTGTGTGTGTGTGTTTTCCATGAAGCAGTCAATAACGGTTGGCATTGTTTGCTGTACTACTATAAAAGCATTCGGATCGTGGAATTTGCAACGTTTTTCGTTGCCGATGGGCTTCAGGAACGCACACACACAAAAACACACACACACGCACAGTGAAATTTTCATAACGGTATCAAAGTGAAGTCAAATTATGATGCTCCGCAAATGAGTATCCAAATATAATCTGGAATTGGCAGGAAGCTCGCATACCAAATACTGTTGGCCTTCAACGTTTATTGGAAATTAATTTATACGGTTTTTGCTTGGTTCGAGTCAAGTATTTTCTGGCTTGGCAACGTGCCACAAAGCGCAGCTAACAAACCCACACAAAATGAGCCAATTCCCAAGCGCAATGAATTTTTGTTCCTTTTGCTTTTGCTTTCTCTTTTTCTTTTACTGTCTGCTGCAAATCGAATCCTAACTGACTTTGACTATGTGCTCCAATGCATTCCCAGACATTCAATCAAATAGCTCAGCTTTCGCACACACACACACACACACATGTATAATATTGTAACTGTGAAACGAGCTTTGAGTTTGTCTGGGTTTTTTTTGCCCCCACCAATTCTTGATAAGAGCGCGTGCGGGCAAAGCCCAAAGCTGCGTGTGTTGCTATAAAAGCGAAAGCTAACAAATGTTCTGCATCAGAAGTTGAGAGACAACGTTTCAGTTCGAACTTCAGCTATCAACATGCAATTGATCAGAATCTGTGGCTTTGTCTTGGCTATGGTTGTGGCTTTGGCTTCAGCCAAACCAGAACGTAAGTATTCAAGCTCAAGCCAAAACTATTTACGAACTAATTTCTAATCATCTTACAACCATATTTCTTGTTTTGCAGCGCAAGGCACTTTGCTGATACAAACCAACAATGCTCAGGGCATTTTTACGGGCTAGATATTAGACATCAGCTACATACACTACAAACCAATTCCAACTTCAATATGACATTAAAATAGCAATATTTTTTATAAACAAAAAACAATCATTTTTTAATCCTTCACAAGGCTTAGGGTTTGGGGTAAGGTGCTTTTACCAAAAATGCTTTTCATTTTTATACCCTGAACCCATTGAAAATGGATAAAAAGGGTATAATAGTTTTCTGCAAAAGTATGTAACAGGCTGAAGAAAGCATCTCCGACCCCATAAAGTATATATATTCTTGATCACCATCAACATCCGAGTCGATACAGCCATGTTCGTCTGTCTGTCTGTATGAACCCGTCGATCTCAGAGACTATAAAGGCTAGAGACTCCAGATTTGGAACGTAAGCTCGCTTAACCCCTAGGCACTACAAGTTTATTTCAATTTTTCGATAACTCTCCCCGTTTCCGATATACACATGTGATCGATAACAATAAAAACTTGAATTTGGAAAACTTTGTGAAGCAGTTTGAAACATTAGACGAAATAATGACAATCTGTGAAAATGTTATTAAAATCGGTTAAGAAACATCGGAGATATGGAGCATTGAAGTTAAGTCAAGTATGCACTATACGCTTATACACACACACATACTTGCAAGCAGTGACTGTACGGTTAAAGTATGGGGTTCAGGGCATAGCGTAGTCGCGATTTCTCGACTATAGCGTTCTTACTTGTTTAAATTTAAATAAATTCGATATTGATTACAAAGAAAATATTAGAAAAGCATTTTACGCGCTAGAAATATCGCAAAACTGAGTAGAAACTAACTTTAAGTACAATGTGACATTAAACAAAATTCAATTTTCCTAACAAAATTAGTTGATTTTCAATTTTTTTCAATAAATATAAAAATATTTATAACTTTAATATAAAATATTTTCAAAGTTTCTTATATTTGTTTTTTGAATTTATTAATGCATTATTTCGTAATGAATTTTAGAAAAATAAAAATAGCCTTCTGAACCCAATTGAAAACGAGATTGTTTACAAAATTTTCGAGTTTTAAAATTTAAAAAAATCTTACTTTACAGATTGTCAGATTATTTGATTTTTGGATGACTTTTCCTTATTACTTGCAAAATGTATATTAGTTTTGGCATAAAATCAAATATAACTCATAGAAGAAAGCATCCCAATTTATCTTTTTTTACCCCAAACAACTTTTTAACAATCAAGTAACTTAACATTTTAATTTAACGTGATTAAGAAAAACAAAAGCTCGAAAAAAAAGAACACCAAAAGAACAAATTTCAATCACGCTGATTGTAGAGCAGGGAACTGGAACAATTTTGCAAAGTGCGTGCATTTCGGGTTATTTGACGTCCCCGGTAGTCGCAGATTGTGCTGAACTTGGATAGTTGCTGGTTGCCAATGATGAAGGTGCGCGGCGAAATAATCCAAAGGGTGCGTACGACTTTGCAGCCATTTTCATAGGTGCCCAAGTAGCTATAGTAGTTGGTGTCAAAGGGTTTCATTAGTGCGCTCAGATCGAACGGCGGTATCTCGGCAATCGAATTGGGCAGCGATATTTGGGCCAGATTATCGACAATGGGATTCAGTGAGTTGCATTTAAAGTTGCGCCTTTGTCGGAATAAATATGACACTGCCACATAATCGAATTCGGCATTGCGCATTTTGGTGGAATGCAACACCTGCAACTCCAACGCATACCTCTGTGACTCTATGGTGTGCTCCGCTTCGCCCCACTTGAACACCGCCTCCTCGAAGTAGTAGTTGCCGGGAAACCAATCGGATTGCAGAAATGGCAGACAATCGTGTGCCGGCGTGATTCTCAGTGTAACCGATTTGCCATTGTTCAATAGTATAGCCGCTGGCGGCACTTCATCGTAGCAGACCCACTGCAGCACTCCGCTTCGATTAATATGAAGTGCAACACTGCGTTCAATGTTGATTGGCGATTGCTGTTGCGTGTTTGATGTTCTGACCGGAAAATAGCCATCCACTATCTTGACGGCCCAATGTGCATGTCCCAGCACCATCAAAGCGAGTCCGATACTAAAACAAGCCATCGAAAAATTCGATCCCAGTGCGTTGTCCAAAAGAAACGAATAGAAAGACCAAATGCCGTCCAACACAAAATTCAAAACATACAGCAGCATTTTGGCCAGCTAAAGTGAACAAATTATAAGTGTTAGTAGGTGAATAATAATATAAAGGAATAATATGTAAAACCAATTTATGTTTTTTTTTGTAATTGATAGTTTTACTAATACTACTTAGCGTAATTAAAATAAATCATATTACAAAAATATTTCCACAAATTATAAAATACATTTATGAGTGCCTTAGTGGTAGAATAAATCAATGAATGTATAAAAAAATGCATAATAAATTGGATTTAATAAATGTTATAAAACATATATTTAATATTCTATCCTATAAGCATATGCAACCCTATAAATATAGGGTTATATATATATATATAAATATAAGCGGCCGGGGAACTTTTTTAATTATTACCCCAAAATATTTTTGTGGAACTGACATTACCAAACATTGGTAAAAGAGAAAAAAAAAGGTCATCTCCTCCATTTCAAGTTTTACCTTTACCCCCCAAATTTCACTATTACCCAAAAAAGGGGTAATTTACCCCTGTTCCCCAACCGCTGCTATAAAGTATATGTATTCTATTCCGTAACTTTGGTTAATCAGTTAGACTATGTGTCAAAATCGGCCAGTTCGGATGACTCAATCATATAGTATATATATATATATATATATCAATGCAATATCTATAATAAGTTTAACTATAGTCAAAGTGTATATAATATTCGGCATGTATGCGTATTTCAACTCAATATAATAAGTACTTTTAAGCATCTTATCAACTAAACATGTATATATATATATGAATATACTTTATTTGGTATGGTATATCTAGTAATCAAAGACGCATTAGGAGTTGGTAAGACTGCTTCTTGCATTTGATTGGTTGACTAGTCGAAGGTCAGTGTGAAAAGGTGACTTTGAGTGTTCTCGTTTGATATGAATAGGTCTGGAATTGAATTGAACCGCTTTGACCTACTGGAATGTAGTTCATGGGCGACTGGGCATTGATTACGCCCAAAACTGATGCACAGCACAATGATAATATGCAATTGAATAGGCTAACTGGGCGTGGATTGGGTGATCTGATTGACGGGCCATGTTTGACATGGACTTTGAAGTTGCAGAACTGAAGCATTTAGTATAGACCAATGCATTTTGTGACTTGCCATAAACTCTGATGCGATAACAACACACACACACACACACAGAAATTGGTGAAAGGACTGGACACAAACACAACGACAACAAACACGCTGCATGCCTGGCAGCAACATAAATAAATACCTGCACACAGAAGTGAATCCTGGTCGTGCTCCTGCTACTGCTGCATGCATCCTTGTTGACAAAACTTTTTCAGGACGCGCGTGCTTCATAAAACAGTCATAATGCACGTTGCGGCACAAAGTTGCTGGCAGCCTGAGAGAGTGTGGGAGTCTATCGCCTACTATTTGGCCATAAGCCCAAATTTAAATATTGTGCCATGTAATTATACGTGCACAGGCAACAGGCCATCTCTAACGTGTGTGTGTGTGTGTGTGTGTGGTCTAAAATGTATTAGGGAGCCCATTAAAAGTTGTTAAGTCGCTGGGCGCATGGCAAAACCAAAAACTGAAATTACATTGGGATTTGGCTAGCCGAGTTTTAGTAGCATATTAAATAATCAGCTACAATTTTTGGCAAAAAAGAGCTCGTTAAATAAATGCTACATTCAAAAGCGGACCAAAAACTGAAAAAGCAGCAGATTACAGTCTTTGCTTTGAGAGCTTAAGAACAAAAATAAAATAAAGCATACGCAAAGTATGAGGCATTAAGAAATGAAAATAATATTATATTATTATACTTGTAGCGTAGAGCTAATGGCATTAAAAATAAAATATATAAATTTGTAATTTTATCTGTTGTCTATAAGTAAATGCTTTCGGGTTGAAATACAATTGAAACAGTTTTTTTTTTAATAAATAAGATGAGATTGAAACTGATATGATTTTTGATTTAATTCGAAGCCCAAAAGTATGCAACGTTCAATTACAATTCGGGCTACTCAGGTGCCTTGGGGTTGCAAAAATAACACTTTTCCAATGAATTGTTAAGAGATTTAAATTTAAATGTTAACTAAGTTAGAAACTAAAAAAGTTAAATATTTATAGAGCATATTAACATTATGGCAATTAAAATGCTTACTCCAACTTACTTAAAATAGAATACTCCTTGTTCACAAATCAGATACTTTTAATTGAAAGCAGTCACAATATGTTTGTGTTTTGCAATTGTGAAGCCAGTTTGCTTAAAACTCTTCTGTGCTCTTGGTTAAGTGATGTAGAAGAAGAAGAGTGTTTGTTGCGGTGAAAGCGAGTAACACACACACACACACACTTACAACAGGCCCTGCATATAGTCAGAGAAAAAGCCACAACCGTCGCATGCAATTGACAGGCTTAAGGTTATGAGCTGAAACAGGTGGTTGCCCGCCTTTGCGGGTGGCTGCGTGTATGGGTTAATGGAGCAACGTCAATATAACTGCTGTGCAGTAATTAAATTGAAACCACACTGTGTAAACAACAATAACAACAAAGTCGACGACGACAAAATAAAAATATTCCCCACAACATGAGCTTTACGTTTATTTATACACCAAACACAAAGCTAAGCCGGCGGGGGCAAAAAATACAAACGAAAGGGATGGAAGGGGTGTCGTTGGGTGTTGGGCGGAAAATGATTACCTGCCAGTGTAAGTTTATTTATGGCTGCGAAAGCAAGTCATAAACAGCAGCACACGATGGGGCTGCAGGGGCTGAAAAAACAGAGGGCAGAAAGAAGCAGTGGGTGAGAGGGTATTGGTGAAGTGGGGGTGGGGGTGTATATACGGTGTAGCTGCAGTTGCCTATTTTTGGGGGCTCTCTGGGGCTTAACATCAAGTTTTTGCCAGTTTGCTGGCCTGTTTGCCTGGCGATAACTTTTGACTTGCAAAGCACAAATATATATTTGAAAATGCGTGTGCAACACACACACACTCCTTCTGTGTGTGTGTGTGAGTGTGTGTGTGTGTGTGTTGACATAGGCACAACTTAATATTGAATTTATTATAGTTGTTGCCCAGCTTTTTTGTCGACTGTATTGCTGCACATTATTTTATTACACTTGCAGCAGGCAAAAACTAAAAATTATTGTGCAAGTGAGTTGTTGTTGTTGCCTGGTTGCCGCTTTTATCGCACGCAAACTTCATTTAGCCAAGTTAACAGCTGCATGCAATAAGTAACTACATTATGTTACAAGCAAAGTTTTCACTCACCTTCGATTACAGCTACGCAAAATGCCCAAAAACGAGAGACAAATGAATTTATACGCAATTGTTTTTTATGATTTTTGAATACGTTTTGAAAGTGACTTTTTACGCTTTGTTTTGTTCAGAAAAACAGTCGACTTTCTACTCAGTTCGTAAAATAAATAATGGCCTGCTGCTTTCTCTTGTTTTTTGGGTGCCAAATAATGTGAATGTCACTTCGATTTATTTATCGATTGGAAGTTTTAAAGTGCCTTTCGCAACACTGATCGCTGGAGCAAACATTAAGTTTATAAAGAAAAGGATACCAACGATCATCTCAATGAGAGTCGGAGAGGCTACTGCGGTCAAATACTTTGGCATCTTGATAGATAGAGAAAAAAAAAATAAAAAAATTATTATTATTCTTATTAAACCCCTCAGGAGACTCTTAAGTTTCAGTGCCTGGTTTTTCTAATCCAACGTTGCTTGCATTTGGACATTTTGTGCTCTCAGAGCTCATCATGTTTGCTTGGCCAACGTTTGCTGTTTGCTTTGAGGAAATTGAAAATAAATTATTATAACTAGTATTTGCAGTTGAGTTGTCCAAGAAACGACTACACGAAGGAGCATGAGGTGGAGGAGGCGGAGGAGATGATGGGTTAGATGTCTCCAGGCGCAGTTGATGGTAAAGTTTTGCCAAAGTCTTGGCCAAAATGCGGGCTGAGAAGTCACTCTTTGTGCAACTGCTGTTATTGTTGTTGCAGGGTATATGCAGAGTACGTGCGGAAATGCTCAAATTTATTCCCGTTACTTGGACGAGTTGATAACTTGGCTCGGGTCGCGCACTTTCTCTCTCTCTCTCTCTCGCTCTGTATTTCTTTCACTCTTTTTTGGGCATGTTATTAAAAAAGTTTTACAACTTCAAAAGTGAGTTAGAGAGAGTGAGCGATAGTGACTGCGTCCTTTTTTATACATATTATTTTATGTTTTTTTTTTTTGTGTTTTTGGCGCACAAAACTTTCGAAATTAAAAGGATTAATACGAGACTCGCAGTACGAGTATATGATGGCAGCCACTTTGTAAGCAAAATAGCAAGGTAAATTGTCTGCTTACAGCTAACTTTTTGATTGAAACTTTTGATGAAATACCCAAAATGCAGAAGATTTACTTAGGCCACAGCAGTTGGCACAGAATATTTCAAATACTTTCAGTATGTTCAGCTAGCTTATTGCCATAAAATAATCAATGAACAGGCTGACATTTGCCATAGAAAGTTAAGAAAGTGGAGGTTCTAAGGAATAGAGTACCCTAAGATATCCTTTACATTTGTGATAGAAAGTTAAGAAAGTGGAGTGTCTAAGGAATAGAGTACCTTAAGATATCCTTTACATTTGTGAAGAAAGTGGAGTGTCTAAGGAATAGAGTACCTTAAGATATCCTTTACATTTGTGAAGAAAGCGGAGTGTCTAAGAAATAGAGTACCTTAAGATATCCTTTACATTTCTGATAGAAAGTTAAGAAAGTGTAGTGTCTAAGGAATAGAGTATCTTAAGATATCCTTTACTTTTATTTGAACAGAAATTACATTCCATAAAGATCGAAACACATGGTTATACAAATGGGAGATGTCCTGAAAAATACTTTTTAGTAATACAAATGGTTTCTATAAAGTCAAAGTCTCGCTCTTGGCTGGAAAACTCCAAACTTTGACCTTAAAGCACGTAAGCAAATCGCAAGACAGTTTTAACTAATTATTCCCAACAGTAAAGTTCATGCATCAATCCTATCGTTGATCTTAATTACCTAGAAGGAAACTCTTGAATAACTTTTGGTCAAAGTTTGTCAAGGCGAAACGATTTTCAATCACAAATAACTTCTATAAAAGGTACAGAAAGGGAAAGAAACAACATATTCCCATAATTCCATAACTGATTTCTACAGGGTACTTACTGATCAAAGATAATGTGTGAGTGTGTGTGTGACAGATGTTTAGGAAACGAAATCGGAGACATTCCAACTTGTAATCTAGCCATTGACCAGCTTCGACTCAATGTGAATTCGATTGTGACAAATTTTAAAGGGGCGAATAACGTAAGCTAGTGTGGGGTGGTGGGGGGAGGGGGGGAATGATGAGGATGACTTTGAGAGTGGAAGTGCATTTGCATGCATAGTGTGGATGGCATAGCGAAATCTAATTCAATTTCTAATAATGCCAAGGCATAACTTTTGCATTGAGCCCAGTAAAAACTTTTGCACGTAACTTGATTTCTTTTTTTTTATTTGCCTTTGTGAGCAGAAGTTCCAATTGAAAGGCAAAAAGTGGATAATTTCAAGGAGAGCGGGACGAAAGAGAGCGAGCTAGAGAGAGAGGAAGAGTGAGAGATAATGCTTTCTAGTTGGTATCAGAGTCGTTGAAAGTGCATTTGTATACAATACATTTGAGCTGTCCAAAAACTTTACTCAACTTGCAATCACATGTGAGTGTTACAGTGTGTGTGTGTGTGTGTGTGTAACAACAAGCTGTCAACACTTTGGCATTGACTTTTGCTACTTCCACGGCTGCTGCTGCTTACTTTAGCTAGTGTTATCATACGCTTTCTACTTTCTCTTAAGTTGGTGTTGTTGTTTATCTGAGCGACAAAAGTTTTGTGAAGAAGTTGCAAAAGTTTGGACTGCGAACTCAGCAGAGCACAAAAACTATTAAAAGTGTATCGAGTCATTGGCTGCCAGGGCTATTTAAGTCAAGCTTATCAAATTACAGCCAATTACGGGGAAAAATCAGCCAAAGCGACTGCCCTAAATGATAACCCATTTCAATATAACAACCTTTAACTTACTATTTTCTACGCTCGGTCTTTTATTTTTTTCACTTAACAAGTTTAGTTTGGCAAACAAAAGCAAAAATAAAATAACCAATGCTCTGGCATCGATGAAGATGAAGCGTTTTGCATACAAACTGACCGTTATGCCAGGACACGAGCAAGGATACAGCACAAGGAGCACAAGGGAGTAGTGTGTGCAAAATATGCACGCAAAGTGTCCTTGCTACGTGACTGACATTAAGTATTGGTAATGCCTGCTTCTGTTTCTAACGTTCTCACGCTGTTGTTGTTGTTACTTCTAGTAACTACAACTCGTGTTGTTGTTGTTGTTTGTACTTTTATAAGTTGTGAAAAAATCATGCAAATGTTCGGACAGTTCTGGCATAAAGCTCATGATGTGCAATGCCTTGGTGCAAACTGAAAATTGCTTTTATCGAATGCTAATGCAAACTCGTACACCTTTTAACCTTTACGCAAAACCGTAATATTCTTCTTCACTTCACGAAGTTTTCCTGCAAAAGAGAAAACAAAACTTAATTGCCAACTCGTTAATAAAGCGCACTCAAAGCTTTGAATCACATTTAAGAATCTAATTAATAGTCAGCAAATGACTTTGCATCGATTCGTTGAACTTGAGTTTAAGGATTTCTTTATTTGTTTTGAAAGCTGTCAAAGGAAATTGAGTTTTCTGTTGAGATATTTTTCTGTCACCAACTTTTTCTAAACTTTTTCAGTTGAGATTTTCAGTTTGATATGGGCTTTTTAGATATTTTTTTATATTTTATTCAATTAAGTTTTGCTTTGGAATAGAAATTTTGTCATATTTGGATTTTTATTTTAAATTGAAAAATATTTATATATATATATATATAATATTAAATGTATCATATATGATTTGAAAGGAAATTGAGTTTACTGTTGAGATATTTTTCTATTATATCATCAACTTTTGCTAAACTTTTCTTTTTCAGTTCAGATTTTCAGTTTTATATGGGTTTTTAGATATTTTTCAAACCATAAACGAAAAGCTTAAAAATATTCAATTAAGATTTGCTTTGGAATAGAAATTTTGTCATATTTGGATTTTTATTTGAAATTGAAACATATATATATATATAATATTAAATGTATCATATATGATTTGAAAGGAAATTGAGTTTTCTGCTGAGATATTTTTCTATAAAATAACCAACTTTTGCTAAACTTTTCTTTTTCAGTTCAGATTTTTAGTTTTATATGGGTTTTTAGATATTTTTCAAAATATAAACCAAAGGTTATCAATATTCAATTAAGTTTTGCTTTGAATATAATTTTTGTCATATTTTAAATTGAAAACGGGCCAAATATTATTAAAATATATATATATATATATTTTTTTTAATATCTTTTTTTTTTAATACCTTTAATATTATATTTATATAAAAAAAATATATTAAAAAATATAAAGCAGCTTAAGTTCCAGAAACCTTTATTTTAGACCTTTTTTTAATACCATTAATATTATA
Organism: Scaptomyza reducta; assembly: GCA_035044485.1. Lineage (NCBI taxonomy): Eukaryota > Metazoa > Arthropoda > Insecta > Diptera > Drosophilidae > Scaptomyza > Scaptomyza reducta. The sequence continues at coordinate 34,419 of JAWNNV010001041.1, forward strand.
TATATATATATAATTATATATAATATATATATAATTATATATAATATATATATAATATATATATATATATATATATATATATATATAGGTTTCTGGAACATAAGCTGCTTTATATTGTGGTCATTACAATTAACACATATAGTTAAGTGCTAGCAGGCGACAAACAATTGAAGTGTGATTATGCAATAGAATTTAATAATTCATTGCAATTATGTGTTTCAGGCGTGATTACAAATCGGTACAAGACTAATAATCCGTTCAAATGAGCAATTAACTATTAATTAGAACGCCTTAGTGCCGACTGCTTGTTTACACACACACACGCACACATGCATAATAAAGACGGAGAGAGAGTGAGACAGAGAGAGACTGAGTGAACAGTGTCTTAGTTCTGGATTTGCAGCCAATTACATATTTGATTTCAAGATTTTGCACAACTAAAATCAACCCCCCGAGGAAACTACGCTACTGCTTAATGCAGAGCTGACTCTTACACACACACACACATGTAGTATGGCAAACAGTCATACAAGTGTTTTTGCAAATCCCCGATGGCATATAAAAAGCATTTAATATAAATGTTCGTGATATGCTTTAAAGTTAGCATTTGCCGGAAATGGCAATGGGCGCAAATTTTAATTACAAAATTCGCACATGCGACCAGTTAACTGACAAGGAAAGGGCTGGTAAGACAGGGCGGGCCGGTACAATGGTAATTGGAACTTTCAACGTCAAAATTGCGCACATTGCAGAAATCACATCATCTCACACACGGCCCAAACTTTGGCGCAAGCCTACTCCTAAGTCGGTAGATATGCAGCGGGAGCTAAAATTAACACACACACACACCAACACACACGCACACATACAGAGCGAAAGCTAACGCTCTGGCATAGAGTTGTACAGTGGGTCAGAATACAAGATTTACTGTCAAATATTTTTTATGATCCATTTACTTTTAAATGTGATTTTACTTCCATCATTTTCTAAGATCATCGAATTATTAAAATTAAATAATTAAATTAAATATTATATTAAATTAAATAACTAATTAATTAATCGAATTATTAAAATTAAATAATTAAATTGAATATTATATTAAATAAAATAATTAAATTATAAAATTAAATGTATGAGCTCTATTAATATCACAGAATTTTTATATTACAATTTACATCAAAATTTTATGTTCGAAATTACATAATTATATATAATTATGAAAAAAAAGTTGAGCGTGACTGTTATAAAACTTATTATACTTATTATTATTATTATTTTTAAATTTTAGATATTTTAAATCACTAAACAGTTTACTATTACAATTTTTATTCACTTCTCAATCATACAAACTATGATTATTAAAAATATAAAAAAAATATTTGAATACTTTCCTGAAACTTTTTTTTTTAAATATAAATATTTTGAACGTGTTTCAATATCACTAAAACAGAAGCAAAAGCTATGGCAACCATATACTTTTTTCTTTGTTTTCGTAAATCACTTGTACCACTGTGCGCGTGGGCAATAGCCAAGAGGCAATTCACATTGTCACCGTTGTTTCCGCATTCTCTTAACTGGCAATTAAAATGTTCATTTAGCGCCTTTTCTTTGTTTTATGTATGTGCGTATGTCTATATAGTATGTAGGTTTATATCTATACACATTGAGCCTCTCTCTGCATGTTTTTACAGTGGCAGCCATTTACGCTTGTTTGCCTTTGTGTTTTATTGACATAATTGCTCATTATAAGTATGATAAAAACATATGTGAGTCGAAACGATGACTGTGGAGCGGTAAAGTGCGGGTATGTGTGTTTGTTTGTGTGTGTGTGTGGGTGGAGTAAGGGCGATGGCAAATTGAAATTTAATTAATCGTTGCATACTTTGTAGCGCATAGTGTTTGAGTCTTTTATGCAATGGAGAGTGAATTTTTGCGCGTTTGCATGAATTTGATTGCATTTTATTGAAGTTAATAATGAATACAGCCGTTCAACCAATAATTGGCAATTAATCTCTTCAATATATATATATATATAACAATAAATGTTTAACAATGCATTCTTTAATTTCCGTTTTATTTTGCATTTTGTGAAATGAATAAAGAGCAAAACAAAATAAAATAAAAAAATAATCTAGATATATTTGATAATCGGTTGAGTTTTGACTACGGCAAGTTCTGAAAATATACAAATGAGTTAAATAGTTTGGTTTGTTTATAATTTTAAATTTAAATAAAAAACACAATCCTGCAATATTTATGAAATAAACATAGCGCGAATAAAAACTATGAGAGAAAGAAAAAAGGAAACAAAAAAACAATAAAAAATTAATTTTGCCGTAGTATAAAATTTATGTTGTGCCTGCATATATATATATAAAAAAGGCAAAAGCAGAAACAATTCAATTCATTGGCTGGACATGGACATGGCACATTGCCTGGCTCTTTGGATCTGGGTCTGTGTTTTGTTGTTGTGGTATCTGGTCTGAAATGAAATGGTTCAGTCCCGAGCATGGTCAACGTTTGCTGACCAGAAGACAAACTTTGTGCAAACTTGGCTAACAACAGAAGCGAATAAAAAAAAAAGCTAAAAGCAATTCTTGTAGATTGTCGGTGCAAAAACGATTTACAAAGCAAGCAAGAGGCACAACTAAAAAATACCCTTTACATGGAAATGGCCACTAAAGTTTATTATGCAAATTGTCAACAGTTTTTCATATCTAGACTCCACAACCACCCTCCACTGGTGGCAGACTGAGCCAACTCACAGTTATTCAATTCAACTAGAAGAAAAATAAATACAACTCTGTGTTGCAGTTTGCTCTGTTTATGTTTTCTGTTTCTGTTTGGATCTCTCTTTGTTTGTTTGCTTATGCGGCGACGTCGACGTCGCAGCTGCGTTTTTATTAGCTTGAACGCTGGCACAATGCAAAAGCTGCCTGCATGCACCGTGCAACATGCAGCATGCACCGTGCTCCTTGCTCCTTGCTCCTTGCTACTGGCTGGCTGTGCGTATAAATAATGAAAACACAGCAGCAACATCCACAGGCAGCCTTGCGTAAATAGCTTCGCTGCCTCGTCGCGGCAACAACAAGAAGCATTAACAGCCACACACACCGAAGTAAGTAGTAAGCAAAAAAAAGGACGAGAAATAACCGCAGCAGCAAAAAATAAATAAATAAAAGGGCGAAGTGAAACTCAACTCTCGCCGAGTAATTTGGTGCAAAAAACCGCATTTAAAGTTCTTAGCAGTGCGGCAATTGGAGCGCAGCAAAAGCGGCAAAACTTTTTACTTCGCTGTCAGTGTGCTAAGTGCACCCACACAAACACACACACACAGACACAGAGAAACGCATTCGACATTCAATGCATCGAAATGTTCATTAATCAGCTGAACTGCACATAAATACATACAACACAAGAAAAAGAGAAAGCAAGAGTGAGAGAGAGAGGGAGAGGGGGAGAGGGAAAAAGCAAGCTCAGAGCTCGCAAAAGTTTTCTTTTTGGCTTCTGTCATTTCAATTCATTAGTAGCTACAATTTTATAAATTATGCAAATGCAAAATGCCAATGCCAAACTTTGCAAATGAAACAATTCGCATTCAAAATAATTCCTGAGCATGCTCAAAAAAAATTCATTTTAAAATTCATTATAAATACGAAATAAACTAACATATAATATATGTAGTGTTAAAGAAATTATCCTACTATGCATATTTTTTCATTGTTATTCAAAACCATATTTTTAGCTAAAATTCATATTCAAGTTGTGCAAAGTTTTACTTTACTCAGTTTTCAGAATCCCCATGCTGTCTGTATAGGGTATCTTCCAGTCAGTCATAGCCGCATTCTTCTTATGGTTTTTCGTAGTATTTTTTAGCTTTTTGCTGGAAATTGTTGTTCCACGCTTAATTGACTACCACAAAAATAGGTTAAAACTTTGAGTGCATTAAAAGTTCCACCTTGTTTTGTGTAGTTTTTTTTTGTAATTTGTTCGGTCTCTTTGCCAAGTCTTTAACTTTAAAGTAATTGTTGCAAAACTCGTTCGGGGATTATCTTGAACAACCCAGTCCATGATTAACTTAACAATGTGTACTCAAGGCCACTCTGCGATTGAAGGCGCCAACATTAAGCTGACGAGGGTTGTTTGAGAGAATCTTGAGCACATAATTGAAATACTGAAAATATTACACTTAAAGAGGGTATCAACTAAAAGTGTTTAATGTTTTAAAATGAATTTTAGAGAGGTGGAAAAATAAGAGAAAAAAAAAAGAAAATAGAAAATTTAAGAATATAATGAAATATTTATTTTAATACTTATTTATTGATAGAAAAATTATTTTAAAAAACCTATAACAAAAAGAAAAACATTTTAAAACATAATATTTAACTATGAGTATTTAAAAATAAAATTTAATAAGAAAATAGAAAATTTAAGACTATAATGAAATATTTATTTTAATACTTATTTATATGATAGAAAATTATTTTAAAAAACCTATAAGAAAAAGAAAAACATTTTAAAACATAATATTCAACTATGAAAATTGATTAATTAAGCATACAATTAACTTTGATTACTTTAATCTTAATACTTTAGCGCAAAATCCACCCAGCAAAATCTTAAACCTTTATAAATTGCAAAAAAAAAACTAATAAATTTTAAATGCACATTTTCTTTTTTTTTTGAATTTGTTGCATACAGAAAGAAACATATATATTTTATGGTGTTTATATTTATATTTCGGCTCATCTTATCGCGCTACAATAAATTCAGCATATCCTTGCGAGCGTTTTTATACCCTGTTCTCTGAAACCCATAAAGTATACGTATACTTAATCAGAATGAACAGGCTAGTCTTTCCTTTCAAAGTATATGCTCTCTTATCGATAGATCTTCCTTTTTTCGATACACACACATACTATCGATAACAATTGGATCTTAAAATAGTAATTATAACAAAGAATCAAAAAGCTAGAAACTTCAAATTCAAAGTATAAGATCTCTTATCGATAGATATTCCTTTTTTCGATACACACACATACTATCGATAACAATTAGATCTTTAAATTGTACTTATAACACAAAAACAACGAATGTATGCATAGAGTTAAGGCTTCAAGGGTATCTTCTAGTCGTGCTTACTCTGCTAGAGCCTTCGCTACTGGTTGTTTTTCGCGTCCTTGTGCGCGCATATCTGCAGAATGTCCTTGTCCGCAACAAATTATAACTGGCACTCACCTTAGCACAGAAGCTGAAGCTAAAGCTCGACAGCTGTTACTGTATGTGTGCGAGAGTGTGTGTGTGTGTGTGCTGGTACATAAATGAGTATGTATGAGTGTACTCATGTGTGTGTTTGTTTGGCACACAGCAATTTATTTCTCGCTTTGATGCTTAACTGCCTGCTCCAAGAAGCTTTTGCTCTATCCCGCTGGATGTAATTAGCGAAGTTTACTGTTATTTTTTGATGTAATCATAGAGAGAGTGAGAGAGAGAGAGAGGGACAGGTGCAGTGGCAGCTGGAAATTGAGTGAGTTTCTGGTGAAATTTACTTTCATTAGCGCTTTGATTAACGCATGCAATTTCACTTTGAATCGTCGACGAAGGCCTCTCTGCATGAATATGCATGTGAAGTAATGCCAGAGTAAGCAGGAATAAATCAGCGGCGCTAGTTGTATATTTTCACCGTAACACTGAGTGGAAAATTGTATGTCAATTGAATGTCCAGAAATCACTGTTTAAATTTGCATGCATTTGCAAAGGCAATCGAGTTGAGGCGATGGCGAATGGGAAACGGGTCAACGAGAGATAGCAATATCAGCAACAGCAGGAGCAGGAGAAGCAGGAGGAGGTAAAAAGGTAACGTAAGAGTGCGGGACAGGGCGATAGGGCGACAGGACGACAAAGGCACATGCATAAAACATAAGGATAACGAACGAGCACAGTGCACAGAAAGCCAGAGACAGAGAGAGAGAGAGAGAGAGGGAGAGTGAGATAGAGCACCGGAAACGGAGCAATGTACAATTAAAATTGCATTGAAATGCAAATGCAAATGCGATTGTAAGCTGGTAAATCGCTTGCAGCATTACAAATACACGGATTAGGATGCGAGAGGGTACTGCTAACTTCGCTACCTTCGTCTCCTGGTCATTCTTAGTCCTTCGTCCATTCATGACGAAAGTCCTGCTTCCTACAATCCTATTAGCTGGCATGCGCGCAACAAATTAGTGCGTTCGAATTTTGTGGATTTGGTCAAGTTGCAAGTTCTTAGTGCACAGGTAAACAACAACAACAACAATGCCGCATCCTGCTTAAAGGCACACGGCTCTAGATTGTATTTCATCGCTGCTCTGTTTGGCATCCTGGCCATCCCTTTTGCTCGTTCGGATTCCTTTTCTGCAATTTATGCGCAAATTTCATGCATTCTCTGGGCTGTGTGTGCGTGTGTGTGTGTGTGTGTGTGTGTGTGTATTGTGATATATGGTACAATGCGACAGGCATATTGAATTTTTATTGAGCGCTGCTTTGCTGCCGGCAATGGAATTATGTGTGTGTGTGTGTACCATAACGATGTGTGCAATGTGCGGCTTGTGAAAGAGTTTTGCATATTTTGGTTCATTGCATTTTCACACCTAGTTTCAGTCATCGTTGTCGTCTGGCTAAAGCGTAACGGTTTAAGCCAAAGGCAACAATGCAACACAGCTGCCACACGTGCAACAGGTAGCTGTAGCTGCCCGCAGGTCGCGTGCCCCGACACGCGCTTGCCCCTTTGACTAGTCGTGCCACTCACTCCAGTTAGACAGTCACTTCTATAGGGGCAATGCAGATATATTTTTATATTTTGCGTAACCTTAAAAACCTTAAAAATAATATATAATAAGGGTTTCACAAAGTTGCGCATGTTAAATATGACACTCGACCACATGAATAATAAAACTCGTTGAATTATAAATAAGTTTGGCTTTATTTGTTTTCTTAGCGAATGCTTGCATTAAATTAAACGTTTAAATGAAAAAATAATAGAATGAAAAATATAATAAATCGAAATAAATCGAGGAAAATAATAAATTTGTATTTTTGTTTTAAATTGGTTTAGTAGGAAAAACTTAATTGCATATAAAAGAAAAGCAAACAATCAAGTTTTTTATTTATTCTATAATAATCGATAGCTATAAAAATATTTTTTTGTTTTTTTAATCCTTCAATAAATGTATTTCAACTAAGTGCAAAAAATCAAAAAAACTTTAAAGTTTACACAAAAAACAATTTATTATTATTACATTTTGCATAGAATTTAGTATAAATATTTGAACCCTACTATACACATACTATACAGTTTTATATATAAGGTTTTTCTTTCCCAAATGACAGCGAGCATATTTTAAAATGAATAAAAAATGTATAAAACCAATCTAGGTAACTATTTTAAGAGTAAAAAATACATAAAAAATAGCAAAAACATTTTTAAAAAATACTATTTTGATCTTAATATTTCTCAATATTTAAACTATAAATTTACTTGCTGATCATAAGGAAAAAACCCCGCAAATGTTTAAAAGGTATCTGCTAGTCGAGAAGCCGATCTAACATGTGGCACACGTGCGTCTAAGTAGTGTTGCAAGTGCAACTTGTTGTTATAGTTGCTTATTGCTGCGGGTCAGTTACCACGTGTGATGCGACTATTTGCTTGGTCTCATGAGGGCGCTGCAAGTACAGCTAATGCGATTAGAACGAATGAAACACCTTCAATACCAAAGAGGTTCTTGTTGTTGATAATAACGATGATGATGACGATGATGATATGAAGCCCGCACACAACTTAATGAACTGCAAATAAGTATTTGCATTTATGTTTGTGCCACACAGCTGTCCTGTGGCACGTGGCTGGCGTTTCAATATTTGAAGAGAGAAAGAGAGGAAAGGAAAAGCAAAAGCTGGCAATGGAGCGCAACAAATCGCAGCTCAACTGCAGCTGCATATCATACTTTGCATATTAATGGCCAAATGCAATTGCAATGGCAACTCAGCAGCAACTCAGCAACAACAGTTGAACTGTGTGTTATACAAACCGCCAAGGACGATGAAGCGTCAAGCGCAGCACTTTCAAAGAAAATTTCACACAGCAAGCGGCAAATAGAAAGCAGAAAGCAGCGCACACTGCAAATGAAAAGGAACAAATTTTTTGTTTGCATTCGTCGTTGTCGCCTGCCACGGAAAGCTCAACTAACGTGTTTTTTTCTTTCCTGTTATCCTCCACTTTTTTCTTTACGTTTTTTGCCTCTTCTATTACAGTTTTTTTCTTCATCTGTGTGTGTGTCACCAATGCGAATTCCACAAAATTGCAATATCAAAGCAAATGTTGAATAAAATGCAAATGAATCGCAGCAAATTGAGAAAACGTTACTCAAATCCGTGCTAAAGAAAAAAGAACGTACCCAACGGACTTTCCACGAAGGAAGCCAATGCGATTCTAAGTTATGTAATCGCGTTACCTGATTTCGACATGGCACAAAACAAAACCAGAAACTTCCTTTTTTTTGTAATGGCAATAATAATTCTTCTTTTATTGTGAACTTAATCATCTGCTGAACATTATTTGCAAGATTTAATGCTTTTTGTTTGAGTTATCTTCATTTAAAGATCATTAATATTAAAGTTAAGATTAAAGTTAACGAAAAATATTATTAGTTTATTTATTTTTAAGAAATTTAATCTCCTACAGCATTTAAGACTGCAAAAAAGTATAAAATTTAATGAAAAATATTATTAGTTTATTTATTTATAAGAAATTTAATCTCTTACTGCATTTAAGACTGCAAAAAAGATTAAAGTTAACGAAAAATATTATTAGTTTATTTAATTATAAGAAATTTAATCTCTTACTGCATTTAAGACTGCAAAAAAATAGTCTTCATTTATATTTCTGGCACAAGTTTTAAATTTAAAAAAAAAAATATTACAAATATAATTTTAATTGAAATAATATTTAAATATATTATATGATGAGTTAAGCATAAAATATTTGTATTTTGGTATTACTAAGTTGAATATTGGATGCCTTTTTTCTATAAGAAAAATATGTTTATAATAAATTTAATTTTTTAAGCCACTTCATTAGCCAAAGGCGAATAATAAAAAATTTCTGAGTGATTTAATTACAGTTATAATAAAATGCCTGAAGCGTAATGCAAACAAACATATGTTAAAAAAATAATATAAATATGAGTTACAAAAAAAATGAATTAAAATATTTAAAAATAAAAAAGTGTTCTGAACATCAATATGGATTAAATTTTATGCGTTTAATGTAACAGACATTAATATTTGAAAACTGCCTTTATATATATAAATTTTATATATATATTATATGTATATATATATATATATAATTATACGTGCATAATCATATCGTTTAAACAACTACTTCAATTAATATTTAATTACAAACATATTCACAAAACAAAAGTTCAAGCCATAATCAATAAGGAATTTAACAAAAATAATTAATTGCAAGTGCAATTTGTTGTTACAATTAATTGTTGATAATGAAGAGATGCGAAAGCACTTCTGAAGCTAAATGCAAAACAGATTGAAGTGCAAATTACTTACTCATAATTAATGTCGAAAAATGACTTAAGAAGATTATGGCGCTTAAGTGATATTAGCTGACTTTCACCTGTTGGAATTAACTGCAACCCGTACACTTCCCCCCACGCTGCTCAGCCTGCTAGCTGTCTGCCACAAACGTTTTGCTGCTCACTTGACGCGTTGCGAACGCAGCCAAATCCAATTAAAACATAATTTCAATTACATACTGCAAAATTAACCACAGAAACCAACGGTCATTACACCGCAATGCCCCGGGAGCAGCACCCAACACAAACACAGATCCGAACCTGCCTGCCACGCCCACTCCATTGCAATTCATTAACACTTCAAAGTTTCTGCCCGACCAGTGGATGGCCAGCGAGCAAGAAAAAAATGTTAGCAGAGGAAACCGCACAACAACACTTGAGGCGTTCGTTAATTTGTTAGATGAACAACAAGATGCCGCTGCGGCGTCCCTGCTCCAGATACATCAAAGTCCATGGACTCGCCAACCTGCAGGACCCAGGCCCAAAGCAGACTAGAAGCATTCTCATTCGCACTCTATTCCTCTCTCTCTCTCTATCTTCCATGAATTCTAGTGCCCGGCGGCGAAAGACAAACAATAAATATGCGAGCAAGTGAGATGGAGAAACAAGTCAGAGCTTAACACTCAACGACAACGACTTCTTAGTACTCTAATCACAGCTTAAGAGCAGCTGATAACAGCAGGTAAAGAAACTTCTTTACTTTGAAGTTAGAAAACTTAAATGAAATTTTCTTGAATTTTGTGATTTAAAGCTGAAAAAGATCTGCATAAAAACTGTGAAAGAATTTTTGAGAATTCCATAAGCTTGGCTAATGTATGATAAATTTCTCCATAGTTTAATCTATCTTAACAAAGCGGAATCTAGCTTCGAAACCGTGTTATATCAATTGCTTCCATCGTTTCAAATCATATTTAACAAACGATTTAGTTAGTCGACCTTATCTAGAAAATCTATCTAAAAAAAAAAACCTGCTTAAAAAGCAAACTGAACAAAAAAACCCAACATACTCTTTTCCATGGGGAGTCAGGGTACAAAAAAAAAAAAAAAAGAGTGAGCCGCCAGCGGAAAGAACTATTGTTCCGGAAAAGTATTTCTGCTAGTTAGGAGTCGCCGGGACAGTGGAGAATGGAAAGAAAAAAATAGCCAAGCAAAAAATGATTTCGCACAAACTTTTCTGTTAGTCAATCATTTTAATTAAGTAATTTTTTCGCCTACTTGTCGTAAAAGTTTTAATAGCAGCTGAGATGCGCGGCGCAGTTAAGGAGTATGGGGGAGGGGGGCTACAGCGGAAACGCTGTGGGTGGTTAGGGGGGAAAGGGTGCTTGGGTCACTGACAACATATTGCCCGGCGGGCCGCATTTCAGCACGAAAAACTCGCGGGCACAACTGCATTTGCGGTTAATTATAATGTTGAGCCTGATTACATTTAGAGCGAGAACGAAAGAGAGTGTGTGAGAGAGAGAGATGGGTACATCTGTAGGGACATTATTGCAGTGACTTTTGGCGGCTCCAACCAACTTTTGTCGCATTTAGCTGCCTTGATTTTGCTTTCCTCACTCAATTGCTGAGATTTGCCAGGTTCGTGAAATTCTTCGTGGGCTTTGTGGTTTTGTTGTGTTGCCCGACTGTGTTTAATGACCTCATCAAAAGCCAATATCAAAGTTGTTGCCCAACTTTTATTAACTTGTTGTGCTCGGCAGTTCATCATACAGTTCTTGTTGTCTCTCATTGTTGTTTGTATGCACATTTGGCGGAGCGTGTAATTAATTAAGTTGTCTTCTTTTTGTTGAAGTTTGCCCGCATCAGCAAATACAATATATATATAAACTTTTGTTAGAGGTAAATTCATTTATCAGAACTCACAGACAGACGGGAGATGGAAAGACATCTGCAATATTTGAGTACACACACATCGCGCTATTTCAATGCATCCTTGAAACTAGCTAAGCGACAAAGACAGCGACAGGTAACTGCAGCATCGCTATGCCTCAACCCTTGCTCAGCCCATCGTTGCATACGCTGAACAACTTTGGCCCCATTCAAGTTTGCCGTCGCACACAGGATAATTTCGGGAGGATCCAAAAGGGAAGTGGAGTTGTCTCGTGCATGTTAAGTTGTGACTATGTCTGTGCCACAGAGTCCTGGAGCACACGCTTGATTTCGTAACTAAGCACGCAAATGAAGCATACACGCATCAAGGATGCGGCTCCTCTCTAACGGCTATAGCTGTCTGGCTGGCTTCTGACTGAATTCTCTGTGCGTAGCAGGACGTGCACGAGGCAGGAGAGTGGAGTGCTGGAGCAAGTGCGTGCAACACAGCCACAAGGACAGTTATAAAGTGCCAGCAGATCAAACAGTGTTTAATCGTGAAAATTATGCAATCGAAACGGATTTGCACAGTGGTTGACAGTACAATGAAAATGTGGAGAAAAGTGGCAACTGTAGAAGAAACAAGTAAGAAGGCTCTAGTCGAGAAATCCCGACTAGACTATACCCTGAACCCTATACATTACGCATACAGTCAGTGCTTGCAAGTATGTGTGAGTGTGTTCTTAACTTCAATACTCCATATCTCCAGGGTTTCTCAACAAATTTTAATAAAACTTTCAGAGATTGTCATTATTTAGTCTAATCTTTCGAACTGCATCAAAAAGTTTTCCAAATTCAAGATTTTGTTGTTATCGATCACATGTGTATATCGGAAACGGGAAGAGTTATCGAAAATTTAAAACGAACTTGTACTGCGCGGGGATTAGGCGAGCTTATGTACCAAATCTGGAGTCTCTATTTCTCATAGTCTCTGAGATCATGGCTATATCGACTCCACTGTTGATACTGATCAAGAATATATATACTTTATGCTTCCTTCTGCCTGTTACATACTGTTGCACAAAACCATTATACTCTTTTTACCCATTTTCAATGGGTTCAGGGTATAAAAATAATTCTCATCTCATCTAAAGTGATTTGTAATTGATTTTGGAATATAAGATTCTTGAATTCACTTTTTCACTCCTCAACTCTTTCTTTCTTTACAATCATTGATAAAACAAATGACATTTGTTGTCGTCCCAACTAATACGCCTAAAACGTGTTCGGTCAATTAGCGAATCTGGCTTCAAGTTCTGAAGCGGACAAACAATTCGTAGATGGCCTATAAATAGGCCACATATAGAGTTGGCCGCTCAGTTGTTTAGCTAGTTTGGTCGATATGGCTTGCACAACTTATGATGCAGTTGAAAAGATCTGGTCAGGTCCAAAAGTCAAAGAATACTATGGCCCCGACATGACCTTAGGCGAGGTAGCACTACTCATACTGAAACTACAGTCGGACAAAGTAATGCAAGTCTTTGATCCCACGGGAGAGAGTCTAACTGGAGAGCAACTCTACGAGCAGAGTCGTCGTCTAGCGCATGCTTTTAAGCATCTTAAGTTGCAACGCGGCGATGTTGTTGGCATCTCGGCGACGAATACAACTTACCTCACAGAGGTGGTCATTGCAGCATTATTAAGTGGCACGCCCATCAATCCACTGCATCCGGAATTCGACAAGGGTGGGTCACAACCTAGGTAAAATCTTCAATCAGGTTTTAATTCAACTCTCCCCCTGGCAGAAACTGTGGCCTATATGTACGAAATCACCAAACCGAAGATCATCTTTTGCGATGTGAACAACTATGAGACATTGGCCGCCGTTAAGCACAGTCTGAAATTTAAGACGCAACTTATTCTGCTCAGCGGCAGTTTGCCAGGAGTGCGCAATGTTCAAGACCTACTCAAGGAAGCCAACGATGATTACGATCCCAAAACGCTGTAGGTATAGCTAACGAACTGTTAACTTATAAACTAAAAACTTCCCATTCATAGGTTCGCTTGCCCGCATTTGAGTGGTGACGACACGGCCTTTATCATCAGCTCCTCGGGTGTAACCGGTTTACCAAAGGGAGTCACGCGGTCACATCGCAGTCTGTTGAACAACACCAAAATGTAAGAAACGAATATTTAATATATATGATGGAGTTTTAACGTTCAGTTCAGTCTCAGTTTCTTTAAATTATGCTTCAAGGCCGGCTAGGTTCCATGAACATTTTCATTACTATCCCATTTCTTCCTTCTCTTGTCGCAGCCCTCAGTTGTTTACCTCAAAGACGGTCCTCTTTTGCTTCAGTCCACTGTATTGGATCTCCTGCATCTTTACGCTGCTGGTCTCGCTGGTCAATGGCTGTACGCGTGTGATCACCAATCGACCCTTTAGTGTGGAATACTTTGCCCAGGTTGTGTCCCGACATAAAATCAGCTTTGTGTTGACCGTACCACATCACATGGCACTACTGGCGAAGAGTAAGAGCCCCGAACTGTCTCAGCAATTGCAGTCGGTGCAGTCCTTTGTGTGCAGCGGTTCCAAGTTGCCCCTGCCCATTTGGCGTAGACTGAATGAACTACTTGGTGGTGATAGGGTCTCTGTGCTTTATGGTCTTTCCGAGATCGGCGGCGTTAGTAAGAATATTTGTGGACCGTTGGGCAGCGAGGGAAAGTTGTTGCGGAATGTCCAAGTGCGCATTCTAGATGAACAGGGTAATGGCTTGGGCCCAAATGAGACGGGACACATTCATGTACGTCTCAATCAACGATGGGGCGGGTACTACCGGAAGCCTCAGGACACGCAGACTACCTTAACGCCTGATGGACAATGGTTGCTGACTGGAGATCATGGTTATTTCGATGGGGAGGGTTGTCTGCACTACCAGACCCGTGACACGGATGTCTTTAAGTACAAACACTTTCAAATCTATCCCAAGGAGATCGAGGATGTCATCTTGCATCTACCAGGAGTGCACGAGGTTGCCATCTTTGGCGTACCCGACGACATCTCCACCAATTTGACGGCCTGCGCTGTGGTGCGTGCTGAGAATGAAGTGGGTCAGAGTCTGACTTCAGATCAGCTTAAAGAAACTGTGGCGAAGCATTTGAGTGAGGCATATCAGCTTCATGGAGGAGTTTACTTTGTGGAGAAGCTGCCCAAGACCACAAATAATAAGATTCAGAGACGCAGAATTTTAGCAGAGCTAAAGCAACATTCTGGAGTTACAACAATGTAATAAACTATTTTAATAAAATGCATATTGATAATTTCAATTTAATTTATTGATTATAAGAATTTGCATAGGAAAAGTTTCTCGACGCAAATGAAAAGTTAGCATCCATTTTTTTTTTTTAATTGAAATATATCCAAACAAGTTTTTCGAACGAGCTGACAAACAAGTGACTGCTCCAGTTGCCTACATAAGACAACAGTCATATATCAGCATATATTTAAAGAAAACAAAACATCAGTTGACAATGACAATGACAAACCCAAAGACAGATAAATCAATAAGATAGCGTGACGAGATAATTAGCGACTTAAGATATGGTTTCCCATTTGAAGGCACACGTATAAAATCATCGAAAGACACAATAAAGCACTTAGTTAACAAGAGTTCTTTCAGCATTCAAGATGAACGACAGCGCCTCCTGTGAGGTGCGCTACGATTGTGCAACGCGTACCTGGCAAGGACCCAGGGGCAAGGAGTTCTATGGTCCTGAAATGACACTAGGCGAGGTGACGTTGCGTGTGCTTAGTCTCAATGCGAATAAGGTGCTGCAGCATTGCGATATAACGGGTTTGGAGCTAACTGGAGCAGAGTTGGCGCAACAGGGCTTGAAAATTGAGAGGGCCTTCCGGCGACTGGGCTTACAATGTGGCGACGTCATCGGCATATCGGCTAATAATACCAGTTATTTGACGGGCGTCACCATTGCTGCAATGCTCTGTGGCACGCCCATTAATCCACTGCATCCGGATTTTGATAAGGGTAGGAGGTTCAAGATACAAAAACTAAGAAAAATATAAAATAACTTTCATTAAATAATCATAGCAACCGTTAAGTACATGTACGATATCACAGAACCCAAGCTTATCTTTTGTGATGTGGAAAACTATGCGACTATCAAAGCCGTCAATGAGCAACTGGTCACTCCTGCTTTAATCTACCTGGTGAACGGTCACATTGAAGGTGTAAACGATGTCACTGAGCTTTTGAGTGAAGTTGAAAGCGTTGCATTAGAAGAGTAAGTTCTTTAACAACCTTCCAAAGGACTACCACTACTTCAAGATATGCCATGTTCGTTTCCTCCTCCTTCCTTCCAGTCATGTGCCCTGTCCCAAGCTAAATGGCGATCACATTGCCTTTATCGTCTGCTCTTCGGGAACTACCGGAATGCCAAAAGGCGTGACCCGCTCTCATCGCAGTCTTATCTGTAATTGTAAAAAGTAGGTCGCCCTTAACTCAAAGTATCCCGAATTCATACTTAACTTTTCAACAGTCCCAAATCGTACACCCGAGATACTGTGGTACTCTCGTTTAGTCCGCTCTATTGGATCTCTGGCACGTACATGTTGCTAGCATCTTTACTCAACGGCTGCAAGCGGATCATTACGAATCGAACCTACACCGTGGACTACATGCTGCAGATTGTTGCCCGTCATGAGGTGACCTTTCTGTTTCTGGCCTCACATCAGATTGCATTGCTTTCCAAATGCCCGAAAGAAGTCAGCACGACTCGTACTCAATTGAAGTCAGTTCAGGTACTAGTTGGAGCCGGTTCGAAGGTGAGCAAAGCCGTGTCCCGGGGCATCTACGAGCTGATTGGCAACATGCGATTCGTAGTAGGCTACGGAATGTCTGAGGTGGGTGGCATTAGTAAGAATCTAGGCGGACCGCTCGGCAGCGAGGGAAAATTATTGCGTAATGTGGAACTTCGGGTATTGGATAAGCTGAGAATGCCGCTGGGCATCAATGAGCTGGGCATCATCTATGTGAGAATGCGTTACAAATGGCACGGTTACTATCGCAATCCGGAGGCCACAAAGCGCGCGTTGAGCTCCGACGGACAATGGCTGAGAACTGGAGATATTGGTTATATCGATAGCGAGGGCTATATATATATTCAGACACGAGATTCGGACGTCTTTAAGTACAACAACTTTCAGATCTATCCGGAACAAATTGAGGAGTTCATTGTACGGTTGTCGGGTGTAAGTGAGGCATGCGTCTTTGGCACGCCCCATGATATATCCAGCAATTTGACATCCTGCGCTGTGGTCCGCACTTCTGATCCCGAAGGTCAAAAGCTAACCGCGGAACAAGTGAAAACCATTGTGGAGCGGTACTTAAGTGTTGCATACCATTTACGTGGCGGGGTTTACTTTGTGGACGCTCTGCCAAAGACCTCGAATGATAAATTGCAGCGGAGAAATGTTCTAGAAATGGTTAGAGCCTTGGGACTGGTTGCTGAATAGATATTATATTATAGTTTTTAAACCACTTTTTTGCTTTCGCTTTATTATCATAACAATTGCCACACTGTGCCTAACCGAACTAATGCAAGGGATTCAATGAATTTTAATAGAGATTGAATTTGTAAATGCTGATGAGAGGGCACTGTGAGTGGGCTTTAGGGCTTGGCCGACATACTGACTCGACTGTCTGACTGTCTGTCTGGCTAGTTCGGGCAACGATGCCAATGACAAGCAATTTGTTATTTGTGGCACTCCTGTGGCTGCAACGTTGAACGAATCCAACGAATATGTGCAGCTAGGTGCAAAAACAAAATAAAACGCCCAAGTAACAGCACGACATAAAATGAATTGAGAAATTAAAATTGCAATATGCAATACATATTTTATTGAATGCGACACGACGAAACAGCAGCAGCAGGTTCAACTTGCCACCCATTTACCTTTGAGGTTAACATTTGGACATTTGACAAATGCCAAAATGAAATGCATGACCGAAATAAAAAAAACCAAAAACACAACACAACAAAATTCAATTTGTGTTAGCAATCTCTCTCTCTGTCTCTCTGACTAACCGAGGTAGATATCCAAACTAACTAACTATCTAACTAACTAACTAACTGGCTGCGTCGTAAGGTAACTAAGCTAAGCCATCTGACAGTATGCTGCTGCTGCATCCTGGCCATCTGCATTGTACAACTAATGCGGATTATCCGAGGGCTTTGCCAACTGCAACCGAGGTGTAAATTTGTGTGCCAGAAAGGGATTTGCATGGCCAATGAACGAACGACTGAATGCATGAATGAAAACTGAGACCGAGAACGGACTGAATGGATGAATGCTTAAGCCCAGCTGGCCAATGTTTCTTAACACTTTCCAATCATTGTTGAGACTTTTGAGCCCACTGAACCTCTTTTTCAACTACAAATGTATCTATATCTTAAATCTTTACTATATATACTTGTATTTGTAAAGGATTTTGCACAACAGTTCTGATCAAATATTTTGCTAAATTGCCAACAAAAAAAAAATCACATTCTAACAAAAAAAAAATATAAACAAAAACAAGCTTTGCCTCAAGCACACAAAAAGCAAGAAAAATATAGAAGAAAATGGCAATTTTGTGGCAAAAATCATTTTTCATTGATTTGATAAATGTTGGCTCGAAAAATGTATTAAATTTAGGCTTGATTGCAAAATAAAAAGCCAATAAAAACTGTTATGCCATTATTTAAATGCAATTTACTGCATTGCCACAATGTTGCAGCTCCTTCGAGCAGTTAAATGAAAAGTAATACTAGAATGCCAGTCAAAGTACTTTTTAAATCGAATTTCGAAATTCTTAGCATTGCATTAATTCCCCAGGCACACACACACAAACAAAGAAAGAACAAAGCAGTTGAGGTTTTAAACATTTCAAAGTGCAACCTCAGGTGGCAAAATTAATTATTTATTTATCACAATAGTTTCTTTGTTGCACGAAGCTTGTTACTTATTTTATTAAACTGGAAAACTAATCAAATATTTATATAAAAATGCATTTTAAATATAAGAAAGCTGCTTGTCAGAAACAAAAAGAAAATATAACATTTTGCAAGAACTTTTAACTTCAGTCAAAATGTTTCAAAGATATTATCAGCTTGGCTTTTGTGAGTTTTCTATGGCTAATAAATTAAGCTTCAAAAGAAATATTCTTATTTGTTATCTCTTACATTTTTGGCAACTGGTTTCAGTCATTTAAAATATTTTATTTAGCTACCATGTTTGCTTAATTGAGCACATAATTCAAAAACAAAAACCAAAATAATGCAAACAAAAATATATAAAAAAAAAAAACAGTTGAAAGTTTCATTCAAGGATTTCCGTAGCATATGAAACATGGAAACTTGTGGCTGTACCTGAAGAGAATACAACAACTATAAAAATATAATAATAACAAAATGATAACAATACTCGTATTTGAACATGGGTGGAAAATTAAGGCGCTTGCTGCGTTCAACAACAAGCATATTTTATGCTCTAGGGTTGTTCCAACTGCAGCGAGTGAGCGCAAAAGAGAGAGAAGGGGGAAGAGTGGTAGGGAGTGTGTGCGTCCCGCATGTGGCATGCACATAAATATATGTATGCGCCGCCGAGCGTATCCTGGCGTCCTTTTTTGTTGGTTCTTCGCACATCTGCCGTGCGTTGATTTCTGAGGGGTTGAACACAACGAAAAACAAAACAAAAAAAGTGGTGGAACCAAATAAACCGTTACTAGTTGCCATCAGGCTTATCAATTCGCATAGCTGAAAAGTCGTCTTGCACTTTTCGTGGAATTAATTCTGTCTAGGACATGCTCCACTTTCGCTACAGCCTGGGAATACTAGCATGTGGTCGGTCGACTTCGACCAGGTGATATATTTTACAACACACCCACAAGCACACACACTCATGCACACCCATACACCCACTGATCCTGACTGTGCCCATGTGACCCACTTGGCAACTCTGGACCCTCTCGCCACATTCAAATCAACTACAAGTTCATGCAATTTTAATGCTTTAACTGTTTCCAAGTATTTCCGCTTTGAATAGGCTTTCGTGGGGTCTACTATATAGTGTGTGTGTGTGTGTGTGTGTGTGTGTGTGTGTGTGCTTGTGACTTGTGGCTATTGTGAGCCACGTCATAGGCAAACTGCGTGGTTAACATTCACTGTATTGGACATCTGTAGCTGTAACTATGTGTGTGTGAATTTGTACCTAAATACACGGAAAGAAAAATTAAACTATAAGTCCAAAAATAAATAATGCTAAAAAAAAAGAGCACAAAAACTTAAAGAGAAGAGAAGTCTTAAAGAATAATATCACACAAAAAAGTTATAAAATATAAAAAATTTATTTACTAAAATATTCTACCAACATAATTCTTTGACTAAACACAGAAATATTTTTTAAAATTATAGATTAATTATATATCTTTGACATTTTTTTAAAGCTTTTTGATAACTGTTAAGTCTGCGTTTATTGAAATAAATATGGTGGAAGCAGTTTACTTAGCTTAAAATATTTTTTAAGATTTTCTTCAGACATAAAAAGTTATAAAATATAATTTTATTTACTAAAATATTCTACCAACATAATTGTTTGACTTGAAACAGAAATATTTTTAATAATTATAGATTAATTATATATTTTTTAAATTTTTCTTAAGTTTTTTGGTAATTATTAAGTCTGCGTTTATTGGAATAAATATGGTGGAAACAAAAATTTTTTTAAGATTTTCATAAGAAATATTTTCTAAACGTGACAAATATATATATATAAAAAAATGCAGATCGAATGGTTATACCCCGAACCCTGAGTAAAAAGGGTTCAATGGTTTTGTGCAAAAGTATGTAACAGATAGAAGAAATCATCCTCCATATGTATATATATATTCTTGATCAGCTCCAAAATCGTAATTGATATAGCTATGTCGTTCTCTCCCTCTGCCGATTTCAGAGACTTGATATTTGGGTATTTAAGTTCTCGTAAACCCTGCACAGTACAAGTTATTGAAATATCGATAGCTTTCACACATGTTATCAATAACCATAAAGTCTTGAATTTGGAAATTGTGAAATGTAATTTATGAACTAAGCGTAAAAATAAATATTAATAAATTTAAGTTATTGTGGAGTGGCACACACACACACACACAAACACAAATACACACACATACACAAACACACACACACACAAGCACACACACACACACAAGCACAAACACACACACATACATACTTACAGCCATTTTGCGCATTTAACTTCTTCTAATAAAATATTCTTGCAGCTATGGATCAAAACCATAAATTCCTTTCTTTTTTTTTTACTCTACAGCAGCTGTGTTGAAAGCGTTTATCGGTTAATAAAATTTATATTTTCGTTGCCATGCGGTTTTTCAGTAAAGAAATATTCTATATTAACACACACACACACACACATAGACATATCTGAATATATATTTGATGCTTTCTGTTTGGTCTGTTATCGGATTGTTGAATGTAAAATGCGCTGAGGCATGCCCCAACTGTCAATGAGGCATAAACACGTTTTTGATTTCACGCACTTTTGATTGATGAAAGGGTCTGGCAAACGGCCAAAAGTAGAAGCAAAAGCTGCGGGCAACCAAAAAACGATAAACACACACTAGATAAAAGTGTTGAAGTGTCTCTGTGTGTGTGTGTGTGTGTGTGTGTGTGTTTGTGTGTGTGTGTCGGACAAAAGCTCACTGATAAGCAGAGCGCATTTGCATCTATTTCTATCATTATTTATTTTACTTGTGCAACTGTCAAAAAACATTCCAGCCATCTCATTTCCGGCCAGATAAGCCGCTAAAGACGCAACCGACCGCAATTGAATAGTTCCTTTCTATTTGGCCCCTACTCAACCAACCTACTATAAAGTCCAGGACCCAGCTGCCGTTGGTGCGCAGTTTAATTTCCTTTAACTTAAAGCCAAGAAAGAAGAAGCCGACCAACACAATATCAGAGAATAGAAAAGTAAAAAAACGTGCCACCTACTCCCTTATATATATATATATGTAAACTAACTCTGAGGACGCGTGTCCTGCCACATGCCACCTCGCTACCGTCTGTCGCCTTTTTGGCCACGCTTCATAGCGCCCACACGGGTTGACTTCAAAATGTAGATAGAGTATAGTATATATTCATGCATTTGGATTGTGGTCGGGGCAACGTGTTGCCTGCTTGCCACACGCCACACGTTTCAGTTGAGCGACTTTTGGCTAATAGTTCACTTTTCATCGCTGATATGGAAAAGCTTACACACAAAAAACTAAGCAACTGAGGACAACAAAAATTCTTCATTCTTTTCCTTCTGTTTAATGCACAGCTCGCTTTTTGGGGTATCTTTTTGGAATGTGGCACAAACTGGTATGACAAATATTCGAAAGATAATGGAAACTCTTTATATGGTTGGAAAATTCAGTTACAATTTTATAGGTTTATTTAAAGTTCCTAAAATTCAATAAAAATTTAATCTTGTTTTGTGTTAAAATAAATTTAATAAATTTTATTTTTATTTTTTTATAATTATTATGGTAATTTTAATAATTAATATTACATTTTTCATTTAGTTTTTTTTACACATTAATTAAATATAATATTTAGATTTTAGATGAATATATATGTAGCCTAATAAAGGAGTACTAATAACAAGTAAAAAGGCTCTATTCGGGAAATCGCGACTAGACTATACCCTGAACCATATATTTTTCGCGTACAGTTACTGCTAGCAAGTATGTGTGTGCGCGTATAATGCATACTTTGCTTAACTTCAATGCTCCATATCTCCGGTGTTTCTCAACCGATTTTTATGGAAATTTCAAAGATTCTCATTATTTCGCTTAATGTTTCAAACGCTATCTAAAAGTTTTCCAAATTCAAGATTTTGTTGTTATCGATCACATGTGTATATCGGAAACGGGAAGAGTTATCGAAAATTTAAAACAAACTTGTACTGCCTAGGGATTAGGCGAGCTTATGTACCAAACCTGGAGTCTCTAGCTCTTAAAGTCTCTGAGATCATGGCTATATCGACTCGCCTGTTGATGCTGATCAAGAATATATATACTTTATGGGGTCGCAGATGCTTCCTTCTGCCTGTTACATACTGTTGCACAAAACCATTATACCCTTTTTACCCATTTTCAATGGGTTTCGGGGTATAAAAAGCTGAAAAATCTCTGAACAAACTTATTAAACTTAAAGCTTATCAACTAATATATATAAATATATATATATATATATGATTATTTATGATTATATATGATTATTTCACGTTTGAGATAAATGCTTACAACTTTAATAATAAATCAACTAAATTTTATTATTAATTATTTATTTATTATTATTATTTTATTTATTTTGTTTTGGAATGTTTTTGAAGCAACAAGTTCTCGGAAAAAGTATTTCAATATTGTCTGCATTTATTTGTGTTCATCGCATAACTCTTGATATATATATATACCATAAAT
This sequence comes from Scaptomyza reducta, assembly GCA_035044485.1. NCBI lineage: Eukaryota > Metazoa > Arthropoda > Insecta > Diptera > Drosophilidae > Scaptomyza > Scaptomyza reducta. Next base: position 57,406 of record JAWNNV010001041.1, read on the forward strand.
ATGTAGATGATAATATCCACTTATGCCTACATGCACATTCCATTTGTAATTAAGGACACGCAATAGATATGTTCAAGGACTTCTGGCCTTAAGATATGGCTTCCAATCATGAGTGCAGTGCGTGCGAATGGGAGGCGGGGAAGGCGGGCAACTTTGTCTCAAGGTCGTTCAATATGCAATATGAAAGGTGAGCTGCCCCCCCGCTTATCGCTAGGCAAGGCTCATGAGAAAATGCTTGCCTTTGCTTGATTTGAACAAATATTTGCAAAACATTATGAAGCCCAGCCGCAAGAAACTCAAGTTTATGGTCTCGGATTGCAGACTATATACAAATACATAAAGCTTACGATTAGCTGTGAGTTTCTGTGTGTGTGAGTGTGTGAGTGTATGGGTAAGGGGGTAGAAACTTTGCTTTAAAAATTGTATCTACGCTTATCGCTGAAAAAGTTAAAGTTTCAAGCATAAGCAAATATGTGTCGTGTTTAATTTTAAAGTTTCTCCTTTACTCTAGCTCTCTCTCTCTCACTCTCCCTTACCTTCTCTCTCACTCTCTCCCTTACCTTCTCTCTCACACTCCTTTTCTATGTTTGCAGGAAAACTCGCTTGAGCAGCGTTTTTTAATCACTTCAGAGATAAATACCCAACCGACAGATAAGATAGCAATATTTTTGTTCAAGTATGCATATAAGAATATCAAGAAGGTAAGAGTTATGTTTGCATTATGCTCTTGGCCAAAGGTTTGCCTTGGGCAAACAAAATATGCCTTTGTGGGGCAAATCAATGTGAGATAATCGCATTCCACATCGAGTGCTGATTGAAAGTACAAGTTGACTTTAACTAAAGATAATTATGAAGAAGATAATAAAGAAACCTGCAACAAACCGGATTCGTTGTTGAAATTCATATTTTAAGCTGTTTTGTTGCATTCATTATGAGTTTTATTTCAACTTTTGAACTAGAAATTTCCAAAAAAAAATCTTAATTTTAGTATTTCTCTTTGTTTTGTCCTACCTTTTGGGGCTGTACATTGATTGAGAAGATAATAAAAGAAACCTCAAACAAAACGGATTCGTTGTTGAAATTCATATTTTAAGCTGTTTTGTTGCATTCATTATGAGTTTTATTTCAACTTTTGAACTAGAAATTTCCAAAAAAAAAAAACTTCATTTTAGTGTTTCCCTTTGGTTTTTCCTACCTTTTGGGGCTGTACATTGATTGAGAAGATAATAAAGAAACCTGCAACAAAACGGATTCGTTGTTGAAATTCATATTTTAAGCTGTTTTGTTGCATTCATTATTAGTTTAATTTCAACTTTTGAACTAGAAATTTCCAAAAAAAAATCTTAATTTTAGTATTTCTCTTTGTTTTTTCCTACCTTTTGGGGCTGAACTTTGATAGCAGTCAATCAATTAGTCATAAAAACTACTTTATTGTAACAACTTCAAAGTTTCAACATATTTTACTATCTCCATTTTATGATTAAACAGTAATATTTGACTTTTAAACGCTTAAGATCTTAAGCTACAACTCAAACAATATACATGGCTGCTATAATGCTGCAACTTACGTTTTAAATACCACTTGAATTTGAAATCCTTACAAAATGTTAAAACATTTACAACAAAAGCTAAGCTCAACTGTTAAAACTACAAATCCCCCCATAATAGTTTAACGAAAGCAAACGGTCAAACGAACAGCTGAACAATATTTTAAACGATTCCTAACTCCATAAATATTTAATAAGTTTTTACCCCAAACGATGTTCCCTTAAGCACTTGCCTTCCCCGAAGCAGTTGTTGTTCTTGTTGTTGTAGAAGTTGCAGAAAGTAAGGAAGCGAAGGCGCATTTAAGTAGCTGCCAACATGGCGAGCATCTAAATTATATGTATGTACCGTTACCTCAGCAATTCCCTACCCGTCTCGCTCACACTCTTATACTGAAATGGCCATCTGGTCGGCTCTCTCTCTCTCTGTCTCTCTCACACTCTCTGGGAGGCAACATTCAATTAATTTTACACGATGTTGCGCAAATCCAGCAAGAAAAAGATGAAACAAAACTAACGATAATTTTCCAACACTAACACACATTGTGCACAGAGAGAGAGAGCAGTAAAAGGGAGCGGGGTGGAGTGGAAGTGCAAAGTGCAACAAAATTTAAGGCAAAAACTACGTTGTAATAACATTTTAACGATATTAGCACGAAAAATGTGGCTGCCACACACACACACACACACACACACGCACACACAAAAGCGGAAAGTGGAAAGCTTAACGATGCTAAACGAGTGCAGCAAAGTGTGCAAGCGAAAGAGTCAGAGATAGACAAAGGGAGTGGGAGCGAGCGAGTTAGATGATGGCATATGCAGACGCGACAAAGGAACTAGAAGGGTGAGCGTGTGTGTGCGAGAGAGAGAGGGAGAGAGTGTGGTGAGAATGGAAGTGCTGTAAAGCAGAAGGCTGTTAGCGGCAAAAGCAAATCTGCAGTGCAAATTGTTCAAATATTTTGGCTTTTACACAAGCACACACACACGCTCAATGGCTGAAAATCTTGAAAAGTGTGCGTGAGTGTTTGTGTGTGTGTGTGTGTGTTTTGACTGCTTTTGGTTTTTGGCCACCGCAAGCGAGGACAAAGGACAACAAAAGCGCGCCGCATTGTTCAAATGCAGCGAGTTGTTACATAATCCACGCACACACACACACAAACATATTAACTACATATGTTATTGCACTAAGATCTCACACACACAAAGACGCTTAAATAAACACACACACACAAGGTTGATAAGCAGCCAAAATGGCTGTAGCGAAAGAGTTTAAAGCTCGCAACACATTATTTTACACAGCATAAATTTCAAGACACACACACACATTCATACTCCCGCACACTTACTCCCACACATACTCGCGCCCAAGTTTATGCAATGTTTTCGCTTGTTTTGCGTCATTGTCAACAATATTATTATACCCTTAACAAATTTTACATCGGGTATTACGAGAAAAACAAAATTATTAAAAAATTAAGTTATCAAACAGTTTAAAAATTATTATTTTGTAATACTTTCGCAGAGATTTTTAATACAAAAAAAAATGGAAAAATACTTTATATACTTTATATATATTTTATTAATTTTTAATGATTTTTGTATCATTATTTAGCTTTATTTAATAGTTACAAAATTATATTTATGCTTGATTTGCGTTAAAAAGTCAAAGCAATATTATTTTTATTTAGTTTTAAGTAGTTTAAAGTCTAAGATCTATGACACAAGAAAACAAATTATTAAAAAATTAAGTTATCAAAAGTTTAAATAAAATATTATTTTGTAATCCTATCGAAAGGATTTTTAATACAAAAAATGAGAAAAAATACTTTATATAATTTATATATATTTGATTAATTTTTAATGATTTTTGTATCATTATTTAGCTATATTTAACAGTTACAAAATTATATTTATGCTTGATTTGCATTCCAAAGACAAAGTCATATTATTTTTATTCAGTTTTAAGTAGTTTATATATTTATATATGCCTATTTATACACATAAAGTCTAAGATCTATGACACAATTCAACAAAATAAAAAGCTATTAACGAATAAATTGTAAATGTAATAGTGTAAGGAATCAAAACAGTGCTGGTAAGCACAAAAAATTTATACTTAACATTTTTTAGACATCTTTAACTTATTTACAGGGTATTTCGTAGTCATAGCTTGTGTAGTTTATGCTTTTAACTGTTTATTTCGTTAGCGCTTTTGTTGCCTGCGCTTCTTAATATAAAAGCCGCTGCATTGTTAACTTGTTGCCATTGTTGTTGTTGTTGTTGTCTTGTTGTGTTGCAGATAGGCAACAACAGCGAAGCATTTGTAGGTTTTGTTGTTGTTCAACACTTGTAAATTGTGTGATTTTTCAGCAAGCAAGCAAGCTTAAGCAACAATGCGCCTCAAGTGAAGCGAATGCCTCGCTCTATCTCACTCACACTCACACTTACTCTCTCCCTGGGCGTTGAAACAATAGCGCGTGTTTGTGCTTTGTGTGTGTGTGTGTCTCTGTGTGTGAGCTACTAAAATAGTAAATTACTACACTGCACACACTGGCGGATGTGTGGCAGCCAAAGCAGACAACAGAATCAACAAAAGCAAAGTGTGTGTGTATATAAATGTGTGTGTGTGTGTAGCATACTTATGTGGGCGTCAAGTGCTTGTGAACTTTGTTTTTAGCTTTGGCTATGACTTAATAAGCAGCACTTGAACGCTTTCCGCAAGACAAAGTTAGCTCAATGTACCCTGTCAAGGGCATATTTAAAATTTAAAACAACACTAAAATCTCTATCTATCTCTCTGTCTCTGTCTGTGGCTTACAATGATTCTGTAAAATATGTGCTTTTAAACTGTTATCCTCTTTACTCTAATGGAATGCATACAAAGATTAAACTGTAAATGCATGCCCAACTATTCCAACACTGTTAACACCATTCACCACACTCCTCCAAAACTGTTAACAGCATAGCTTTATTAGAATTATGAATAGTTATTAAGCGGATTTAACATAACATCCAACACTGTTAACAGCATAGCTTTATTAGAATTATGAATAGTTCTTAAGCGGATTTAACATAAACGCACTCTTCAGCATAACTGCCTTGTGATTCTATTAAGCAGCGCTTTAAAAAGAGAAACCAAAAAAAAAAAAAAGAAACAATTGAATTAAAGTTTGCAGCAACGCGCGCTTTGTATGCAGCTGTGCACTTTGTGCAGAAAGCTTTTAGCAGCGCTACAATAACAGCCGCAGGCCATGCGGCCGACAAGCCAATGTGTCAATAGAGACAGAGGGAAGAGACGGAACAAGCAAAGGGGTGGGGGGGGGCCAACAACATACGCTGATAACAGTTTAAAAGTCTGTGCAACTTTTGATGCCACTTTTTTTTTCACGCTGCATTGACAACTGACACAAGGTAAACAGCAAGCGACAACGTTACTGAGACTTGTTGCTGCTGTTGCTGCGCTGTCAGCGTCAGCGTCGCTGCCCGTCGCTATCTCTCTTATTGACTGCGCTTGTTGCTGGATAACATTGGCGTCGCTTCGCGTCGTTATAATATTTTTCTTTAGCGCATGGAATGCCTTTTTTCGATATTATTTTATGATGACACAGACGCCAAAGACGCCGCTGCTAACTGATAAGGTGTGGGGCAAAAAAAAAAGTGCTGCGGCAGCGGTTAAAATAATATGCAATTTGAGGCGCCTTCAAGGAGTCGTATGGCGCGTCGCCATAAAAAAAAATGATATTGATACTCGTTCAGTTCATAAGCAAATTTTATTTATTATTCTTTCATACACCCATCTCGCTCTCGCCCGAAGGTGTAGTGCGCTGAGTGAGTTGAGTCTGCATAACGGCAGAGAGCAGAGTTAATAATAATAAGCTGATCTCCCTCGCACTCTCTCCCACTGTGCGTGTGTGTGTGTGTCATTAACTGTTTATTTTTTCGTTTGTCTCGCTGACACATTCAAATTCACCTAAGTTGAGCATGAATCAGTTTTAAGCTTTGTTTTGTTTAGTTTTCGCTTTGCTTATGCTTATGATAAGTAAATGGAGTGAAAGAAAAGTATGCGCAAGATAATTATAATTGAAAGTAGCTCCGATTTTTTATGGTTGCAATCTTTTCGTATTTTTAACATCACTTTGTAATAGTTTTAGGTAAAAGTTTCAGTAATCTATGTTACGTAATTATTGTTCAGTTATCAATAAGTCGATTTATGTGCGCTGCATTTTTGTAAGTACCGTTGTGTGTAATTGGTGTAATCTATAAATAGCCAAAACAAATGCGCTGCTCATAAATTTTCGAAATAGTTGCGACATCAGCAAAAGATAACATTCGACTCAATTACATTTATAGACTGAAACAAGAAACGACGGACTGGGAGACGTTAAGTGCGACAGAGATAGAGCGAGAGAGAGTGCGCTGGCATTAGGGGTGCAAACAGCTGACAGACGCAGCGGCATAATGCACTTAAGTTTTCTTCATTCATTTCGTTTTTTCGTTTTGGGGGGTGAAATGTGCACGGAAGTCATGGCATAAGGCACACATCACTGCCAACGCTACCTAGGGGTTGGGGGGTAAACTAACAAACATGCAATTGAGCAATTGCTAGAGAGAGAGAGTGCGAGGGAGAGCGCATTCACTCGCGCCAAAGGCAGCTGCGATATTTTAGTTGAGCATAATTACAGCAAGCAAATTGACAATTCTCAATGTATGCATGTGTGTGAGTGTGTGTGTGCGTATTGCTGAATCCTTTGTGTGCTTGGATTTCAACTCTGCCGTGAAAATTTGTTGCAGAATTTATGTTGTCTTCGGAATCCAAACTCAAAGGCAGCTGCACTCGACTCCGAGTTGTTATTGTTATTGTTACTCTTGCATTCTCTTTTCTCAGCCGTCTAAATTTCGTTAACGTGACAAAAATACATTGATTACATTTTTAACATTGCACTCGCTTGAGAAAGAGTGAGAGAGATAGAGAGGGATGAGTGGGGGGTCGCACGTAAAGACGCGGCTCGCGTGCAGCTCACGTCTGCACACTTGGCACATTTGTCTCTCTTATTTTCTACCTCTTTTTTCACAACCTTCTGGTTGCATCTCAGCACAAAATATGCACGTAGAATCCAAGCATCCTCTGTGCTTGATGTTCATATGCTTCCTCTTCCTCTTTCGCTTCTCTCTAGCTGTTGTTGTTGTTGATGTACAAAAGGTCTTTGAACTGACAAATTATATTGCTCGCTCAACGAAATTCCTTTCAACGTGTGTGCACTCTGAACTTTCTTTATGGTTTCTATGTGTCTCATTCACTCCCCCACTCCCGCATATACACATATGGGTTTACACATGCACGCTTACGTGTACGTGTGCGTGTGTGTGTGCGTGAGTGTTTTCTGCACGATTCTGTTCTTTGTAAATAGTTCGACATTCTTCGTGCAAAGTTTATTTTCGTTTCACAACAACAATTGCAATACCCTGTAGCGTTATGTGAGGGAGGCGCTTTAAAGTTTGAAAAACTGAAGAGAGATATCTTAAGTTCATTTCCTTTTGTTTTTATTTTTCTTTGGCATATCTGAAACTTATTAACAATATATAATATATAATAACACTATTGTTAAACATATGCATTTAATTTATGCAGCTGTAATAAATATTAAAATTAAATTCTAACTTTTTATTTATTGTTTTAAAACAATATCCAACAAAAGCAATTCATTTAATTTTATATGAAATTATTTTATTCAGCTGTAATTAATATTAAAATTAAATTCTAACTTTTTATTTATTGTTTTATAACAATATCCAACAAAAACAATTAAATTAATTAATTTTATTCAGCTGTAATTATTATTAAAATTAAATTCTAACTTTTTATTTATTGTTTTATAACAATATCCAACAAAAACAATTCATTTAATTGTATATGAAATTATTTTATTCAGCTGTAATTAATATTAAAATTAAATTCTAACTTTTTATTTATTGTTTTATAACAATATCCAACAAAAACAATTAAATTAATTAATTTTATTCAGCTGTAATTATTATTAAAATTAAATTCTAACTTTTTATTTGTTGTTTTAAAACAATATCCAACAAAAATAATTCAAGTAATTAATTTTATTCACCTGTAATTAATATTAAAATTAAATTATAACTTTTTATTTGTTGTTTTATAAAAATATCCAACAGAAACAATTCAGTTAATTAATTTTATTCAGCTGTAATTAATATTAAAATTAAGATCTAACTTCTTATTTATTTATTTATTATTATTATTATCCAACAAAAAGAATTTACTTAATTAATTTGTTTACTATATATCAACATTTCAAGTTGCTTACAGGGTAGCTAACAGTCGTGCACACACACTTTCTTTCTCTCTCTTGCTTTCTTTACTTGTTTTCAATTTTAATTTGCCTACGTACACACACACACAATACACACATGTACGAACATATCTGGACGATTACCCACCTCTTTCCCACCCATTCTCGCATATTGCTTTTTAACTACTTTCACGCACTCGCACTTGAGAACGCGAGCGAACATTGGCTTTATATGTTGTTGTTGTTGTTTTTTTGCACTTGTCAATTGTTATAAAATTGGCAAAATTGCTTTACATTTTGAGCGTGGGTCGCATCAATTGTTATTATTTGTTTTGTTTTTGCACGTGGGCGATGTTAATAATATTAACTACTACGACTTTTTCAATTGTTTAATCGACTTTCAATTGCTTACTTATTGAAACTTGTCAGTGGGCCAATTGAAGAGCAATAAAGCTACGGAATGTACTGAAAGTAGCTTTTGTATATGTTTGGTTATCTGTCTGATTGATCAGCTAACTCAATGTTTGCACAACTGTGCTGACCATAAACCATATACAGTAATAATCTTATCGGTAATTTAGTGTGCCCTAGAAAGCTTCGTTAACTTATCGCAAAGCAATTGCAACAAAGCGGAAATGCTAAGGCCATAGAAATAAAAACTATTTAAGCACACCTCGCATCAGTATACTCAAATTAACGTGCTCGCCAGCTATGCAAATGACACATAACGCAAAAATAAGCGCCAAAATGTGTTCTTGTAATTATGTATCATAAAGGAACAGAGGCTGGCAATAACAACAAAAATAAATGCCAAGAAAATCACGGCAGCTGAGCCTCAAAATGAATGGAATGCCGCGCATGCCCGGTATAAGTTGTAGCGGCAGAGAGAGCAGAACAGCAATAACAACAAATGCCGTAATTATGAGATCGCACCTCAGGCTCACTCGCACACGCACAGACACACACTCTTTGTTTGGCTCTCTGAGCAACGCTACCGGTTTTTGGTGAGCGAACAGCTGTGCCATACGTCACGGCAGAGCGTGATAAGGAAGAACAAGAAAACAGCAGCCGCAGCAGAACCAGAAACCACCACGAACAACTACAACAAGCAATGAGCCGAACAATGTGCTGCATTATGCGAAACTTGTGTACAATATGATTAAGCCAGCAGCTACAACAACAGCTACAAGAATGACGTGTCAAAGGGAGAGACTCAAAACTGGGCGCAGCTGCTAGGGCTTGGGCTTCGGCTGATAGCGCGTGTGCTCTCAGGTAAGTCACTCTCACTCCCTGGCTCTCATGCTCTCTCCGTCACTTACGCTCTTTCACACGTCGCTGCTGTATGGCACGGTGACTGCTCCGTCGGCGCATACAGCACACAGTCATTCGGCAGCGAACGTTCAAACAACGCAGACGCAAACGTCGCGATCGTCGCGTTACATTCAATTCGTTCGTTCGTTCGGTTTGTGTGTTTTTTTCGTATTTCGGTGTATGCGCTTTTCTGTTTACCGTTGCGCAGTGTTCAACTATTTACTACATTCTTGTGGGTGTCTCATCCCAACCCATACCCCTCAACTGTTTTGTGTGTCTGTGTTTTGTCTATAGTGTTTAGTGTACCATAATCGGATGACACGTGCTTGAAATATAGATTTTCCCCATCAACATTTACAATCAATTTTTGGGATTACCTCGGCTTTGTTTGGCGTCGATACAACCATATCAAAACCGCACCAATAATAACGGTAAGTTTGGCCCTGTCATTAAGTGATTACAGTGATCCCTCAAAAATGAAAACGATTCGTTTTAACTATAATTAAATATTCGTAGAAATACAAATAACTTAAATAAATCAAACATACAAAATATAATAATAATTTGCTTAATTTTTACCATTTTGCGAGTGACCACTGTGCTTCCACATACACATATACATACTCATTGTTGGCTTAGATATTTATTTGTCTGGTGACCCCAATTATACTTAGCAAGTGTCTCTGATTACGCATAAAAACAATATTTCGTCAGCTTATCAATAAAAAAAAAACAAAAATATAAATATTTTATATTCCTATTTGGTTTTTCGCTTTTGCCATATACGCCCTCCATTAAAAGTGCGACGCTATCATAACTGTAATTACACGAGTGCATAAGCACCGAAAGCTCTTCTTATGCTTAGGACCTAACAATAGCTTGCCCTCTCTTTCACACATCAAGCGGCGTTTATGACTCAGGGATTTTCAGCGTCTTTGTTTCACACATTTGTATCTTTATGTTCTCCCGCACTGTGTGTGTGTGTGTGTTTTTGTGCTTTTTTTATCGTGTCGCACTTTGTAGATCTTATGAGTCATCAATGTCCATAAAAAAAACACCGCTACAGGAACAAGCGTCTAGTGAAACCCCCCTCGTATGCCCTCACCACCTCTCTCTCACTCTATCACTCTCACTTAATCACTCACTGTACGATCGGAAGCTGAATTTGGTATAATAACAAAAATGTTGGTTTATTCAATTCGAAGCTGGAATTGAAAATGACTTGTTATGGTCAGGTATTGAGTAATGAGGAAGCTTGAAGTTGATTAAAGAGGAAACTATTTCAAACTGTATTGAGCTTTGATTAAAGCATCCATTAAAGTATCGAATGACTCAAAGATATATAATTATACAACACTGGAGAAAAAAATAAAAATAAAAAATAAATAAGTTAAGATAAAAATATATTTTAAAATCATTTTTATAGTTTTTCTAAGCTACAAATTAGCTTATATGATTTAAGAATGTTTTGAGCCTGAAAAAAAATATTATTAATATTATTAAAAATTATTTCAATTAAAAAAAAAACATAAAATCTAAAAAAATTAACTAATAACAAAAAATCCCAAGTAAAATATTTTTATTTAACACATTTAAATTATTATTTTTGATTGACTTTTACTGTTTGTGAAAAATTTCAAAACAAGTTCAGATCTATAAAAATATATTTCAAAATGATTTTTATTGTTTTTCTAAGCTAAAAATTAGCTTTTATGATTTAAGAATGTTTTCAACCTGAAAAAAATTATTATTATTATTATTAAAAATTATTACAATTAAAAAAAAAACCATAAAATCTAAAAAAATGAATTAAAAACAAAAAATCCCAAGTAAAATGTTTTTATTCATTTCAATTATTTTTGATTGACTTTTACTGTTTGTGAAAAATTTCAAAACAAGTTCAGATCTATAAAAATATATTTCAAAATCATTTTTATAGTTTTTCTAAGCTACAAATTAGCTTATATGATTTAAGAATGTTTTGAGCCTGAAAAAAAATATTATTAATATTATTAAAAATTATTTCAATTAAAAAAAAAACATAAAATCTAAAAAAATCAATTAAAAACATGAAATCCCAATTAAAATATTTGTATTTAACATATTTAAATTATTATTTTTGATTGACTTTTACTGTTTGTGAAAAATTTCAAAACAAGTTTAGATCTATAAAAATATATTTTAAAATCATTTTTATAGTTTTTTTTAGAATGTTTTGAGCCTGAAAAAAAATATTATTAATATTATTAAAAATTATTTCAATTAAAAAAAAAACATAAAATCTAAAAAAATGAACTAAAAACAAAAATCCCAAGTAAAATATTTGTATTTAACACATTTCAATTATTATTTTTGATTGACTTTTACTGTTTGTGAATAATTTCCAAACAAGTTCAGATCTATAAAAATATATTTTAAAATCATTTTTATAGTTTTTCTAAGCTTTAAATAAGCTTTTATGATTTAAGAATGTTTTGAGCATGAAAAAAATTATTATTATTATTATTAAAAATTATTACAATTAAAAAAAAACATAAAATCTAAAAAAATGAATTAAAAACAAAAAATCCCAAGTAAAATGTTTTTATTCATTTAAATTATTATTTTTGATTGACTTTTACTGTTTGTGAATAATTTCCAAACAAGTTCAGATCTATAAAAATATATTTCAAAATCATTTTTATAGTTTTTCTAAGCTAAAAATTAGCTTTTATGATTTAAGAATGTTTTCAACCCGAAAAAAATTATTATTATTATTATTAAAAATTATTTCAATTAAAAAAAAAACATAAAATCTAAAAAAATGAATTAAAAACAAAAAATCCCAAGTAAAATGTTTTTATTCATTTCAATTATTTTTGATTGACTTTTACTGTTTGTGAATAATTTCAAAAACAAGTTCAGATCTATAATTAAGTTAAGTATTCCAATGTAATTGCAATTAAACAATTTGTCGTGCATTAATAATTATAGCTTTAACAGTAACATTGTAAACAATTTAGCTATTTGTTGCATGATTTCCAATTCGTTTTCAGTAGGAAATATGTTCACCATTTATGGCTAACAGCATTCGAGCCACACGCGATTCGCAATTCATTGATTGCTGCTAAAGAGCAAACATGGCAGATGATAGATAGATAGATAGCTAGATAAAGATACAATATCTCAAACAATGTACAACACTAACTGACCAAAGCAGGGCGTAATTTGAGTTGATTACAAGGCGGCAACGAGTGGCAAGTAGAGCATGCAACAAAACCAGTTGCAAGTCAGATGTCAGTCACCTGAATAAACATGAGGCCAACACATCCACAATTGGCCAAGAGATCAAAGAGATCTCAAGTATCGATGACAATGGTGTCGGATGAGAACATTAGCTACCGTTAGTTCGGCACGCTATAAAGCATTGCTCAATCCAACGATTGTGCAATTAGTGTGAGCCAAATCGATTGATTTTTCCATGGAAAATGTTTGTCACAAAAGGAAAATAGCGCGATGGGTTGGAACTTTCAGTTATAACAATGCTTTCGGCCTTAACATTTGACCAAGTGCTCATAACTAACAATGGCAAATGTAATGTGAGCTGCCAGTGTTGAGTAACGCTAAGTGCTCTCTGTGTGTCACAATATTCTTTTTACAACCATTTGCCAATTGTTTTCGCTTATTTATTGTTGCATTGCATTAGTTTATTGTTACAAATGGTGCAAAAAAAAAAAAAAAATTATTTCGATGTTCCTGAAACTTTTAAAGTGGTATTGGAATATATATTATGACTATGACTCATTGCAAAAAATAACTTAAACTTAAAAACTTCAACTATAATCGCTTAGAAGCTTAATTTGTTTAACAGCCTTAACAAATTCGCACTTTGAGTGCGAAACTAACTTAAAAGAAGAGAAAAGATTTTTTATTATATAATTTAACGCACATTAACTTTTAATTTCCAGTGTGCTAAAGTGCCTGGAAACTGTGGTTACCAAATGCAAAAAGCCACAAAAATACCACACTGTATGCATTTAATATAATAAAGTGCAATAATTTGTATAAAAAATGTGATTTATTAGTTAATTGTTTGTCACTTGAATGACAACAATTAATTATGAACAAAAAATAAATTTCTTTTTCATTCAATAAATAAATAAATTTTGTGCATTAAAATCAATGAAGCAGCTGCCAGAAACAACTCGAAATATTCACTGAATTGCACTCTTTATCATAATTATTCGTAATTGTAAAAATAATAATCGAAATAAATGGAAATTGAACAAAAAAAAAAAAGGGAAATGTTTAACCCAGCGATTAAGATTTATTGCGCTTATTTTGCATTCATTCAATTTCATTTGTTATGAAGTTGTTTTTTTTTTATTTATTTGAATGTCAAAACTATTAAAAAGCTGTTACAGATTCATAATTGAAGTGGCGATTAATTAAGTAAATCCGCACCAAAAACCAAACCACAAACAAACCAACAAACCGAACCCCAAAGCCTCCGTATCTCAGTTCAATCAATAAATTTGTATAAATGCGAAAAGTCAAATTTATAATGACCAGAAAAAATTATTGATTATTTTTCATTCGATTATAATTGGAAATTGTATGAATATATTTGTTTATTTGAAACATATTTTGTATTTTTGCTCTTGATTTTTTTCAATCTTCAAAGAAATTATGATTAATGATTGATTATCTTTTTTCCTTCGAGTTGCAAGAGTTTTAAATAATTTTCAAAAGAACTTTCAATATTAATAATACGCGTACTTAAAACACAATGAACATGAAGAAAGAATTTCGAAAAAATGTTTTCGTTTGAATAAAATAAATTTATTTGGTCACAGACCTTTTATGTATATATGTGTATGATTATATATTTTTGGTATTGTGGCTTATGGATAAAATGCCGTTGTTGCCACTGTTCATGCTGCCGCTGCGACGCATGTTGCATAAATTATGAAGGTAACTTCATTTTAAATTCGAATACTCTGTGAAAGGTGAAAGAATTGAAAAAGAAATAAGGAATAATTATTGAATAAAAATAATTGTGGTTTGATTTATTTTAGTTTTTAAGGGAAAAAGTGAATAAATCAAAAAATAAATTAAATTAACTTATTTTTGATAAATATTTATGGTATGAAAAATAATTTTAATGATCTTAATATACTTTGATTGGAATAAAAAAAAATGTATAAAAGTTCTAGAAAGATTTTATGCTTAAAAATATTTATTTAATTAAAAAAATATTTAAAAAAAATATAATAAAAATGTTTATTCGAAACTCAATTGAAGAAACTTGTTTGGGATAAATATTTATGGTATGAAAAATAATTTTAATGATCTTTATGTACTTTGATTGGAATAAAAAAAAATGTATAAAAGTTCTAGAAAGATTTTATGCTTAAAAATATGTATTAAATTAAAAAAAATATTTAAAAAAAAATATAATAAAAATGTTTATTCGAAACTCAATTGAAGAAACTTGTTTGGGATAAATATTTATGGTATGAAAAATAATTTTAATAATATTAATTGAACGGAATAAAATATTTATAACAGTTTTAGGAAGATTTTGCGCTTAAAAATATTTTCTTAATTAAAAAAATATTATAAAAAAGTTTTTTTAATAAATGTATATTCAAGAAACCTTAAATAATATTTGAAACATAACTTTTATTTGTTAAAAATAATAATATAATATTTAAAATAATATTATAAATAATAATATAATATAATAAATAATAATAAAATGTGCTTAATCACCTTATTACAGGGTATTTAGTAGCCCATAAGCACAAATTAACCACAAACCGTTTCAATAAAGCGCAACTAATTGGATCTTCCCCTCTCCCATGATCAGCCCATACGATCGATTGAAAGACTATCATATATCGAGAATATTGAAATATAATAAATACGTTATAATAACTAGAAACCTGTTTTGGATTTTGATTATTCAATCCAAATCCAAACAACTCAATTAGTTAGTGTTATTTACAATGTGTGAAAATTTGCATATGAATTTGATTTGTTTGAAACTTTTGCCTATCGATTTGCTAATTAAAAACAAAACACAAAAATATATATATACACAACAAAACAATTTATCTTTAATTACATAAGAAAAACAACAGCCCCTATTTTATTTGCCCCTCCCCCCTGTCATAACATTTTTCATGGTAGCAATTTCGATAACTCAACGAATTGGAATGCGCATAAATTTTTGCGCTATTAAACACTGGTTGTGGCTCAGCTTCAATTGTTAATACAGAAACTGTTTTTTTTTTCGTTTATTATTACTGCTGTTGTTGTTGTTATTGACTTTGTAATGAGCATTTTCTTTATTGTACGAAAACGGAATCGTGTTTTTGCTGCTCCTTCTTTGTTGCTGTTGTATTTTTAATGAGCTTCTATTAAAATTACTCATCACTGGCCATAAATATCGATTCGAGGCGTTGTTCTGTTTTTCTGTGTGTTTTTTTTTTTTAATCAATTGAAAATTACAGAAAATTGCTTCTGCTGTTGCTAATGAGCCGCATTAAATTGTCGACTGCAAATTAACACCACAAAATGCAAATAGCCTAGAAGGACGAGGTGGAGAGAATTTGCTTAGCTGGCTTCACTTTGTGGCTGGGCCTAATCTAATTAGTTGAGACAATACAGCTACTGTGGCAGGCAGTGCCTTAATCCACATTTTTATATATTTGCCATTTTAATTAGATTAGCGAGGTTTCAAAAAATATAACGTTCGCTTCGTGTGTATCGATAGCGCAGTTGATCGTTGTGCGGTTTGCAGGCGACAACTAGAGGGCGCCACTGATGGTTAGCAGCGTTTTGCAGCACTCATACTGTTACCGGTTAACTCGCTCTACCGCTAGCTAGCTGTACCGCTCTAACGCACAACGCTGGCCGCCTAAGTTCGCTTGTTCGTTGCGTCGCACCTTCAATTCACCAAGTTGACTCACTCTGCGCGTATGACTTGGCCAGCTGTGCTGCGCTTCTACACACAAACGAAAAAGAAAAAAAAGTAAAATAGATTTCACTTTGTTTTCAAAAAGTAGAAAACTTGATGTGACAACAAAAGCAAACGAAAAAAAACGTAATAGTTCCGTACGCGCGCGTCCTTAAACTGTGTGAGAGAGATTCGGGGTCATCATGCGGCTGCCGCTGTCGCTGGTACGCGAAACATAAAAAAAAGGAAAATTTTGCTGCTGTTTGCCGCTGCTGCGCCGACGTCATCATACACAAACACACACATACAATACTCAAAGCAGACACTCATTGAGATTATTGTTGTTGCTGTTGTTGGATTTGTAAATTATAAAAGCAATTTATCAACTGGAAATCGAACAGGAACAACAACGAAACAGCGAAGTACCAGGCAGTACAATTGAAATGCTCATTGATCGTGTCAGCGTCAGCAAGAAAAAAAAACAACACCAACTATAAGCAACAGTTACAGCGCAGCAGCAGCGCAAGAGGAAGAAGAGACGCACAGCTGTAAATCGTTTGTGCGAAAATAATACAAACCCGAGAGAGAAGGCAAATTGAAGAATTCGCAGCACTCAGTAAACGACTGGAGTGCGAGACGAAAAACCACTTCGAACAACAACAATAACATCAACGACTTGTTGCTCACATACTCACACACACACACACACACACACATACACACAGCTTGCTATACGTTTTGTGTGTGCGTCGTGTGACCTTTGACGGCTTTGGTTTCCCCTCGAGCAATATTTTTTTTTTTGTCGTAAGTACGCTAATAAATTTATTCAAATGGCAGCGAAAAACAAGACTAAATGGCAACGCGTTTAACTGCAAGCTCATAAATGTGTACAATCAAACATATTCATGCATATCTTACCAACAACAACAACAACAACTACAGCAATTAGAACAAAGTGTTAGCAATGACTGCTGTTAAACAATACATGTATTACATTCTCATTGCTGTTAAACTGGACTGTTAAGCGTAACAAAACGCTGTTAACTTCGTTTGCTCTGCACTGTTAGCTATTACTTAACTGTATTCAATTGCCAATGCCAATTAATTATAGCTTTTTTTTCTGACGTTATTCGGCATATTTTAATGTGATAAGATAAAATGCCAACGGCTGCTTAAGCAACACATACGCCCACAGACTAATAATAGTATATTTCATTCAGCAAAAAACAGAAAAAAAAAAATTAATTTATATGAAAAATATTCCGTTTGTCACTTTTTAAGCTGTAGATAAAAATATATATTTTGTTTTATATATTTGCGCTGTTATACATAATTCCGCATCCGTTTCGTATCTAAGAGCGCGTGTGACATAGATAAAAATATACAAATATATATATAGATATATTTTTGTATATATACTATTCCATTTTTAAATGAGCCATATGCAAACAATTGTTTGTTTTCTATTGAATTGGCGCTAAATGCGTATTGTTTATAAGTTATAAATATTTCAATGGCGTACAGTTTGAATTGCAGCTCTGTTAACACTTAACAGTCATATACAGTTTGACACGCACTGTACTCCTTTTTTTTCATACTTTACTGTGTGCGTGCGATAAAACTATTATTGTTGTTGTTCTAGTTAGTTTATTATTTATTGTTGCTGCTGGTCATTGAGTTTAGAACGATAAAGTATTGCATTTTGTGGGTGGGGTTGGGTTGGGCTAGCCTGCAAACTATATCTGGCTAAGTCAAGTGAGAAATAAAGAAAAATAATAAGCGAGAAAAAAAAAGAGCAGCAAACAATTCAATCAAAAATGCAATACGGCTTTGTGCGTTCAACTAAATTATTGCAATTCACTTATTTGTCTTGTATACAGAGCACGCACGCTATAACGAACCGCGGTAGCATAATAAAATCAATACTCATAAAGTATTTAATAACAATTATTTTGTAATAAAATTTTATGCAGTTAAACCAATTTTTTTAATGACAAATTTTACGCGAAAAATGAATTTCAAAACAATTTATAAATAAGCTTTGTTCGAGTATTCACTGTAGCTTAAAAATCATTTAATATACAAAGCAAGTTAAGAAAAATACCAAAACAAATATTTTTTGACTTTGAAATTGTTAGCTGATTGATTTGTTCACCTTATCGAGTGTTTACTGTAGCTTACAAAACAATTATACAAAGCAAGTTAAGAAAAAAACAAAAAAAATTATGAATTGACATATTGTAAGCTGATTATATTTGTTCATCTTATTGAGTGTGCACTGTAGCTTAAAAATCAATTAACATACAAAGCGAGTTAAGAAAAATACAAAAAAAAAATATGAATTGACATATTGTAAGCTCATCGATTGTTCACCTTATCGAGTGTTGACTGTAGCTTAAAAATCAATTAATATACAAAGCAAGTTAAGAAAAGTACAAAAAAATTATGAATTGACATATTGTAAGCTGATTATATTTGTTCATCTTATTGAGTGTGCACTGTAGCTTAAAAATCAATTAACATACAAAGCGAGTTAAGAAAAATACAAAAAAAAAATATGAATTGACATATTGTAAGCTCATCGATTGTTCACCTTATCGAGTGTTCACTGTAGCTTAAAAATCAATTAACATACAAAGCAAGTTAAGAAAAATACAAAAAAAAAATATGAATTGACATATTGTAAGCTGATTATATTTGTTCATCTTATTGAGTGTGCACTGTAGCTTAAATACCCAATTAGTTTAGCACAAAAGGTTTAAGCAGACAATTATGATTTAACGTTTTCCTCCGTCGACCTTCATTTGTAAACCAAAACGAGAGCTCACTGTACCTTGAGCTTTTTATTGTTGTGCAAATGACAAACGTGACATTTTTATTACATACTTGAGGCTTAATCATCCACAAATGCACACACACACACACATACACACGTACACGTACAAATTGAGCGCGTTGCCTTTTATACAGTTTGTGAGTCACTGCCTTGGTAGCTACTTTTTGTCTAATTGCATTTAACCTTTGTAGCCAAGATGGAAACGCACATAGAACTGGAGCTGCAACCCATCGAGCACAACAACAAGAACAACAACAACCACATCAGCAGTCAAAGGAGTAGCAACAGCAGCATTAACCAGGATCAGGATGCAGTTCAGCCACTGCTGCAGGAACAGACACCGAAATATAATAATACTATAAGCATACCTTCACGTTTGCCCACTTCGAGTTCGGGCAACTCCATACACGAGGTTGCCACGCCCCAAACGCCCATTTCGCCGCCACCAACGGTGACGACGACGACGACGCCGACGCCGACGACGACGGCGACGCCTGGAACGTCCAGGCAACTATTCCGCGATGCTGCTGGCGCCCATGGTGGCCTGGATTCGCTGGCTCTGGTGCAGCAGGAACAGAATTACATAGCCAGCACACAGTTGCCCAAAGTGTACAGCGATAGCTCGATGGTGGATGCAACTGTCTCGCGGAATCCCTCGACGACCGGCGGACGGCACGAGAAGAAGCTGGGGCATCGCCGGGTGGCCGAGGGCGGTGAGGTCACCTACAAGAAGATCCAATCCAAACAGATCATGGGCTCCATTCAGTTGGGCATCCAGCATACGGTTGGCAGTCTGGCGAATAAACCCAAACGGGATTTGCTAATGAATGATTTCTGGGAGATGGAAACGATTGCGTTCCCGCCAGACGGTTCCTCGTTGACGCCGGCGCATCATTATAGTGACTTTCGATTCAAGGTGTATGCACCGATAGCGTTTCGTTACTTTCGCGATCTGTTCAACATCGAGCCGGATGACTTTCTAATGTCCATGTGCGCCTCACCGATGCGCGAGCTCTCGAATCCGGGCGCCTCCGGCTCCATATTCTATCTAACCGATGACGATGAGTTCATCATCAAGACGGTGCAGAAGAAGGAATGCGAATTCCTGCAGAAGCTATTGCCGGGCTACTATATGAATCTCTCGCAGAATCCACGCACACTGCTGCCCAAGTTCTTTGGTCTCTATTGTTTCCACTACAACTCGAAGAATGTGCGCCTGGTGGCCATGAATAATCTCCTGCCGTCGGACATTAAGATGCACGCGAAATACGATCTGAAGGGTTCGACATTTCGGCGCAAAGCTTCGAAAGCGGAACGCCAAAAAGCTAGTCCCACATTCAAGGATCTGGATTTTGCGGAGCATCATCCGAATGGCATATTCCTCGAGACCGAAACCTATACGGCTCTGATGAATACGATCAAAAGGGATTGCATGGTGCTGGAGAGCTTTCAGATCATGGACTATTCGCTGCTGGTGGGCATACACAATCTGGATATTGCGGCGAAGGAGAAACGCGAGGAGCGTATACGTAATGCGCGTGCCAAGCTCCAACGAAGAGAAGGAGGCGCTGGTGGTGCAGGTGGTGCAGGTGGTGGTGCCGATGATGATGCATCCGAATCGGCGGATCATTTGAATCAACTGCAACCGGTTGGCTCATATGCCTCCATACCGGGCACCTCGGCAGCGGGCTTGAATCGCTCACGCAGCATGAAGCAACGTCTGATCTCCCATGCCACGGCCATGGAGTCGATAACGGCGGATCTGGACGCCACGCTCGAGGAGGGTGTGGACGAGCCCAAAGGCGGCATACCCGCCCGTTCCGAGAACGATGAACGTCTAATGCTCTACATTGGCATCATCGATATACTGCAGTCGTATCGTCTGGAGAAGAAGCTGGAGCACACATTCAAGAGCATATTGTACAATGGCGATACGGTGTCCGTGTGTCGTCCTTCGTTCTATGCGAAACGCTTCCAGGACGCCATGGCCAAGCTGGTGTTCAAGAAGACGCCCACATTTCCGCTCAAACATTCCCCCTCCAAGCGCAAGACTTCGTCCGTGATGACGCCACTGCGGACACCGCTCGCCAGGACCTCGAATGCAGGAAGTGCAGGAGGTGGCGGGGGCGGCAGCACTGCTCGGGCTGTCAATCTCAATATGCTGTCGGGCATGTCAACGCCGCCGCCGGCCTTCGATGACATCTCCGAGGAGGACGTTACGGCGGGTGCATCGGCAACGACGTTGCAACAACGCACAAGCGCCACACTACAGACAACAACAACAACAACAACAGCGACGAGTCAACGATTACAGTCGCCGTACTCGTATGCGAGTTCGATGCGTAGCAGCAGTGACTTCAGCGACGACGATGAATACTCGGCGAGGAACACGCCACAACACCATGCCACCACCAATGGTGGCATCAGTGAGGTTGGTGGCAGGAATGCGGCATCGTTGCAACGTACGCTGCATCTGACCCAGACCAGTGTGCGGGTAACCACTGTGGGTTGTGTGGAGGACAGCAAGCCGTATGTCGAGCAGGAGCAAGAGCGGGAGTGGGAGCAGGAGCAGGAGCGGGAACGGGAGCTGGAGGATAAGGATAAGCTAACGAAGCCCCATTTGGTGGAGGCAAATGGAAAGCCAACAACATTTGCGCCCAGTTATACAACAACATTGCTGCTCAAAGCGGCGCCAGAGTAACCATATATATATACTCTACATATATATATATACTCTACATATATATATATACTCTATATATATATATATATATATATATATGTATTCTACCTTATATCCACAGTTTGGTGCTGGCTTTCACTTTACCTCACGCTCCTTGTCTTTTTTTTTGCTGCGCTCGTTTATCTTGATTAAACAAATACCAAAAAACGAATATATGTATTCGATATTAAAATTTGTTAATTGACTACCCCACACACACACACACACAAGCACAAGCACACACACACTCAAACACTCACACTCGAACACATATGTTTAAAGCTTGAAAGGAAAAAATTGCAAGAAAAAAAAATGTTTTTGATTTGAATTTTCGTTTTCATTTCCACATTAAAATTTACGATTATTTTTTGAACCTATTTATATACATATATATATTCTATATATATTGTGTCTGTTTTGTTTATTCCCACTTTGAGAACTTAATGCTTTACGGATATTATGTTTATTATTGCAAATGTATTACGACTTCAATGCTTTCTCTTTGTTAACTCTGTTTTTGGGCAAAAAGGAGTTCGATTTTTCAGACATTTTTATGTTTATCCATGTAATTTGTATTATAAAAACAAAATGCGTTTAACTGTATTCTAGGATGCTACTTATTGTATATACGTATAACAAAGAACAATAAAAACAATTACTAAAAAAAAAAACCTTAACGAATTTAAATGTTTTGAAACTAATATCAATGCACAGCCCAAGTGGTAAGAGATACTGATATAGTTTTCTCGGGATCTGTTAGCACATATATCCTTGATGAACACTAAGTTAAGATTCTTTAATATTTGCTTATCTGACTAAGATATAATGATATAGTTTTCTCTCGAATCGTTAAAATATATATCGTAGATCAGCGATCGGGGAACATTACCCCTTTTTGGGTAAAAGTGAATTTTTGGGGGGGTTAAAAATGAAACTTTTGTGAATAAAAAGTAAATATTTTTAATTTGCTATTTTGTAAAAATGTTAGTATTTTTTTCAACTTAAAGAATTTAGCACTCCATCTCCCATAAAGAGGGGATAACCTTATTTTTTTTATATATATATATATATATATATTTTTTTTTATTAATTAATTTTTTTTTTTATTAATTAATTTTATTTTTATTTTTTTTTGGGGTAATGTCAGTTTCACAAAAATATTTTGGGGTAATGATTAAAAAAGTTCCCCGACCGCTGTCGTAGATGAACACTAAGTTAAGTATCTTTAATATTTGCCTATGTGACTGACTGCTATCAATGCGCAGTCCAAGTGGTAAGGGATAGTGATATAGTTTTCTCGGGATCTGACAGCATATATATATCGTAGATGAACACTAAGCTTATATTCTTTATATATGATATTTTTTGAATTATTTGATATCCTAGAATTAAAGTACAGCACACAATGTTCTTAATTGCTATGCGCTGAGTAAAAATCAGAAATTATATGCGTAAAAGCAGAACAATAACACGCAAAATCCTTTTCGTCCTTTTTGTCCCTTACATACATTTATTTTTACAGACTTTTTGCCCTTTGAAGTGCTTTAAGAGCGCTGACAAATATTAATCGCCGCGAATATTTACATATATATTGTTGCTACTCACTTGTATTAAGCCCTCACTTCTTCCCTCTCTCTCTCTCTCAGTCTATCTCCCTCTTTCTCTGTCTTTCTCTGCTCTTGTTGCTGGCTGTGTTTCGTGCTATAAATCACCTAATGATTTTCCATATTGGTATTAAGTACCGTTAATTTTTATCGCCTTGCAGCAGCCATATTTATTGTGCAAGCTGAAACACAGAGCCTTTCCCACCCCCCCTCTCATTCACCCTGTCGGCGTGCAAAGCTCTTCATTAATTAGCCGACGCCATTGCGTTTTATGTCGCCTCGTTAAGCGGGAAAAATCTTTTGCATTGCTTTAAAAAAAAAAGATACCAAATGAATTTGTTGCTCAAAACCGTTAGTTAAACAATTTATGTGGAACTAATTCAATGGAAAGTCGGGTAAATGGTTATGACAAAAGGTTCTGTAAACATAAATGCCAATGTTTATCTAACAAATAACAAACCGTGATTTAATATCGCATAATGAATAGAATAAATGTAAAGAAAGTTGTTAGCGAAAAAAAAACACATACACTAAACAAAATGTACACATGATTGAGTTTCAATTGTATCCGCTTAGTTGTCAAAAACTCGCTGCGCTGATTGAAAGTTAAAACAAATATATATATATATATATATATATAAATATACATTTTTATCAGTTACAAAATAATAGTAGAAAATGTTTGCTTTCGCATTGATCAATTTTGTGTTTTTTCAACTGTATGCGAAAAGCTATTTTTATTTATTGTTTGTGCGCATTTATTATTGAATCGGTTTTCAATGTGCCATTATTATATATATGAACATATATATATTTATTCATTTTATTTACTTTGTGTAAAACTACGCTCTGAAATAGTTGAACAAAAAGTGTTGCATACTTTTGCGCGCAACCAAAAATTATATTTACTGACAAATCTACGGGAGTTTCGGCTTTGGTGGCGTTTTTACCAAAACTTTGTTTGCTACATTGCAATTATGCCAAAAGCCAAATAGAGTAACATAAATAAATATGCTGTTACAAGTGAAAGCCGCAAAATAAAGCAAAACACATTTAATAGAATATATATTTAATATATGTTTGTTTGTTTGTTTGTCAACCCCAACAAATACAACAAAAATGGCAAAAAGCCGCTCTGTTGACTACACAAAATGTGTGTGTGGGTGTGTGTGTGTGTGTGTGTGTGTGTGCGGTATAATTACTTTATTTCATTTGCATAATATATAATATAGCGCAAAATGCTTTTAGCCAACATTTGCATTTACACTGAACTTCGTTGTGGCACTGCCACAAAACGATTTTTGGGCAACGAGACACAGCTGCACAGATTTCAAATGGCCACGAACATTGTTGTTGTTGTTGTTGGCAGTCATTTTGGGCGGTGAAATCTGCATAAATACCTGGCCACAATTTGGCATCACATCAATTACTTTGAAATTATAACACAATTATATATGTACTACGATATAGAATGGAACTACACTCTATCTCCCTCTCACTCGCTCTCTCTCTCTCTCTCTGTGTCTATTTGTGCGTGTGGTCCTTTGGTCTAATTATGTCTGCCATATGTCAAATGCCATTTTGATAACACCAACTTTGCATTAAGCCGATGCCTCCGAAGTACACTACCAAAACACCAAATCAAAACCTTAGCCCCAAAAGTACTCTTAGAGATGGGTGCGTGAGTATGTGATGCGATGAAATATAATAATCGTGAAGTGATTTATAATCTGATTGCTTTTTTTGTAGTTTTTCTACATACTTAACTTAATAAAATAATTATATTGAGTTTGTATTGAAATAAAATCAAATTTATGGTTTTTGACATTGATTTTACTTCAAAATTAATCATAATAAAAAGCGATGATTGTAGAAAAAATTTTAACATATTTTTCAAAGATTCTTAACATTTTTTAATCATAATAAAATGCGATGATTGTAGGAAAAATTTTGCTATTTTAATTATTATTACTATTATTATATAAATAAATGTTAGGAAAGCATTTAAAGTGTTTTTTCAAAGATTCTTAATATTTTTTAATCATAATAAAATGCGATTATTATGGAAAAATGTTTTTTCAAAGTTTCTTAATATTTGTTATTGAGTATTATTATATAAATAAATGTTAGGAAAGCATTTAAAGTGTTTTTTCAAAGTTTCTTAACATTTTTTAATTATAATAAAATTTGATTATTGCAGGATAATGTTATAACATCTTTTTCTAAGATTCTTAACATTTGTTATTTAGTATTATTATACAAATAAATGTTAAAAAATCATGCAAAGTGTTTTTTAAAAGTTTCTTAACATTTTTTAATTATAATAAAATTTGATTATTGCAGGATAATGTCATAACATCTTTTTACAAGATTCTTAACATTTGTTATTGAGTATTGTTATATAAATAAATTTTAAGAAATCCCTTAAAGTGTTTTTTAAACTTTCTTAACACTTCTTGAATACACATATTATATAAATAAATATTGATATATGCTATTTTATGCAATTATAATGTTTTTTAAATATTTTGAAATCATGGAAATATTTTTAAATAATTTTTTTATTCGAACAATCGTACTTTCGAAATTTTACACATCTCGAATGCTTTAATGTCATAGGTTTGGCTTGTTCTGTCCTGTTGTTTCTTGTCTTGACTTGTCTTAAATTTGTTAAATGACATCTTGTTCAGGTCAACTTAGTTGAGCAAACGCACAAGCCACCCCACCCCATCCCCCTCTTCCACCCGAAGCACACAACTCAAAGAGAAACCCCAAAAGACCAGGAGCATCGAACTGATATTATTGATTAAAATAATGATTTGTGTCCCTGGGCGGAAATTTAATTTTTTCTGTAACGGATATTAATACGTACAACTACATATGTATATATATATATATGTGTTGTGTCAGACCATGATATGTTTATTTAACTTATGTGTGTGTGTGTGTGCAGCTGTTGACATTGTATGGCATTGGCCTTGGGGGCGTGGCAGGTGCGAGTTAAAAACAAATTAAGCAGGCGTCAATTGCATTAACTTAAATGAATTTTAAAGCGCTTAAACAAATGAGGCAGTTTATTAAATGATTGACACAAACTGATTTGCATTTAATAAACTCTCTATCTCTCTCTCTCCCTCTCTATCTCTCTCTCTGTCTCTGTCTCTCTTAGACTACGGATATGTCGTTCCAGCGCAGCTATAGCAAGGTCTGGTGGGGCTCCGATAGCCAACAGATGGGCAGCAGTTTCACCAGCGGCGGCTTCTACTCCCATTACAATAACAACTGGCAGCAGCAGCAACAACCACAACAGCAGCCCGCATCTTTGGGGCAACAACAACTTGCTGGCAATTTGTCCAGCATTCAGGAGGTGGACGATGAGCAGAACAGCTCCAAGCTATCCTGGCACAAGCACGACAGTCCAGGCAGTCTGCGCAGTCAGGTGCGTTATCTTCTCTTTCCCACACATACATACATACAAACATACGTACATAGATATATATACATATACTTCAACAAAGTAGATATTTTGCGGAATTGTTTTTAATTTCATTAAGGCTTGTGTTCTTGATAGTGAAATGCCTTTAAGTGTTGTTTTAATCATTTTCATTTCAATTCAATTACACTTATTTATATGTCAAAGGATTTAAAAAACCTGCAAAATGATGATAAACAAGTAAGAAGGCTCGAGAAATCCCTACTAGATGATACCTATATACCTGTACGGTGTTTTCAAGTGCTTACTGCATACTTCATTTAACTTCAATGTTCCATATCTCCGGTGTTTCTCAACCGATTTCAATATAAGTTTCACAGATTGTCATTATTTCGTCTAATGTTTTAATCTCCATCTCTAAGTTTTCCAAATTCAAGATTTTGTTGTTATCGATAACATGTGTATATCGGAAACGGGAAGAGTTATCGAAAACTAAAAAAAAAAACTTGTACTTTATGGGTTCGAAAATGCTTCCTTCTGCCTGTTACATACTTCAGCACAAAACCATTATACCCTTTTTACCCATTTTCAATGGGTTCAGATTATAAAAATAATATAAAAATGAATTTATGGAAATTTTAAATTCATTTTGTTTTTATTGCAACTCAAATGCATACAAAATTATTTAGAAATTCAATTATTTCTGTTTCGCCGTCAATATGTATTTGGTCTCAACGATTATCTAAAGTTAAGGATAACAAAAGTTATATTAAATTTAATATAATATAAACTAGATAAACTTAATAATATATAATATAATTTTTTTTTTATGATATTGCTTGCAGACACTCTTAGTTTTTTCAACAGTTTTCGAAACATATTTCAAATCTATATATATATATATAAATAAAATAAAGTAAATTTCATATCAATAAAAAAAATCTTTTTTATTTTATTCCATTTCAAAGTTCTATACCTCTAAAAAAAACACCCTTTATATATACATATATAAAAGTCTTTCATCCATACTTGAATTCATTGCTTTACTTTACAGCAAAGCAAATATTTATTTCAATTGATTCCAAGTATCGAAAACAAAAAGTTTATTCGTAAAATAGTTAACTTTAACAGTAATTGTTTTCGTGACTTGGCTATTTTCACATTATAGAAAGCAATGAACACAGCATTTTATTTGATTTTTTAACCAAGCTTTTGACATTTACAACAATTTTATGGATACAAAAATCCAGGAAGCTCCAGTAAAGTTCAGCTTTAACTTATCTAACTTTAAATGTCTTTATTTTTGTTATTATTATTCTTATATATATATATATATATATATATATTCTTATATATATGGTTTAAGATATATATATTCTTATATATATGGTTTAAGATATATATATTCTTATATATATGGTTTAAGATATATATATTCTTATATATATGGTTTAAGATATATACATTCTTATACTTTACTGGCTAACTTTAACTTATCTAACTTTCAATTTATCTATTTTTGTTGGTTTAAGATATATATATTCTTATATATATGGTTTAAGATATATTTATTCTTATACTTTACTGGTTAACTTTAACTTATCTAACTTTAAATGTATCTATTTTTGTTGGTTTAAGATATATATATATATATATTCTTATATATATGGTTTAAGATATATATATTTTTATATATATATGATTTCGACATATTTTACTTGACTGTAAAGCAATCTTTTGCAACATTTATTTTGTGCTGTAACTAAATAACATTTGTATTATATTCGTTGTGCTTTGCAGGACTCGGGCTTCTCGGACAACGAGGAACAGCAACAGCAGAATATCTCCACAACAACAACAACAACAGCAGCAACAACAACAGCGATTGTCACGCCCAATGGTTCGCCCACATCGTTACAATCGGTTGCAACACCGCCCACAGTCATACGTCGCGTGGGCAAATCATCGTTCTACTCGCCGCTGGTCAGCGTGACGCGTCGCATATCCTTCACGCAACAGGATGTGCAACATGAGCACAAGAACAAGGAGAGTGCCGACGATAACGACCATGGGGACTTGGAGGCAAGCCGCAGTCGACTCTTTGAGCAATTGGATAGCCTGCAGCTGGATGACGATAAGGATATGCTTATAGATAGTCCTGCCACACCGCCAAGACCCGCGTTGCGGCGTCGCAAGCGTTTAATGCGCAACAAAACAGCGAAACAGGAACAGGATGAGGAGTTGCTGCTGGCTGGCGATATGGAGACGCCACCGCCACCCTACAATAATGAAACGGTTTATATGGGCGAGGCGCCGCCGCCCTACAACAATGAAACCGTTACATTTGGCGAGCAGGAGCAGCAGCACGAAGAGAAAGAAAAACCAAAGCTCGATGATACGCTTAAATATGTGGCACTCTCCCCGCTCAAGAGTCGCTTTACGGCGAGCACAAGCACGCCCAAGGCAAGAACGAAGTCGAAGAGGAAACAGCCGGAACAAAAGTCCACCCAATCGTGGCTAACGGAACAACGCTGGCACTGTGAACCGGAGGTCATGTGCATGCTCCAACACAAATCGATTGCCCAGGAGGCATACAAGAACTACACCATCACCACGAGTGCTGTGGCAAAGCTAATGCGTCAACTGCAACAGCAGGCCCTCCAGCTCCAGGCACACTTTGAGCGTTGCGAACGCGTGCTCGGCGGCGAGGTGGCCAGCAGTACGTTGCCGGAGGCACTACACGGCGCCACACAACTGTTGAGCCATCTGGATGAGTTCACCGGCGTGCTGGAGCGTCGCGTCATCTTCTTCAATGACGCGCGGCTGGAGAGGCGTCGGTATGAGCAGCACTTGGAGCAGATACGCACGGTGAGCAAGGATACGCGCTATTCGCTGGAGCGACAACAATATTTCAATCTCGAATCGCTGCTCGATGATGTCTGCCTGCTGAAGCGACACACTCTGATCACACTGCGCCTGATCTTCGAGAGACTGGCGAGGGTCTTGGTGTTGAGCATTGAGCAGAGTCAATGCGATCTGCTGCTGCGTGCGAATATCAATATGGTGGCAACCCTAATGAACATCGACTATGATGGCTTTGCCTCGCTTTCCGACGCCTTCGTACAGAACGAGGCGGTTCGCACACTCCTGCTCATCGTCCTTGATCACAAGCTGAGCTCCGTGCGCGCTCTCGCCTTGCGTGCTCTGGCCACACTGTGTTGTGCCGCCCAGGCCATCGCTCAGCTGGGCAATTGTGGTGGCATTGAGATCGTCAGGGACATACTGCAGCCGGGTCAGGAGCGTGGCGCCATCGAGCGGCGGGAGGCGGTATCTCTGCTTGCTCAGATCACAGCCAGCTGGCATGGGCCCGAGCATCGTGTGCCCGGCCTGAGAGCTTGTGCAGAGTCTCTGGTCGCCGGCTTGGCTTCGCTACTGCGACCCGAGTGCTGTGAGCAGACGTTGCTCTTGTGCGCTGCCGCCTTGAATAATCTCAGCCGGATGGAGGTCACTTCGCATTACTCCATCATGTCGAATGAGGCTATCTTTAAGCTGATTCTAACGCTTCAGCATCAGAGCAGCGGCATCAGCGTATTTCTCTATGTAAGTTTAACACTCTTAACGCCATGTGTGTGCATATTTTACAAAAAAAGCCAGGGCTGCAAGCTTTTTATTTGGTGTGTGGAAAAAGTATTTGATTTGAAGGCAAAGTTGCATATTTTAAAAGAAAGTCAGGGCTGGAAGCTTTTTATTTAGTGCGTGGAAAAAGTATGTGATTTGAAGACAAATTTCGATTGTAGCATATTTGAGGAAAATATAGGTTAAAAACTGTTTTCCTAAGATTCAAATTTGTTTATCGAATATTATGATTTTAGTTTAAGTTGAACATATTGAACATTCTTTTAAAGAAAAATCTTGTTCGAATCTTTTTAAAGGCCAAAGATATACCTTGCGGAAATGTAGAGAAAATTTTGTTTAAACCAAAAGTTTTTTTTTTTAACCTATAAGAAGTATTAATTTATTATTCAAGTATTCAATTAATTATTTTTAAAAGGGTTATAATAGGTTATCAGATATTATGGCTTTAGTTAAAGTTTATTGAAAAAATCTTGTTTGAATCTTTTTAAGGGCCGAAGATATACTTTGCGGAAATGTAGAGAAAATTTTGTTTAAACCAAAAGATAATTTTTTTTTTATTTTAAAAAAAGAAGGCAGACTTCAATTGTAGAATATTTGAGGAATATATAGGTTAAAAACTGTTTTCCTAAGATCCAAATTTTGTTTAACTGATATTATAATTTTAGTTTATTGTTTATTTGATTTGAAGGCCAAGTTCAATTGTAGAATATTTGAGGAACATATAGAATAAAAAGTGTTTTCCTAAGATTCAAATTTGTTTAACAGATATTATGACAAGGGTTTATGTTTATTTAACATTCGTTCTTTTAAAGAAAAATCTTGTTTGAATCTTTTTAAGAGCCGAAGATATACTTTGCGGAAATGTAGAGAAAATTTCTTTTAAACCGAAAATTTTTTTTTTATAACTATAAGAAGTATTAATTTATTATTCAAGTATTAAATTAATTAGTTTAAAAAAGGTTATCATATGTTATCAGACATTATGGCTTTAGTTTAAGTTTATTGAACATTCTTTTAAAGAAAAATCTTGTTCGAATCTTTTTAAGGGCCGAAGATATACTTTGCGGGTATTTGTGTAGAGAAAATTTCGTTTAAAGATCTTTTTTTTTTAATGTACATCAAGCTATAAAAGTATGGCTTTCACATATTGATAACAATATGAAGTACTTAGTTAAATTTCTGTGCTATTTGCATTAAAAAACATTATGGAAATATATTTTTTTTTATTAATAATAACGTTATTTTTAATATTTTATAGCACATTCCTTTTACGGGTAACTTAAACTTTTTTTTTTGAGTTTCAATGACTGAACTTAGTAACTTTCTTTTTTGACTCAGTTTCCGGTGCCATATATAGCTCAAGTTTAAATTAAATTTGTATCTTTTTCTCAATTCTTATTTTGGGTTTTCTGATTTCATTATAAGCTAAATTTGGGACACCAAAAATGTCTGACAATCAAATTTGTTAAATTAGTTTCGGAATTCAGCTGAACAATGAAGTTGTCAAACACTAATTTTAACCTTCAAAACTTTCACTTAAATTTAAGTTGTGAGCAAACTTTGCCAGCCCTGGTTTGTGGCAATTTTATTGAAAGCATTGCTTGTAGTCGTGGCTCGTAAAATTTATTTGTGCATTTGCAAAGCAATCTTTTTCGAATCTTGGCCACGATTTTTCATTTGCTTTTTTACCCCAAAATACACCCACACCCCACCCTGCTTTCTCCACGCTGTATATGTTATAAGGATTTTTGTGTGTGTTTTCTTTTTGCTCATCAAGATTTGGTTTTTTTGTTTTTATCTCGTTTGAAACAGGAGCAAATCGTTGGGATGCTGCAGAACATGTCACTGAACAAGAAGTGCCACAGCCACTTGGCCAATGGCATCATCATAAATTTCATCACGTCCGTTTACCAAACGGAATTCTACAGGACCTACGATTCACGTGCCGAATGCGATGCCCAGCGGCGCAGCATCAAGGCGATACTCTACACGCTGACCCGCTTGGTGCACGACTCCCACACACTTGCCACCGAGCTGCTCGAGCAATGGCAACTGCCCGATTTGTTGAGACAATCGTTGGCAGCGGGAACGGGAGCGGGTCCGGGTGCGGTAGGGGGAGCACGAAGTGTTTCCCAGCTGGATCAGAGCGGAGGATACAGTGGCGACATTTCGCATCTGGCGCGACAATTGCTGCAAGCACATCAGCAGGAACAGCAGCTGCTTTGCCACTCCTCCACATCGGGTGGTGGTGCTGGTGGTGGGGCAACATTTAGTAGCAGCCACCAGACGCCCGAGGCTCAAGCCAGAAGGACGACGACGACAACGTTGCCGGCAACATCGTTGAAATTCAATTTAACACGTCAGGAGAGTTTTGTCTAGTTTTTTGGATGATGCAACGAAACCCACCCAAACCACCAACCCACCTGAGTAGCTCGTACGGGGCACGTTCAGGCTCAGCTCGGACGTGCGTCAAGTGTTATTACTTGTCTGGTCACTGCGTGACCCGTTTGCTTCTTCCTGCAACATGCCTCCTACTCCTCCCCCCCACAACTTCTTTCTCCTTCTTTGCTGGTCAAATGTAAACGAAGTAATTTTTATATTTCCGACCAAGCAAACCCAAAACACAAGTTTCAAAGTAATAAGAAAAACAATTTTGTTGTTCTTTTTTTTTGCTTTTGTTTTTAGTACTTTTGCGTTTTTGTGTTGTGCAACAAAAATAGCTTGAAAAGTGCAACATAACTTGCTTCCGTTTCACTTATACAATATTTATTATATACTTTTCTCATAAAGTTGCTTGTAAATATAGTTTTTCATACGGCTGGCAAATACGAAATACCAAAATACATTTAATTCTTAGTCTATATTTTGTGCCAAAAAAACATATATATATATAGATATATATAACAAAGTTGTAGTTGTATATTATTTTCGAGTATTTAAAGCAATTAATTTAATGTATTGTACAGTTATATATATTTAATCTATTGTAAAATATTTAAATGTAAGTTTATACCTTCATAAAAAAGTATTAAAATCATGTTCAGTTATACATTTTTGTTTAACGATTTACTTTGAACGATTTTTCATTCATATATATATATATATATTGTTTGCAGTGTTTCTTTGCTTTGTGAATAAAAATGTATTAAAAAAATAGATCAACAATGTTGAATGCAACAGACTTTTTATTCGGTTAATAATGAAATTGTTCGGTATGAAAGATAAATATATATATATATATACTTTATGGGCGAAATCATTTTTACAGCAAGAGCCAAATGCTTAAAGTATTTTGATAAAAGTTAACAATTCATTTTGTGCAAAGCTTAAATCAAATTAAACTTAATTTTTAAGCAAACGATTTTTTATTTCCAATTTAAATATTAAATTGCCTTGATTGTGAAGATGTTTAAGCAAAAGAAATATTCATCATTTAAAGATTTACAATATACAACAATATATATATAAAATATCTATTATATTTTTGACTAGTTGCATTTAATAAAAACGTAAAATTATAAGCAAAAAAACTTTTTTGTAGTTTTCTTTTCTTCAAAAAATCTGATACGAATGGAAAAAAAGTATATTGGTTTTTGTGCAATCGTTTTTTTCATGCTTTTTAGCTATTTCAAAGTCCGAACTCGCATTGCTTTTTGCTTTGTGCATATGCTTAATGCCAACATACACTTACATAGATGGTCAATATTGAGTTTGGCAAACGAATTTTCGTATTGGCTTTTATTGAAAATGTCGCTGGGTTGGATGTCAGCACTCAAAAGCCATTAGCAAAAGCCAAATGTAAGTATATTGGCTAAAAGATTGCACTGATCGCATCTACAACATGCACATACATATGTATGTATGTAAGTACTTAGACAAAATAAGAGGACATGCAAATTCAAAATCACAGCTTACACATGCAACAAAAGTGTTTTGAAAAAAAAAATAAAATAGAAAAAAAAGTTAAAATGTGATATGAAGAAAGCTGATAAATGTGACAAGAAGAAGCTGCTTAAGAACATACATACAACACAAACTATCCAAGCTAAAATGTTGTATGCCACACATTCAAATAGAACACTCACACATAGATAGAAACACACAGAATATTTCAAAGCAGATTCCCCACATAAGTTTCAGCCAGCAAAGATGTCAAAAGCCAGCTACGACTTTTTTTCGGGAAGCTTAAACAAGTTCTTTTTAGAGTAGATTGAAGTTATTTAATGTCGGCATATTTTGCATGGCTGCGTTCATGTTTGTGTGTGTGTGTTGGTGTGTGTGGCAGAATCTTTTAGAAATATGCCACACACACAAGCATAAAAGTCTCATCATTGAGTTTTGTAAGGTTTGTTTGGCGTCGTTTCGAATGCCAGACTCAGTAGGAAGGAAGCAAAGTGTTGAGGCATTTGATGACTTGGCTTGCGTAAAAGTGTGTAAGCGTGTGCGTGTGTGTGTGAGTGTGTGTGTGAGGATATTATGGGTGACATTTGCTATGAGCTGAGTAGAGTAGAGAGAGAAACAGAGACGAGCAGCGTTTAAAGCGACGACCAAATGACCTCGGCGTCGAGGCTTTGAGCCACGTTTATCGTGCAAGCAGCTTATCTATATATCCGTGTATGGGTGTACAACAAGAACAACAACACAGGCACACACACACACAAACAGCCGCAACAGGAACACATAATGACAAAGCTGCGTGTTGCTTTCATGATTTTTACAGCATTTGTTTTGTTTTGTGGTGCTGCGACAGGAAATGCCTTTAGTTATTTCCGTCAATGGCCGCCGCCCCTCTTCCTCTTCCTCTTCACGCACACTCACACACACGGAGACAAGCAACATATTGCAGCTGACACATATTTTGCAAGTGTTTTAAAAATGAATAGCTTAAACGTAAACAAGCCAACGATTTGCATAAGAGAGAGAGAGAGAGAGGAAAGGTAAGGGAAGATCCCAATTAAAGTACTAGTCGCTTAGGAGTAGGAACAGCGAAAAGGCGAAAGCCACAAGTTAGCGATAACTACGCAAAACAGTTACCAACTTTTTCGGACTATCAACAGCTAAAACCGTTAAAAGTTGCTAGTTCAACTAAAGTTGTTACAACTCGCAAGTTGCAACAATGACAGCAACAACAGCTACCACAACAACAAAGAGGATAACAGCAGCAGTCGGTGAAAACAATTTGAAATGCCACGAACTGACTTTACACTTGCAACGGCTGCATTTAACTGATTGTGTCTAAAGAGAATGCGGCCTAAACGCAATATAATTCACTTGTCAACTTGTTTTCATGCATCGAAAACAGTTTCCTATTAACACGAAGCTATGAAAAGGACCTCTAAACTATTAAAAATATAAAGCTTTAAAAAAATTTCATACTATTTTATATATAATAAAGTTGTTCAGCTTTTATAAAGTTAGTGTGGAAACCAAACTTATGTTTGGAAAATGTATTAAAGTTGTTTCTGTGTTCAAAAAGTTTAAGCATAATATAAAATAGCTAAATATTATAAGCTAAGAACTATTTAAATTTAATTATTATGTTATTTTATTTCTCTAACATAAATTAGATTTAATTATTATCATTATTTTATTTCTCTAACTTAAATTGCTTAACTTTTAAACGAATATTATGTGAAATTTAAGAATTTAGTATTTACTCACCCAAAAAAATACCAAAAAATAATTAAAATACTAAACTAAATAATTTTTCACTTTAACCTTTAACATTTTAAGTCCTGCTTACAACTTTATTCGGTGCTTAGACTTAGCGTTTTAAGTTGCCAAAAATGATGACAAAGCCATTAGGCTCACTGGAAAAGGACCATATAATAATAGAGGTAGTATAAGTTGTAAGGGTGCTCAACTTGCAACAAGTTAAGCTATGCAGCACAACAACAGGGAGGAGCGTAGGGGTGGTATGGAGGTAGGATGCACTTAAGCGCAATGCCAACGTCTGCAGTTTGAGGCGTGGTCTTATCAGGCACAGGGGTAACGTTTCCTGTTTATATACTTGCGGCAGGACTGAAAACAACAATTAGGATAAGCCAAGAGTGAGTGGTGGGAGGTGGGTGGGGGTGTGGAGGGTAAAGGGCTATATAAGCCACTGGCTGGCTAGGAAGCTAAGCTGATGGCGCAGTAAGTCAGACATTGAGTAACATTTGATGAGCGTATGGGGAAGTCGGAGTGAGGGGGGGGGGGCAAGTGTGTGGCCGTAAACGAGTTGTCATTATTAGTGCCAAAGTAGCGGCAGTGACACGCCCCTTTCGCCCACCCGTGTTCCAGCCATCAACTGGGCAATAAACCAGGAGCATTATTAACTGCCACAAAGTAGCCGAAAGTGAGAATGATTTCGCAGCCAAATTGCGTATACGCAATGTGTGGCCACACACACACACACACACATATTCAGGGAGTGAATGTGTGTGTTTATTTGTGTGTCCCCTGGGTGTGTATATACAACCACATAATGCGATTGCTATTGCCTTGGCCATGGCCAAATGCGAATCCTTTCGGCATTATTATGCGATTATTAGCCAATATTTTATTTGTGCTCGTTCTTCTGTTGATTTTTCTAGCCCCCCCCCCCCACTCTCCACCAACTTTGGTATGCTGGCTCATAAATTTCGATTTGCTGCAGCAAAGGGTTGTAAGCAGGCACCATTATGCTTGCTTTTAGCTTTTATTTCGGCCATGTCGCCCCGACGTGCACAAGATGCGCCACGGGCCAGCTCAAAAGCAGACTGTGACTGTGGGTTTTGGGTAGGGTGAAAATTTATGGCCACAAATTGATTGCAAGTGCATAAATGTATGCCAGAAGAAGTAAGAGGAGGAGAGGAGCTTAAAGTTTGAGCCAACATAAACATAAAATCCGAAGGATATAGAACACAATCATAATGTCAAATAATCTACAACTTATTCGTGTTTGTAAATGGCAACTAAAACATTCTAATGGGCAAATACGTAGAATAAGTTTGATTTACTTAGTATTTGGTAGCTAGTTCTATCATTAACTCTCAGAGTATCCTGCCAGTCCATAGCTTCTACACTATCCTTAAATAGTCACTTGGTCTGCAGGTGAATAACAGACTGCCATTTATGCTTGTTTATCAATGATTGGCGGAACAATAGAGAAGCCAAATCGATCCGACAATCAAACAACAACAGCTAAACAGAAGACAGCGAGAGAGATAGATAGAGAGAGATAGAGAGAGAGAGAGAGAGACAGCGAGAGAGAGGCTGAGCTTTTGGGTTTATTGGCATATTGGCATGCTAACTTTAACTTGGCCACAAAACAATCAAAATTGTTGACCGCAATGCGCAGCGATTGGTTCCCAACGGTTTTTCGGTTTGGCTTTGGCTTTGGCTTTGTGGTTAACTGAAATGCAGAGCACAAGAAGAGAATGCAAAGAGTTGGGTGGCTGATGGTGGTATTGGTGGTGCGGGTGTCAAACGATTTGCCGCTTGTTAGTTTTGCCCAACAGAACACACACACACACACAAAGACATTTGTGTTGAATGGACATGAATCGTTGTCGTTTGTTTAGCAATTTTTGGGAAAATAATCATAAAAAGTGAAATTGTAAAAAGCTCGAAACAACAGTACAACAGACAAAACAATAAAATACAAAATGTTTAGTTTATTCACACTCCTACGATTTTGTATTACTTGTCAATGGCAAATGCGGTTACATTGTGAAGAAGTACTTGTTGTGGCTGCTGTTGCTTTTATAGCTGAGACCCAGCCTGGCTAACAGATAGTTGTAGTTGCCATCGGAATTGAGACATTGAGCGATGAGCTCTGGTTAATGTGGCTGGCAACAGTCCGAATGCAGCCAAAACTCAAATAATTGGTAAAGACAACATTAGAATATTGCTCTAGCATCTTTCGGTCGTATTCTGTTCTCACACATTCAGCTTAATTTGGCCTAAATAGTATAGAACCACAAGCTTGAACTTCTATGCAACATCAGCATGCAGCAGAGGTTAGGTAGATGCACATCTTTCACCTAACCGACAAGCAGACGAGTTCTAAACTATTATTGCAAAAGTTGGCTTTAATGAAAGAAAGTTATAGTTTGG
The DNA here is from genome assembly GCA_035044485.1 of Scaptomyza reducta. Taxonomy (NCBI): domain Eukaryota; kingdom Metazoa; phylum Arthropoda; class Insecta; order Diptera; family Drosophilidae; genus Scaptomyza; species Scaptomyza reducta. The sequence continues at coordinate 95,831 of JAWNNV010001041.1, forward strand.
GAAAACCATGTTAGATTTGCCGAGAGCTGAGGTTGATTAAATAAACAGTGACAGATATATATGAAAATAAATGCCACAATCATCGCTTCCAAGCTGAGAGTTTAAATGAAAGTAAGCTAATGCTACGTTTGCTTTCTATTCTATTCTTGGTTTTCAAATTATTTTAAGTGGTTATCTTACCAAATCTGTCATTCATCTAGCATTTGCGTAAGAAGCTTTTAGACAATATGTTTTTAGTCTGACAGAAGTAGTTCAGATAGGATTTAGGCTAAAGAAAGTTGTGTCCGAAATAAATAAATGTTTATCTAAATAAATCTGTTGAAATGTTAGGCAAAAGAAAGAAAACTAAAATGAGAGAGATAAATGCATTGGGAAAGCAGAAATTGTTAAAGCACTTAACAATATTCAAAAGGCATTCAAAAGCACAGTAAAGTAAGATATAATATATCCACAAATGTTGGATAAAGTCGTCAAAAATTGTACCTCTAGATTGGACTACGTCCGAGCCAGCCGTGGCGGACATATGCCAGAAATCATACTTAAATTATAATGCCAGAAGTTTGTCTTTCGAATAAAGTAAATTTCAATATCAATAAAAAAAATCATCTTTGTTTTATTCCATTTCAAAGTTCTATACCTCTAAAAAAAAACACCCTATAGAGTATAGAGTGTTCAGAACAAAGTTAAACTGTGTTAGGATGATAAAGAAATAGTTTTCAAAATGACAAACTAAACTAAGTTTAACAAAATTATACAAACAAGTAGAGCTACAGTTTAGTTGAAAGACAAACTAAATAAACAACATACTGGAAACAGATACAAAAGGCATAAATTAAGCATTTGCATAGCACATTAAACTGTATTCTATCTCAATTAAATGGCGCTGACGCTGATGGCCAGAGTCATTAGATTTGCGTTGCAGATGCACACGAAGAGTTGAGAAAGGTTTAAAGTATGCCACAAAAAAAGGAATAGGAAAAAGGAATTGAGTCTGACTGGCATGTGGCACGTGGCTAACGTATTTCCTGCGGTTGGCTTTTACTTTTGCGTAAGTATTAGCCAAATGATTCCATTATTTTCTTTTCGTTGCTTTATTCAAGTCGTTTTCGTTTGTTTTCCTGTTCTCTGTCCAAGTGCAGCACAAATATTTACGCAGGCTGCTAGCCAGTTCACTTAAATCGATTGCGTGCAAATTAGAAAGAGTACCGAAAATTAATTACATAATTAGCAGTTTGCCTCGAGCACACTAACACACACACACACACACCACCGAACAGAGAACAGAGAACACGTGGACAGTTTCATTTGTCAAATGCAAACAATTCTCGTCGCTTGATGGCAATTTAAGTGAGCTGCTGCTGCTGCTGCTGCTGTTGTTGCTGTCTAACAAATACAAAAGCGATGGCATGTAATGAAAACTAACAAACATTTGGGTTACCCAGTCACACACACACACACGGATACACACTGTCTTATAAAGTCGCATACATTTATAAATCCACCACACGGCACGTAGTCGGCTTTCGAGCTTTTTGACAGCTGATGCTGATGACGGACGTGACAGCTGCACAATGGAGAAGCAGACCCTAAAAGGCGCCGACGCCGCCCAAAAAAGTAGGCAACAAAAATGTATACCGTATTCCGAAATAAATGAATACGTTGCGTCTAAAAAAAATAATAACAAAAACACCAAGAGTTCAAATTGTGCTTAGTTTGTTGGTCAAACAAGAACAAAAACTTGTATATAAAATATGAATATGGTAAGAGTCTTTGCATCAAGCATACCCTGCATAAATCTGCAGCAAAATGTGTTTGAAGCGAAAATAATTTAACTTAAAAAAAAACGAAAACTCATTTCACCCGATTTTAAATATATTGTGGAGTAACTATCAAGCTTAAAGGGTAAATCTCACAATCTCATTTTTTCAACGTTTTACTTATTCAAATTGATCAATCAATATGTTAACTAACTATTTTAAACTCTTCAAACTATTTTTATTATTAATTTTTCAACAATCTAATCCGAGGTATATAAAATTCAGCTACTGCAAAGTTAAGTTAAACATTTTTTTTTTTTTTGGTTATTACAGTTTTACTTTTTTGTTGCTGAAAGATTACTGGCCCAAGGGTGTTAGGCTGTCCAAGCTGGCAACTGGCCTTGTATGCATATATGTGTGTATGTATGTGTGTGTAAGTGTGGCCGAGCACAGGTGGTCAGCATCAGCAGGAGCAGCAGTGGCAAGCAAATGATGTCAGCCATTACACAATGCATGAGTCAAAAGTTGAATTTTAATCAAAAAAAAAAAGCGCAAAAGAAAAACTGACCCCACACACACACACACACTCACACAATCACCAGCTGTGTGTGTGTGTAGAGTCATGATTAATGAGATAGTGTTGAACATTTGCTTGACATGACCTGCCCCTGACTACAAACACACACACACACACACAGCTGTCGACTTCCTATTCCGCAAAAAAAAGGTTCGAGAATGCCTTTTTGTTACATTTGTTTTAAAATTTTGTAACAATTGTGCAATTTGTTCGCTCGGCCTTGAGCACTTTTGTCAATTGTTCAATAATTGAAATTTATGAAATATGCGCTTAGTTTTGACCTTGCTGACCAATACAGTGAAACTCGATGCTCCAACAAATATTTAGCTAACCCAAATGTGCGAATAAAAAACTGAAGGCAAACGAGAAAACACAAACAAACATGCAAACAAACATGCAAACAAGAAGGCAAATTGGAAAAAAAAAACAAGGCCTCAGCTCAAATTTCTCCACAACAAACATTAAACTTTAATGTGTGTATGTGTGTGTGTGTGTGTGTGTAATTTTAGTTTAACTTTATTGAAAATAACATGGAAAGCCTTCGCCGGTCAAAGTTTCGTTTTTTCTATATAAATTTTACAGTCTGGGCCGAAAAAAAAGGGAAAAGCTTAACGTGAAATATCATAAAATAGAAAATGAAACTGGAGCGCCATAGTTTAAGGGGGATCGAGGGGCAGGTAGTTGGGAGGGAGACTTGTGAAATCGAAGCTTCGATAATTTATTTTGCTGCCATTCCAAGCGATTTCTCTCATGCGGCGTAGTACATTTATTACTTATGCTAAGGAGCAGCCAGGACCACAGACACACAAACACACAAACACACACACAAGGGGAAGTCTATCTTTGGTGAGTGTGTAAATTTCAATGCATGTGCCTGGCAGCTGCGGGCGTTTTGGGAACTGAAACTTGCATGCCTCGGATTATATATGAGTTCGATTATTTCAAGTTACGTTGCTTAAATGGCAGCCAGCGCACAACTAGCAGACGTGTGGGAGGGTGTGGTGGATAGTACGGGCAGCAGTAGCAAAACATGTCGACCTTGCTGGCAATTTTATATTGGAAAAGCGTTATATATATATATAGAAATGCCTTAATTTGTTTACGAGTGCGCACTGTAGTGGAAATAATCGCAACAGCATAATGGCTTTGACATATATATTTGTATATGTTTGAGCTTCAAATGTTGCACATATAAATGTCAGAAACTAATTATCTGTTATTCATACTTTAATTACTCACTTGAGCAGAGTTTTAACACTAACATTCATTAGAATCAGACGATTCACTTAAATACAGTTTCGATCGACCACGCTTCATATAGCTTTTTGATTAACTGCTGTCAGTTCGTTTTTGCAACGTCAATTTAAAAAGCTCGTTAATATGTTAAACTTTTATGAGCGTCTGTGTGCTCGCTCTCATTGTCTGTTGCTTGTAATTTCGCTTTTAGCCAGGTATAATTTTAATAGCATACTTTTATGCGCGCCAAGGAGAAAACAGCAAGTGCTGTAGATTGGCGCACGGCCATAAAGTGGGCGTCTCTAACGCCGTTGCAACGCATCAATTTTCAAGTTTAATGGACACGCTGCAGCCATTTGGGCCACCTTTCTTTTAGTTGCCCAACAAGCGTATAAATTTTCATGGTCTTAGCACAAAAGTAAGGCGAAGGCCGCGCGAGATCCCTGCAGTGCACATCGCATACTTTTTGGTCATTAAGCATTTAGTGTAATGTAAATTTAATGTCCGCTAAATGCTTAATAACGGTATCAAAAGGTATTATGATCGATTGCGTCAAATATGTCCACTGGAATCGGTCGTCAGGCAATGGTATGCTAAAGCGCTATCGTTGCCGGCCACAGCCTGGAATTTTTATGGTGGTTATTAAAAAATTTCTGTTATGCACGAAGCAATAGTGACAGAGAGAGAGAGAGAGAGAGAGAGAGGGAGTGCAAGCGAGAAGGCGATAATAATTGATATTTTTAAGAGGCAGTTAGAGCAAAACGTGTCGAGGCAAAACCGAAAAGTCCTGCAACTAGGAGCACCCATAAACTAATTGCTTAGCTGTGAAAAGCGAATATTAGCCAATTTTGGAAAGTAGCATGCAGCAAATATGCTGTGCTTGGTCCAATAACGAAATGTTTGCTAACTGCAATTACAAATATTTAGCAATCCTTTTGATAAATACTAGCTCGACTTCTTCCTTCCGCACTCGTTCGCCTTCGTTGTCTGTCCGTATCGTGTTCTTTGTTCGTTTGCTTCCAGCTGAGTTTTGGTGCATGCCACATTGCTGCTACTGTTGCACACACTCGTGCGTATACGTGATTTATACGCTTTTCGCCTGGCACAATTTCACTAGTGCACAATTGACTGTCTGATTGATTTACTCACAAAGCATTTGATTGATTTGCCAACTAGTTGTTTTGCAGGCTAGCAACTAACAGGCAAACAGACAGACAGATTGTCTGATTTGACGAAAGGACAGACGAACGGAGGGAGGGAGGGAGGGCGGGGAGATACGCACTTCGTTCGCACAGTTTTGCAATCAGCTCAAACGGAATAACTTTAATTCGTTGGGTAATCGAAATTTGCATTGCGGCAGCTAATGGCAGCTTAACTGCAGGCCACACCAAATACACTGCACAAAAAAAAAAAAATTAAGGAAAGCACCTAGAAAAAACGAACACTGCTAGAAACGCCATAGCTGTTTGGCACGTTTCGACCCAGATTTGGCAGCCGCAGCGTTTATTTAAGTGTTAGCATCGTTAAATGAGATTTTAAAATAGGTTTTTGTGCGAACGTTTAATAAAAGAAAAGCGAATTGAAAATGTAAAAAATAAATAGATTTTCACATACTAAGCGGCAAATGATTTAAATAAGAGAAAAGTTTGGAGTGAAGCCAAGTTGTATGTGGAATCAAGGAGATTATTGGTCTAAAGCTGGATTGAAGTTGTGATAAAAAAATTATTATTATTATTTTGAGAACTTTTATTGTTTCTATAATTAACTTGTTAAGATTTAATACTGAAATATATTTAATAATTAAAACAATATGCATATACTCTTAGCTCACAAAACTTAAAAGGTAAATTTCATTATTTTCAATTTTAATATTAAATATTACAAAAATATAATTAAAAGAAAAAAAAAAACTACTCACAAAAATTTTTTAAATAAATTTTTAAAATAAAAAATATTTAATTAAATTGAAAATATTAAAAAAAAATCGTATTGAATGATGCAGTTAAGTTTCTCAGTGTATGTCACATATGCGTAAATTAGCAAATGTTTAATGTTCAATGCCAGAGTAAGGACTACGACAAGGACTATGCCTAACAAATAATCAAGTAGTTGCCGTAACGCTTGATATAGTTTCAATAAGTTGGCAACAATAAACTGAGCTAAAAACTTTGAGACAAAGAGAGTGAGAGTGAGAGGGAGAGAGAGAGAGAGAGAGAGAGGGGGAGAGTGAGAGTGAGAGGGAAAGAGAGGGGGAGAGAGACAAGGGAGTGGGAAAGGGAGAGCACTAGTTTAAGTTATAAGTTCTTGAAGCTGGCACCTGTGAGTAGTTGCTGCTACAAACTATTACACAAACACATACATATATTCATATATGCTAATTAATGTGTGCAACATAAGTGTGTCCGTGTGTGTATGCCACATAAAGTGGTCTAATTTGGCATATCCATTAGTTAGTTGTTGGTGGACAAAACGCATCTTCTCTGACAGCAAACCCAAAATGGGAATTGTGCAACAAAGACAACTGCAATATTTAGTATATGAAATATGAAGTCAAGTTGCAAGCAGATAATAATAATTATACATTTGTGTGTAAAGTGAATGCAAGAATTATTACGAGTTTCTATTGAATACGGTTTCATGCTTGACCTTATTAATTCTCAGACCTAATGGCTTGGAACTAATTCGAGAATCAATTTAAACAAATTCTGTAAAATTTAAATTCACTTTAAGTTGAGGAGAATATGTTTTATTACAATGAGATAAGTAGAAACTATGCTGCATAGATTTGGCGGCAAAATAAATGATTTTGTTATAATTAATTACGCAGCGCAGTAGGAGGACATAGGACACACAGGGCACAGGACCTGCCTGACCTGTCTGGCAAAAACTCTCGCATAAGCAGCTTAAGCAAGCAACTAGCAACAGTGGCGATGGCCGTGGCAACTGGCTGTTGTGGCAAGCTTCAGCTGGGAAACAAATCATATCACAGGAAAGCAGCGAGACAAAGCAGAAGAGTGGAAGAGAGATAGAGAGAAGGAGTAAAATAAAAATGCCGCAGAAAATGTTTGTTTGTGCTGTCGTGCAGAAAATGGCCAAATGACAAAGGCAAATGCTGTATACATTGTAAACAGCAACAACAGCAACAACAACAACAACAACAATTGCCAACAAATTAATGATGATGCCCCAACTGGTTGCAACAACAAGCAAGCACTATGAAGCGAGCGCTGCTACTCTTAGCTTTTAGTTTTGGTCCAGCTTGATTAATTGTTTGGTATGCTGGCGAAAAGGCTGCTTGTAGTAGGGGCGTGGCACTGATGCATACGCAGATGCAGCAAGCAGCTCACTGAACATCAAATTGAATACTCATTCACACACACACACACACACACACACACACAAACACATTAATTTGACTTTATGGTGTTATATGGCAAATTCTCATTGGAATTTCTTCCTTTGTTTTTTTTTTCTCGCGTGCGAAAATGAACCTGCATATCAAAAAGTCTGTAACGCCTTCACAGAGAACGACTTAAGTCCATATATATTTGTAGCTTCAGTGCCACTCTCTTCACACACACACACATACACGCCCAATAAAATTGAAGACGAACTGCAAAAGACGTTAGATATGTACAAATAAAATGCAAAAAGTTATGGCACAAAAGAAGAAAAAAAAAGTAAACGTAGAAATTCTATGCTAAAAAACGCAAAAATATTGCCAAGCATTTTCCAATAAATTTGCATAAGTTGCATTGCCGCAAACCTCGCTCTCATCGCCTGCAGTTTCCCTTTCAATTTTATGCCAGCATTTTTTTTCAAACACTTTTTTTTTTCTTTCCTTTCTTTCTTTCGTAGAATATTTCCTACCTGTGCTGTGCTGCATTCTTGTGGGCGCAGCAGCAGCAGCAGCAGGCAACTTGCCTCACGGCATCAGCAAAGCGAACTTTGTCCTCTCGCATCAGGACTTTCTTGATCGTGTTTTGCTTGACTGTAAGTTATTGTCCTTGTCGTTATTGTTGGTGTTGCTGGTGTTGTTGTGGTTTGGGTTCGGTTGAGTTGCCTTCCCACTTAGTTCGTTGAAAAGCAGTTTCGCTCTGAAAGAGCTATATTTTTCATTGGCTGTCCTATATGGAGCAGTATTATTGCAATAGTGGCACTATTCAGTCCATTTTTAGGGCTTACCATGAAACATATTAATATGACAATTGACAATATATGAAAACATTTGCTATAAAGAAAACATATTCTAAAAATTCACACAAAACTATAACAATAGTTCATTGAAAACATATTTGCACAATATGTTGAAATGTGCTTTCTCTTCGACATTCAAATCATGGCTTTCGGCTAATGAATGTGTTTGCCAAAATAAACTTTTATTTCAGAGAAATTTTCAAATAAGTTCTATGTCATTTTTCCGCTTAGAATATAATCAAAATTCATATAAATTTTATAGAAAGATATATTAAAAAGTTTATGAAATACATTTCTAAACCTTTCTCCCAAACTAAACATCATATATTAATATTTGAGCTATAAATTTTCAACCAAATCAATTTTACACAAAAAAGAAAATAAGACTCGAAAAGTAGCTTCATTTTATGCTATTAGTTGAAGAAATCATTCAACTGACAGTTAATAATTTAAAAAAAAAATATCAAAATATACGAACGACACAGCGAATTATTAAGGAAGCAAAAAACGCATCCTAGCAATTTTATACGTGGAAATTCTCAAGGTATTCGAAAGGAACCAATAAAAAAAAAAGGTACATAAAACCACATAAAGTTTGGCCAGCAGCTGAAGCGGAAGAGGAAACACGTGCCGCACAAAAGTATCAGCCAAAAATGGCTAACTCAGCTATCACACACACACACACACATCCTCAAGGTGACGATTGGGGTCAGCTTATTGAGGCTTGGCTGAATTATAAATTTTCAATGAACTGACACTTAAGGTCATATTGGGCTAAGCTTTTAATTTTTGCCACACGACGGCGAGCTGGCGGCAGGAGTGGCCGTGTTTGTGGGTGGAGGCGTGGTAACGTAACGTTAGTTACGTTAAGTTGGACAGAGTTTGGCCTTGAGGCAGAATAATGTGGAACCGAAAGTGAAGAGGAAGCAGAAGCGAACCAAAATCTAATGGCATACAATTTTTCTTTGCTGTTATTGCAAAAGTGTCGTCGATTTTGTGCCCTGCGGGCTGCTTGCCACATGTGGCAATGTATATGTGGCATGCCAGCTGCTTTGTTGTTGTGCGTTTTTCTTCTACGTTTTGAGGGTGGGGCACAAATTGATGGCTGAGGCAAAAGTTTTGCCACATACACGCAACTTGGGCTGGCAAATTGCATAGCTGCATGCCACACACACACACACGCACACATCATGTGTGACAAGGACATCACAGTGAAGCAGGAGAGTCAGAAGCCAAGCCTGTGGAAACAACAGCGACGACACTCCACATATATCCTAATTACCCCAGGCAGGTAATAAATGTGCATTGAAATTAGTTAAACTCATTTGATGACACACACACACACACAATCGTGCCACAAACAAAGAGTCCTGCCACACGCATTGCGCAGCCGCCGAGTTGGCAACTTAAGAGCACAGCTCTGTTGGGAAATATTCTCTTTTGCTTGAAGTATTCTTTGTTAATTTATGTGTTTAATTTGTGAAGCGCGTTCGCATAATTCGAGACGCAATTCAACTGTTGCATGAACAAAGCAACATTGCTGCACTGACAACAATAACAAAATTAATGTCTGCTCATCTATTCGCTAGATTGAATTATTACAAAACCATAAATTGTTAATTGCCACACACATGAACACACAAACATGTGTGGGACAGAATCTGACAGCAGTCGAGACAAATGACAAAAGGCTCCATTTGTTATTAGATTTGGTCCAAAATGTGTGGAAATCATTGAGCAAATGTCTCACATTACATAACACACACACATACACAGTGGCAGGTGTCCAGTATTTTACACAACATATTAAATGATTACCTTGAGCTTCATTCAGCAAACTTGAAAACCTTGGTTAAACACATAAATTGTATTGGATTTAGGCGATTAGAATTTAAATCCTAGACGTATACACAACATTAATAACTTGTAGCTAGTTTTTGGCCTAAAACTATGCAATTAATTAACAATGTTACAGAGTTTATTGCCAACATCTGTCATTGCAGGCTGGAAAATATTTTAATCAAATTACTTTAATGAAGAAATGTCTTGCAGCTTATTTGGAAATGTAAGATATTTATAAAGTTTAACTTACTTCGAAGCCTTAATGCTAAGTAGCTTGAAAAGATTCCTTAACAATTCCTTAGAGAAACATATTAGAACTGTGTTAATAATTAAGACAATTTAATACAGCATCTAAAAGTATGCAATACATACATATAGACACGCTGTTAATAATTAAGACAATTTAATACAGCATCTAAAAGTATGCAATGCACACAAACATATAAGAACTGGTAATAATTAAGACAATTTAATACAGCATCTAAAAGTATGCAATGCATACAAACATATAAGAACTCTGGTAATAATTAAGACAATTTAATACAGCATCTAAAAGTATGCAATAAATACAAACATATAAGAACTCTGGTCATAATTAAGACAATTTAATACAGCTTCTAAAAGTATGCAATACATTTTGAAGCTCTTTCCATAAAATCTAAAAAAGTGAAAGTTAGTTTATATTTATAACATCCTGAGGATATTTAGTGGCAGACAGGGGCAGTTGTTCGCACCTGTCCTGCAGCTTTTAAGTGCTCATTTCGTTGAATGAGCAGAAGTCAACGCATAATTGGCTCGACCAATTAACAAAATGTGCATAAACCTGAAGACAAAAAGAAAAAAAACAACAGAAACTCGTTTAAATTTGCGCTTAAATGCTTTATAAGTAAACCATTAAGCTGTGTAACCGTGTGCGAGCTAAAAAAATAAAAATGCTGGCCAATATGTTGCTGTTTCTGTTGTTGGCATTCATGCTTCAAGTTACAATATGTTGCTACTGAATAAATTCCAAACTTGTTTGGCTTCAAACCATTTCAGTTCTTTGTGCTTGTTGTTGTACTCCTTCTCTATAAGCTAAGGGCAAAAGCAATTTCTATTTTCATTTAATAGCCAAAGTTATATATATATATACTTTTTGTTCGGTTTTTGCCTTTATTTTATAGAAAATTTTGTGCCAAATATTTTGTTGCGCAAAAGCAAAAACTTTTTTCGACTCTTTGCGATAAAAAACACAACGCGATAAAGGTGTGCAAAGGAAGCGTAAAATAGCAAGCACAAAACACGCGGATTCACAAAGTACACACACACACAAACAGGAGCACACCTATACACTCAGAAATGCTTTGCATTGCGATTCGAATTGCTTTTCTGCTTTTTGTGTTGGGTTAAACCGCCGTCAAGAGGTTGAATTTGAAGTCAACGCTGATTTGGTCAGTTTAATAATCATCTGTTGAAGTATCTGAAATATTTATGAAATTAAATTTTGCCCCCGACAGACATCAATTTGTGGCGGAAGGGGCGTGTCTTGTGTGACATTCGCGCGTTTTGAATTTGCAATTTCAATTTCAAAACAATAAACTAAGTACTTCGATTAAATCCTACGCACGTAAGGCTGCCACTGCTCTCCACTTGCCCAAGCCATTGTCCACGACGAAACTTTTGCCAGCAGCCCGGTTACAGTTACAGTTGATTTATGCAAGGCATGGCCAGCCGGCCCCCACTCCCACCCTCACCCTTAGCGTGACGCGGCTTCATTACGCCTACGCAATCGCTCTATAAAAAATATACAAGGGCCATCTATAGCCGAGGATTAGTTACCCTCGCAGAACGTGAATAAGTTTCTCAGGTCAGAATTTATCTATTTAATTAAAGTCCTGAACGCAAATAAATTATATGTTTAAATATTTGTATTTGTTAATTCCTACAAATAAATAAATACGATTGTTTTGGATAAATGAAAAAATTAAAAAATAATATAAATAATATCGTATAAAATAATATAATAAATTGGTTATATTATGTGTTTAATTTTTGATTATAAATAAATAAAGCAATAATATTCAGCTCACTTAATTAAATAAATATTCAATTTCTCAGGTCAGAATTTAACTATTTAATTAAAGTCCTGAACGTAAATAAAGTATATGTTTAAATATTTTAATAACTAAATTAAAGTCACTAAGGGGTAATTAATTATATATATATATAAATAAATAATAAATATATATATAAATAAATTATTATATTATTATAGAAAATTAAAAAATAATATCGTATTTAAAAAATATATATATATATATAATATAATAAATTGGCTACATAATGGTTTTAATTTTTGATTATAAATATATAAAGCAATAATATTCAGCTCAAATAAATGCTCAAATTTTATTTGCTACATTAATGTTTTTAACTTAAGTTTTAGTTTTTGCCAAGTGAGCTTAAATTTTGTTGAATGAATATTAATAAATATTTAAAATCGCTGCTTAAATTATATTATTTATGTTTATATTTATTAAACGATATTATTTTAGGGCATATTATAAGAGCTTATAAAAATGCCTAAAACATATAAAAACAAGTAAGAATGCTCTAGTCGAGAAATCCCGACTAGACTATACCCTTAACCCTATAATTTACGCATACAGTCAGTGCTTGCAAGTATGTGTGAGTGTCTGTATGTATACGCGTATAGTGCATACCTTCTTAATTTCAATACTCCATATCTCCGGTCTTTCTCAACCGATTTCAATAAAATTTTCACAGATTGTCTTTATTTAGTCTAATCTTTTAAACTGCATCAAAAAGTTTTCTAAATTGAAGATTTTGTTGTTATCGATTACATGTGTATATCGGAAACGGGAAGAGTTATCGAAAATCTAAAACAAACTTGTACTGCCTAGGGATTAGGCGAGCTCATATACCAAATCTGGAGTCTCTAGCTCTTATAGTCTCTGAGATCGACGCGTTCATACATACGGACGGACAGACGGACGGACGGACAGACGGACGGACGGACAGACGGACGGACGGACAGACGGACGGACGGACAGACGGACATGGCTATATCGACTCGGCTGTTGATGCTGATCAAGAATATATATACTTTATGGGGTCGGAGATGCTTCCTTCTGCCTGTTACATACTTTTGCACAAATCCATTATACCCTTTTTACCCATTTTCAATGGGTTAAGGGTATAACAAGAAGGCTCTAGTCCAGAAATCTCTTGCAAGTATGTGTGTGTGTAAGCTTATAATGCATACTTACTTAAGTTCAATGCACTATATCTACGGTGTTTCTCAACCGATTTCAATCAAAATTGTCATTATTTAGTCTAATCTTTCAGACTGCTTCACAAAGTTTTCCAAATTCAAGATTTTGTTGTTATCGATCACATGTGTATATCGGAAACGGGAAGAGTTATCGGAAAGTTTGAAATCACCTTGTACTGCCTAGGGATTAGGCGAGCTTATGTTCCATGTTTGTGGAATCTCTAGCTCTCATAGTCTCTGAGATCGACGCATTCATACATACGGACAGACGGACATGGCTATATCGACTGGGCTGTTGATGCTGATCAAGAATATATATACTTTATGGGGTCGGAGATGCTTTTTCTGCCTGTTACATACTTTTGCACAAAACCATTATTCTCTTTTTAGTGTAATACGGCCATGAAGGATAATATTGAGAAGCTTTCCCCAGCTACTTTATGGACGCACATATTTATTTTTGGCAACAACGCACAATGACTGCCTTTTGGAAAATGGCCACAGTTTTTGGCCCATTTGTTAGTCCTTGTGCGTTGTGCTTATAATTTATTTTATTCTGCGTTGTAGAAGAACCACAACGAATAAATTTATCGCATAATCACGCACAAATGTGTATCTCTCTAGGTTTCATTGTATTTGTATGTGCGATTGTATCGGTCAGTAGTTGTTTTATTTACATAACAGCTGTCAATTAAAAAGGATAATTTGCCTGATATTCATCACAGTGCAAATGCAAATGAAAAGGAAATGGAAAAGGAGAACGAGCGTCAAGCAATTTGAAGCAGCTTAGTCGCCGCAGTGAATTATGGCCAACAAATTAGTGTGGATTAACACGGCTGAGTCTCTGTCTGTGTGTGTGTGTGGGTGTTTGTGTGTGTGAATTTGGCTGACCGAAAACGAAGGCCAAAACAAACCAAACTGCGGTTATGCTGCCTCAATTTGCTTTCGCTTAGATTGGCAGCTCCTTCAATCAGTCTTTCTCTCTCCTTCTCTCCTTCTCTCGCTCTGGCTTTGTGTTCGCCGTTAAAACCTTTTAAAGCCAAAGCCAGTTGGCTCGTTTGTCAGCGCTTTGTGCGCACGAGCGAGATTTTGATACATTTTGATAGATGGCCCAAACAAAATGCCCAATTATTTTTTATTCTTCACCCTTTTAAGTTCTTTTTTTTTTGCGTATTTTTTTCTTGGCTCATACAAATAAATGGCCTGAAACACATTGCCAACAATTAGAGATTGGCTCTCGCGAGTCGGAGTTCCTTATCGCAACTCCAACTGGGGCTGTCTTGCTGTCAAAGTCAATGGCTTTGCCGTTTACCAACACAATGACAGCCACAACTACACACAGACCGACACACTCATAAAGAACAGACCATCTAATCCAGTGAAGCAATTTGTTGGACACGAGCCATGCGTATGGGCGTATGAGCAACAATGATTGCTATATAGCGAATAAAGAATGAAATTGTAACAAAGCGGCTACAGAACTCACAGTGAAACCCTATAAAAAAGTATATAAAAAACTAGCTGAGCGTCGCTTCAAGGACATTCATATATCCAAGCAACTTTCTGATTGTAAGTTTAAGGCAAAAAGTATGTGGTAAACAAAAAATAAGACAGAAACTTTACAGCTTTTATTGATGCATAAACAAAGCGGCCAAACAATAAAATAATAAGCAAAGCACTCTGTAATAATATAATAAAATAATAAACAAAACATACTGTAGATTCTTTTGTTGTTGTGCATAAATAAAAAATGCTTTTAAATATCGCAGACATATGTACAAATGGAGCCATATGAATTTTCGACAATTGCTGCGACAGCAAGGCAATGCAAAAAAGGCTTCACTGTCTGACACGCAAAGGAAAACGGGAAGTGGGGCAAGGCAGGCAACAAAAAAATGTGGCTTCCAGAGGCTCAAATATTCTCTTACTGGCTGCCACGTGCTGTCTACTGCAGGCATTACCTAAGAGACTAGACAAACACATACTCAAAAGAGAGACAGAGAGAGTGAGAGAGAGGGGGAGTGAGGGGTGGAGTTGTGGCAGTGGCAAGACAAAGTCAAAGTCAAGCGACACTATTAAAGTACACTCACATTTTAGCATTTATTGTCGCAATTTGGCCAAACGATTTCCATCTAATGGCTTTTTTGATATGCTGCTCCACTTTTGACCCGCCTAACAGCTTTGTTCGATGTGTGTGTGTGTGCTAAATGGCCATTGTTATGTGTATCAGTTACTAAATTCCAATATTGAATACTTAAGGCTTCAAGTTTGGCGTCAGGTTCAGGTCCCTTTCATGTTTTTGTTTGTTTTGTGGCTCATTTCATTTCCAATATCAGATTCTGTTTCTATCTCTCTTTGTGATTATGATGTAATAAACATGATAATCATAATAATCAATATAATAACTTTGGTTATGCCACTTACACTTTGACTTTTGTGCAGCGTTTGCTAATTGATTTTGGCTAAGCTACTATTCTGTTTACGCGTACAATGGGTCGGATGCGTGTTATGCAAATGCTTGAATACTGCGTGCGGCATGTGGCAAAAGGGTACTCAGCACTAATGTGTGTGCGTGTGTGTATCTGTGTGTTTAATTCAATTTATTGTTAACCAAATTTAATTGAAATTCAACAAGCTGACAGAATTGGAGACTGAGAGAATGTTGAGTTTTAGCTGTCCCATTTATCTCGCAATTATAATGAATATGTAAATACCAACGAGAACAATTACTAGTTGGACAATTTGCGGCCATTTTTACAGCCCCCCTTTCCAACCCCAACCCCATCCCCATCCCATCTACATATATACATATACATTGAGTGAATGACAATTGCGAATTCGGATTTAAATGCGAATGTGATATTGCTTGGCATTCGGATCTGCTAGGCGCCGCTAGTTCATTATGCAACTAATACAACATCTCCCCTTCACCCTCTTGCAATCCCCTTTCACCCTCTTACAACCCCCTTTCAACAAAACTGAGGGAAATGGCATTTGACATGGAGTGCAATAATGAACTGTAGCGGTCGCATTAGGCAAATAAAGCGCTAAGCCTGCAATATAATTACATAGAACGATCCGGGAATTCTGTCATATAATAAACACACACACACACACACACACACACACACACACACACACACACACGCGCGCGCACACACACACACACATGCACTGTTAAATGTTTTTCAATAATCCATGCGAGCCGACAGTGAGGGCCAGAGGCATGCAACAATGGCGGAAATGTCCCAACAACAATTTGTGATTGTTCAAATTTATATATATTATGCATGAACAGTTTTCTGTTGTTGTTGTTACACATATATATATATATATATATATATATATAAGTTCTAAAGGTTTCTGTTTTTGGTTTAATATTTGACAAAGCAAAATGATGTTAAACTAACTTCCTAGTTTTCTACAGGGTATACCCAATGCCCCGAAGCACTGTACTAATATCCAAAAAAAAAGGAGCTTCACACGTTATTATTATTATTATATAATGAGTGGCAAACAATGGGAGTTTAAGTGGCACGAAACATTTGTCAAGCGCAAGCGAATAACATTGAATTAAATGTTCACATATGGAATTGCGATTGCCTTCGCCATTAGCATATTTGTAATGCAGCGAAAAGCAAAAGTTTTATCGATGTTGCATGCATGTGTTGCATACTGCATGTGGCAATTTCTACGCAAGTGTGTTGTGTGTGTGTGTTTGACTAACCGACCATTAAAAATTGAACCAAGGGTACGCCTCTAAAGACAACCCCAAAAATACGCTAGCGCTTGTCTAGACAATGGCAACGAAACATCTTTGTTGCCACAAGCTTACGTGTGTATGTGTGTGTGTGTGTGTGTGTGTGTTTACAGTTGTACAAGCATGTCGCTGACAGCTTCTTATATTCGCGTACCAAATTGTTTGTTAGCATGTTTACAATGCTTTACAATGTCGTGAGTAAGTGTGTGGGTGGGAAGCATGGGTGTTGCGGGTGGGGTGGGGTGGGTGTTGCGGGTAATGTGGGCATGTGTAACTACAAGCTAACAATGTAATTATCGCAAAAGGCGGCGAGCAGTGCTTAAGTGTACGAACTGCAAACGATGTTGTCAATTAACGCAAATCAAATGAAAATCAACCAAAAAAACGAAAAAGAAGATAAACTTAACTACTAAATATAGGAAAAAGAGTTGTCAAAGTAGAGAAAAATGATGAAAACTATATTCAAAACAAGTAAGAAGGCTCTAGTCGAGAAATCCCGACTAGACGATACCCTGAACCCAATAATTTACACCTACAGTCACGTATATGTGTGTGTACGCGTATAGTGCATACTTTCTTAATTTCAATGTTCCATATCTCCGGTGTTTCTCAACCGATTTCAATAAAATTGACACAGATTATCATTATTTCGTTTAATGTTTGAAACTGCATCATAAAGTTTTCTGAATTCAAGATTTTGTTGTTATCGATCACATGTGTATATCGGAAACGGGAAGAGTTATCGAAATTTTGAAATCACCTTGTACTGTCTAGGGATTAGGCGAGCTTATGTTCCAAATCTGGAGTCTCTAGCTCTTATAGTCTCTGAGATCATGGCTATATCGACTCGGCTGTTGATGCTGATCAAGAATATATATAATTTCTGGGGTCGGAGATGCTTCCTTCTGCCTGTTACATACTTTTGCACAAAACCATTATACCCTTTCTACCCATTTTCAATGGGGATCAGAGTATAACGAGCTTTGCTTATCTGTTAGTAATACGCCCAGCTACTTACTCTTCGAATCCTTTTTGCTCAGTGTATAAGTACATGCAGGGGGGTGGTGTGGATTGGGTGGTGAATTTAACCAGCCGAACGCAAGCTCGTTGCTGGGAATCATTTGCGGTTTTGCAGCTCAGCGGGAAATCGCCTTCATGCGATTCGTTTATTGCCATCAATTATTTATACATACAATTATTCTTTCTCCGTGTGTTCGCTACGTTTCGTTTGGCGGTTTTTTTTTCTCGTCGTTTTCATTCGTTTTCTTTGTTTGGTTCTTGTTGCTGCTGCTGCCAATGATCCTTAATCGGGTTCGAGTGGAGTGCAATTGCTTGTTGTTGCCAGGTGAACGAAGCGGAGCCAAACAAATGCTTCTGGTCGGGCCAATTATGTTCTCCAATGCCTGGCTGGCTGTGAGCCAAATTGTCGAGCTGCTGGGGAGCGTGGGGGCTAGGCTGCGTCTGCCGTCTGCACTTTACAACTCCTCAATAAATCAAACTTGATAAATTGAGGTCAAAGTGCCCCACCGAGTGGTCAGCACTCGCATATTAATTATTGAATTGCTCAACGTTTGTTTGTTAGTTTTGTTCAAACGTATTGAAATTGTCGCAATTTGAGTGCTTTATGCTACTTGTTGTTATAACAGTTGTCAAGTGGTTTCTTACATTAATTACACAGCAAACACAAACAAACACAAGTGTTTTATATATTACGCATACGCATTGTTGTCGCTGCTTTGTTGTGAAGCGTAGTCATGAAATTTTAATCAGCCGAAAGATCAAATCAGCTACAACGAAAAGCATTCCATGCCTGGAAATTTCCACTTCTTTGCACACTAATTTGCATCTTTTCTTTTGACACGAAAATTTATATTTCTTTTTTTTTTTCATCACGGTTATCTGGAGATACTTCACTTTCACCTTGTTATGAACAGCAGCAGTGATTGTATGAATTTTTGATATTTTGTTCCTTGCAAGAACTGGCTTTAAACTTTAAAGCGGATTGTTCATGTTGAATTTTGCCTTGAGTGTTCTTGTGTAACGAATTGAAAGTATATGTAGCTTATCAAAACATTAATTGAACATGTTGACTTTTGGATTGAAGTGGAAAGTTGTCAATTGCATGCATATTTACACATTTACTTATTGACTTCTTGTCTAACAGAATAATAAACATTCATAATTACAAGCATGCAAATGCAAACAAATGCAGGTTCACATTAAGCTTCAAACACTTGACTAGTTAATATTATTGCTCACAATTAGTCTAAGTACATGCACTTTATCAATATGCCATGCCCGATCGAATTAAATTAATCAACAAATAAACAAATAACATGAACATATCAATACAATACGGACTAACGAACGTTGAAAGCTTATCGAGGGCGAAATAATGAAACTTGACTTACAAAATGATGTATACATTTTGTATACATTCTGCTCAATTGCCGTGTTTGTTCAGTCTGTTTGTCTGCCATTGCATAATAATGAGTTTTATAAAATATCAAATTAGGCTATGATATGAGTGCGGGCGGAATTCCTTCGAAACGCTTCAACACACACACATGCTCTGATCTCTTCACGCATCATTTTCAAATTTCCACTTTACACAAATACTAATTTTTTCTTCCAACCAAATTGATTTTTGCTTACATGCGTTTTTCACGCGTTTCCTGTTTGAGATTTTTGGCTATATGTTGTTTAACGTTCAGATACCCTTGAAAAAGGTTTTAGCTTATTTTTCCTATCTAAAGTTGTTCGAAAAAAACCTGTTTTAATAATCAAAAACACAAGTTTTATACATATTTATATATTAAGCATATATATTAAGTGTACGCATACGCTGCAGAGTATCTTGCTAGTCATGTAAACTCTGTGTCAGCAAAAACCATTTGATATAAACGAAAATTAACTTGTTTTAAAAGCTGGATGGAGTGGCAAGCTTTCATTTAACTTGGCCAACGAGCCAAATCAATGGCAGCATATAGTATGTATGTATTTGAGGTAAACAAGATTTCAGCGATTGTTTTGCTTTGTGCGCAAGGACATCTGTCGTTGAAATTTTCAATTCGAGCGAGGACAATACACAAACGTACACAACACATACACACATACATATATGTATCCTTATAGCTAGCGAGCAATCTAAGAATCTACGACTTTTTGTTTAGCATATAATTTGCTTTTCATTTCATTTTGCTTTTGGCATCTAATGATATGGAAATAATTATTGATTTCAATTTATACATATTTGAGTTGCCAGCGCTTACACAGACGGCTATAAATACATGCATCAGTGTGTGTGTGTGTGTTGGAAGTTGTGCGAAAGTTGTGCCAGCACTTCCCTAGTGTGTGTGTGTGTGTGTATATCTATCGTATTGTGTTATCCATTGAAGCTTAATAGATGTTGGCGCCTTCGTGCGTACATTTCAGTTATCCTTAAGCTTTTTTTTTACACCCAACCACCAGAAGTGCGTATGTGTGTGTGCGTGTGTATTGTGGTGTGCACGATGTAATTTTCCATCTATGAGATTACGTGTGTGTGTGCGTGTGTGTGTGTAGGAAAAAAATAAACGGAAAACAAGGCAAAAGCTGTTCGAAATATATGGCAAGCCATTTGCAAATAAATTGAATGCTCAATTTCAATAATTTTGCATACTTTCTGGCGCAGCGCTGCAGACAAAGTTGCTTCTAATCCATTTGGATCAACCCGACTAGCAACAACAACAACAGCAACAAAAGCAAGAATAACCAAAAACTTTTGACGGTGTGCGCAGCAATATTTGCTTACTTTTTTTATAGGTTCTGCTCAATTTTAGAACTTTATGTGCATATCAAATATTGCAGATTTTTTTTCATTGCTTTTTTTTACTATCGTTTGCGTAACTAGGAAAAAAGGATATTGTACTGAAGCTTAATGGGACTTAAGATTAACATAAAGTCACAGAAACGTTCGAAGAGAAATAAATAACATAAGTTTAATCCAATTAAAAAATATTATACTACATTTGATTTAAACATACATTTTTTTTAATAATTAAAATCGTTAAGTGATAAATTGTGATACTTATTAAAATACAAAATTGATTTGTTCTTTAGCTCTTCTGAAGCTCAGTATTTGAAAGTCGAGCATGAACAAGTTTTCGTGTCCCGTTTGTTATGGATTTAGTTGAGTGTGAAAATGTGTAGCCAAAAGCAAATATGTATTTGCGCTAGCGAGTTTTATGTGTATTCGCGTGTGTGTGTATGCGTGTGTATGAGTATAAAGTCGACCAGCTGTTAAATGCGCACATTCATGATTAAAAAAGTTTGACACTCAAGGCGCTTCAAGCAATTAAAGTTTGTGTGCAAACAAACATACTATATAGCTATATTTAGATTCGAAAGCTTTGTGCTGAGTGGTACTAAGGAATTGAGAAATGTGCTGTTCTATGCGAAACCTTATTTGCAAAGGTTGGCGTCTAGACGCGCGAATTCCAAATGCGCTGGCATTGCGCAATAATCTGTTGTCCTGGGAGTCGCAATTTCTGATTCGACCTTCATCAAATCAAAGCAGACTGGCAAACAAACAAACCAATTGACAAGCTGGCAAGCCATTCAAATCTAACAATATGAAATGAATGAATGCGAATGACTGAATGAATGCAAGCCAACCCGAATGTTGTTGTTCTTGTTGTTGTTGTGTATTCGAAATTGTAAAATTTATTTATTATTTTATTTGCATAAATTTCCCCAAGGAAATTGCACACACATCCTTGCATGCACAATGCAATGACAACGACTCGACAAGGGAAGGGAGTTGGTTATGGCGGCTGGGCATGCCCATGGCCAACAAGCACACGTATTTATATCTATGTATGTAGTAAGCCGCCTTCGGTGGTTCCGTTGGTCTGTGAAGCCTCCATGACGAGCCTGCTACAATTTCAGTTTGCCACATGAAGGCCTTCAACCAATGACCAAACGAGCACTTTTCATGCTTCTTAGTTAAATGCATGCTGTCGAAATACCCTGACTCTGACTTAAATAAATTAGTTGAAGTGTGAAATAAGCTAGCCAAATTCATAAATGGGTTATGATCATGATTCATGATCAAATGAATAAGTTTAACTTCTGATAATTTAAAAAGTGAAAAGTGTATATAAGAAAAGATTTAAGATTTGTTAACGAATAATCATATTCTTTTCTGTATAATATATATATATATATATATATAATAATATTTTATTACATATATTTTTATTTTTTATTATTTAATATAATTATCTTCAAGATTCTCTTGTTTCAAGAGCCGGAATAATATTTAAAGATTTTTTTTATATTTAATTTTACTTACATTTGATAACACTTGTATCTTAAATGTTAAGATATTTTTTTTTGTAGTTATAGTTTTTTATCATTATAAAATAAACTGAAAAAAAGTTCTTAAAAGTTCATTAAAGTATACAAATCTAAACTGAAAACAATTCAACCATAAATCTTTATCATCATTTTAGTTTTTTGCCAAACGAGTTCCAAGCAATTATTTATATTCTCAGAAACATAATATTCTGAAAAAACCTTGAGCTCACAAGAGTATACAAATGTCGGAATAGATTACATTCTGGTGAACTGTTTTGTCCTGCTTGTTATTTGCCAAGGGAAGTTTTTAGTACACAAAAATTCACAATTGTAAGAAAATAATTGCAGTAAGAGCCCAAGAGCAGCAGCAGCAGCAGTTGCAGCAGCAGCAAGGACATTTGATATGTTTGTTATTTGCTGTGGCCAAAAACTTGCTCCAGGGAATTTGCACAAATTCTTCGCCTGGCTTTGATGCAATTAATTCGAGTTAAGAATGCAAACGGCTGCCTCCTGCCTCCTGCCACGTTTCAGCTGTTGCCAGGTCTGGAAAGCAAAAGCATATTGCAGCCAGCTTTAGCTGACTTGGTGGCGCCACTTGAGCTCAGTTGCAGCTGAAATTTTAAGCTGCCATCCTGGGCAAACATTTGTGTCTTCAACTGTTAGCTGCTGCTGCAGCTGTAGCTGCTGCTTCCGTTGTGTGGCATAGAGTGGCAACAAGTGCCACTTGCACTTTGACTGATGTGCAACGCCAATCCACCCACAGCAAAGTATCTCAGCCAGCTAAAAAGTGCGCAAAATGAAGTGCCAGCTGCTGTCTGAAAGGTGCTTCAAGCTTCAAGCACGCAAGCGCCAAGCAGCTGCAGAAAAAAGAGAGAGAGAGAGAGAGAGAGAGAGGGAGAGTGAGAAAAAGAGAAGGAAATAGTTCTTATATTTAGCGCGTCTTAGACGCGTTTTTTCTAGTGAATGGAAAACGAGGCTTTTCTTTCATTCGCACAGTTTTGCCAACTGAATGACCCTCGACAACGCAGCAGCGGCTCGGCGGTGCGGTGGCACGGTGGTGCGGTGGCACGGTGGCCAGTTAGCCTGTTTAGAGCTTTGGAAATTCAATTCACCTGTAGTTTATTTTTTTTATGATTTTTTTTTCATTTTTTTTGTCATCATAGTAATTTGTTTTTGTTTTGTGACTACCTGGCAACCCTGGCGTTGATTAATCGCATGCAGCAGCTGCTGCTGTTGCTGTTGCGTTCAGGGTCGCGTTTGGGGTCACGCTCATGGGTCTCTGACGATGACCGAAAAATGTTTCGGCACGTACGTATATACATTTAGAGCATTCAGCTTTATTTTGTTTTATACCACGCAGATTTATATGTTTGAGCCAGCAAAACACAAAAAAGAAGTATTGGAAAATCGCCGCCATCGGCAATCAAATTGTCTAAAATAAATCTAAATTCGCGTTGCATATTGACTGCACACATACATGCATGTATTTCATATATATGTTTGTATAAATGATTTGCCAGAAAACGTTTTCAACAACATATAAAACATCCAATTAAGTAAGCAACTAACCATCGAACCACGAATACGCTTGGCAACAATTATTCCAAAATGTATATATGTATGTATATCGGTTGGCTCTGTGGAATAGAAATGTTGGAAAAGCCATTTACACTCAGAGAAAAAATGCGGGACATGCCATGTTCATTTAAACGCTGATCCATATTTAATTCAACTAAAAATTAATATGCAAACCAAAATTTTGTATTCAAAACCACAAAAGTTCCTTTTCCCTTTCTTACCTTTTATTTTCAATCCAATATTTTTGTGCATCAATATTAATCAGCTTAAATAAAGTCTGATAAATATTGAATATACTATCGAGTTAAGCATATATCATATCCTAAACGAAAATAGTTGGATTCACCATGGATATGATTTTTGTACTATGTTCTTTTCTGAGTGTATGATAAATCTATGGCTTAATTAAGTGTTAGAAAATTAAAATTTTAGATTTTAAATCCGGAATTTATTGGCGCAGATTTTTTTTAAGATATATTAATTAAACTAGCTTATATCAACAGCATCGTTCGCCTTTCTTTATATTTATGGTTATCCGATTTTAATTTAAAAAAATATTAGTAAACTGAAAAACAAAAGTAAATAAAATTCCAGAAACACAGAGCTATATAATTGGCGCGGTTCGATTTTGGCGGATATTAAGTTTTGCTGACATCTTTCAAATCTTTTGTTTATTATTCAATCATCATGGCAAGTTACACGATACTTAATGGCATACTTGTGCCTTCAGATAAAAAAAATAATTTTGTTAATATCTCACACACAGCTGGCTTTATTCCATTTCAACATCTACCCGTCCTTATTGAAAAACCCTATATATTGGTGAAATTAAAAATATAAAAACAAAAAAATTTATTTTTATGATATGAGTATAGATTTAAGTAATATAAGCTGCAAAAAAAGGATGCAATGGATCATTAATTATACCCTTAACCCATTGAAAATGGGTAAAAAGGGTATAATGGATTTGTGCAAAAGTATGTAACAGGCAGAAGGAAGCATCTCCGACCCCATAAAGTATATATATTCTTGATCAGTATCAACAGCCGAGTCGATATAGCCATGTCCGTCTGTCCGTCCGTCCGTCCGTCCGTCCGTCCGTCCGTCCGTATGTATGAACGCGTCGATCTCAGAGACTATAAGAGCTAGAGACTCCAGATTTGGTACATAAGCTCGCCTAATCCCTAGGCAGTACAAGTTTGTTTTAAATTTTCGATAACTCTTCCCGTTTCCGATATACACATGTAATCGATAACAACAAAATCTTCAATTTGGAAAATGTTTTGATGCAGTTTGAAAGATTAGACTAAATAATGATCATCTGTGAAAATTGATTGAAATCGATTGAGAAACACTGGAGATATGGAGTATTGAAATTAAGGTGTGCCCTATACGCGTATACATACAGACACTCACACATACTTTCAAGCACTGACTGTATGCGTAAATTATAGGGTTAAGGGTATAGTCTAGTCGGGATTTCTCGACTAGAGCCTTCTTACTTGTTTTTAAATAATTTTCTGCACTTTTTGAATAAAATAAATATTGTTGTATTCATCGAATATTTGATATACAAGTTTTTTTGTACGAGAAAAAACGTGAAAATAATACATATTAATATCATTTTCACTTGTTTTTTGTTTTTTAATATTATATTATATTCATTTATTAAACATGTTTTCTGTTGAAAACATATCGAATGTTTCTCATCATCGAGTTAACTTGATATAAAAACTTTATACTCATCTGAAAGAAAACATTTCGTATTGCAAACCCAGCAAGAAAACCAACGCACCTCTCTTTCTTCACTCCCGTTAAGGGTATAACAATTATAAAAGCATTTTGAAATGAATTGTTGGTCCTGGACGAGGAGCACTTGTTGTTGTCGCCGCATTTCTCGTTGTGCGGCCATCAAAATGGGCATTGGCAATGTGCTTGTGGCACCTGTGTCCAAACTCGAGGCAGGCTTTTAGCGTTGGCAGTGGGGAAAGCAGGCAGGCGACAGTCACATTTTCAGTACATTTTTGATTTATTGTCAATTTGACTTAAATTATGCATGTGGCAGATAAGTCGCAAGAGCTAGCCGGGCAGGCTGCATATCTTGGCACATATATACATATTGAGGCATTTGTCATATTTTATCACTGCCTAAATGCGTGCCATAAATAATTCTTTCATTTTTCTGCTTGTTGTTGCCTCACGCTGATTTAATAGACTCCAAAGGCACGAAGGAGAAGCAAAAGGCCGCACGCGAGGCAGCTTGGTGAACTGCTTGTTACCTGACTGAGGCATAAATTTAAGCCCAAAACCACGAGGCTTGCCAACTCGATAATAATTTGTCAAATGGCAGATGGCAGGCCCCCTCCCCCACCCCACTTACCCACCCCAACCAGGCCACAATTGTATGCGACGATTTGCAGTGCAAGCAATTTATGCCTTTGAATACACATTTTGTCTCATTTTGTTTGGCTTTTGCTTACGCGGCATTTTACACATGGGTGTTGCTGGGTGACCTGGGGAGGGCGTGGCTTGCCCCCCCCCAGCTAAATGAGTGTGTGGCTGCCGTGCGCTCAATTAAACAGCAATTGCATTGCCAACTGGCAACTGTTTTGCTACACATCCCTCTATTAATGGGCGAAGCTTATGCGACTGTTAATAGGTTGCGGCGCTGCAGTTAAGTACATGCCTTAAAATGTTGCTGCAACACTGAATGCTACAATTTATGCAGTTGTAAAGAACATAAATACACACTCACACACACACACACAAACAACCTCACGCACATAAACGAAAATAGAAACTAATTAGCTAGCGAATACATTTTGCTTCCTGCGAAGTCGTATACATGCAATCATCATGCTTTTGCTGCCAATCAGCTTTGTTCTGCATTTGTTTGACTTCAGCAATTCCATTTCCAATTCCAATTATTGAATTGTCTTTGGGGCCATTTCCGACCACCAAAAACTAAAAAGCCGCTTTTCGCATTCAAAAAAAAAAAAAAAAAAAACAGAAAAATAAAACGCGAAAATGTTTCGCTCGCTTCTCGTTCAGCTTCAATTGCCCCACGAGTCTGGAGGAGTTCAAGTATGCACTGAAATAATTAAAACTGGTTTATGCCCATTGTGATTCCAACGCCAACCAAACAAAAAGCTGAACATGAAATACTCAGAGGCAGCAATTATGGCTTTGCAATAAAATAAAAAAGTTCGAAAGCTTAAAGCGTATACTTAATGTCTAATCCGTATTAAACAATTTTACATATTTTATGATTAAAAGTAATGAAACCACAAAGGTAATAAATACATAATTAAAAATGATTATTATTATTATTGATTGTATTTTAAGGTGACTTTAACTTGAAGTTTAAAACACAAATAACTTATTTTGAATGATATTATGTAACACAAAGTAGTTGTATCTCAGTTATAGTTATGAAGTTTATCTTAAGATCTCAGGAATATATGCATTCTTACGTTATTTGCCTTTGGTTACCTCTGCTTCATGCCTATAAGTTCCGCAAATGCCCTTTTTTCTGTGTACTAAGTACGTTTGGCTTCTAAATAGAAAAAACAATGTGAAAATCAATTCGTTGCAGGGCAACACACAACGTGGCATGGCGAAAGCATAGCCACAAACACTTGCACACTTTTTACTTTTTGGTTGTTTGCGGCTGGCCGTAGCAGCAGCATCGATGTAATGGTTTTTTTCTTGTTTGTTGAGAGTGGGTCTGAATGGTGTCTTAAGGACTGGAGTTCTTGTGGCCAGCGCTATTCGCTTAGCCAGTTTTGCAATGTGCTGAAAATCAAGCGGTCGAGTCGTAAACATTTTTTAATTCATTTCCCAACCCACACACACACACACAGAGAGCGCCATTAAACAGCTGCAGCTGTACTTCGGCTGCCGCCATTTTCTTTAGCTGTTTGCCACTCTTCGCAAGGGCTCTTCGCTTTTGGCTCTAGCTGAGTGTTTGGGCTTTTTTAAATTGTGTGAATTTATTTTTGTTTTGTTTTTATTTTTATGGCGTCTGAAATTATGCTTATTTCGCCATTTCTGTTCGGCTCTTAAAGAAATTAAAAAAACGAAGCACAGCCAAAGGCTAGAGGCTGTCTGTGAGCCTACTTTGTGCGCCTTGGCGCCTTAGACATAGACATTGTATTCGTTGTTGCTGCTCTTGTTCGAGATGTTGATGTTGCCGGACCGTGAAAAACAAAATAACACAGCCCAAGGGCGTGTGTTCTAAATAAACTTTCTCTTGTTTATTTTTTTCGAGCGTTAAAGGCTTTCATGAGCGATTTTATTTCTCTCTTTGTCAATGACAAATTTAAGTGTTCTACAATAATATAGAATAATATGCTCTCTCCGCTTACTCTCAGTATAATTTTTATACAATAATGTCTTTTTGCTGTGCCTGAAAAAATGACATAAAGAAATACATTTTAATATGTTGAAGCGAAAGTATTTAATTTGCAATTTAAATACAATTTTGTACTCGTGTGTCAAGTTATCTTGTCATTTCAATATGCGTTGCTTGATGCTTGTGGCATTTTGATTATTTTACCGTCAACACACACACTCACACACACACACACACACACAGACACTTTCTTGTTGGCAGGACAACTGTGTCAGTGTTTCGACAATTTGACAGACGGCCAAACACTTTGATATTGACAAGAACACATTTACAGAGACAGCGAGCAAGCGAACAAGAACTCGCTACACAACTGACTGTCTAGGCGGCGTGTCTTTCTCTTTGGCAGATATCAAAAACTCATTACAATCACTTCTGACGTAAATGTGGCCAGGCAGCAATGAAAGCACAGAAAAGTAATGACCATCAGCCAAATGGAACGTACACAAAATATTGAAATATTGACCAGTCGTTATATAGAATAAAATTATTACAATCATTTTATAAAAGTACTAAAATACTAACCTGATCAACAATTAGATGCCCAGTCCAATTTTTCTTTCATGACAACATTATCAACTTTTTGGCATGATTTATAGAATTAAAAAAAATCTAATTAAAATCTAGATTATATTTTTTAAAATTCCCCAAAAGAGTATAATGTTGTTCACATTATTATTGCTCACATTATTATTGCACAATTCACATTTCTTATTATTTTTACGAGATGGCAGATTAACATAAACAAACATTAATTTTTTTTGTTTCGTTTTTTTTTTAAATTAACATGAAATTCTTTTTGCTTCACTGCGAGTTTTTCTAATTAAAACTTGAAGTACATTTTTATTATCGTTATTATCTGCTTGGCGTATTAAAAATCGAATGTTTGCCATTAAATGAGCCGGCACTCTTAAATGGACGCTTGAATGGTTTAATAAGCGTAGTTTTCACAAAGAATTATTTTTCGTTTTTTATACATTTTTTTTTAACGCCCAGTTTCGAAAACGGATATCATAAAAGCACACACACACAACAATGGTGAAATGGTAATAAGAACATAAACAAATAAACAGAGCTTGACCTCTAAACTTTTTAATATAAAAGCAAACTCTGTGCAGAGTTCGAGTGAAGTCGTAATGGAAATAAGATGCCATTATAATAGTGGCTGGCAAATATTTAAACACATATTTAAATTGTGTCGAAAGTATAGCAAAAACACTCTGATTTTTATTTTACTTTTTTAAATGAAAAACACTTGAAAGTAATTACGAAGAACTATGTTAAGAGGTATAATATTAACACAAAGAATTGTTTGAAACGTTATTATTGAGTTTTGGCCGATAAATCTTTAATATTCGTATACGTAATAATTAATCACCACTCAATTCACGCATCAAATGAATTCATTTTACAATTTCATAAATTGAAATGTCGAATTTTTAAGTACTTTTCTGTTGAGTAATTACCCGAAAGTACTTCAAAGTTTCAGACGTGTAAATAACGAGAGTATGTCGTTCAAGGAAATGTCCGTAGAGTATAAGCATATATATATATATATATTTTTTTTTTGTGTTGCCATAAAAGTCTTGGTAAGTAACTCAACTGATAGGCGAACTTCATATTGTATTTCCGGCCAGCACTTCGAGTACTTCCGCCGTTGGTTGGCAGGCTCAGGAACTGAAGAACTCTAGAGCTCATATTTCTAGAAGACGGTTAACAAAGGAGCACAAAAATGCTCCGTGCCCGAAACCTGCTGGAAAAATGGCCCTTTGCTTTGCTTATAAAAATGGCCGACCAACAGCGGTTGGCCACAGTTTGGGGAAACAAAGGAGCAGCAGCAAGAATGCTGTGGCATATTTACATTTAAGAGTCTGCGGCACAGGCCGTGTGGAATGCTTAGAGTGGAGTGGAGTGGGTTGGGTTGGGGGCAAATATATAGTTTATGACTGAGTGTAGTAAGCTCTTTGGCATATTTATGGCGTGCATCTGGTTTTATTGGATTGGTGCTGCTGCTACTGCTGCTGCTGTTGATATAATCGCATTTATATATTCAAGTATTTCACTCTTTTACTAGCTAAGTCTGCCATTTAATAAATTGTATAGAAATTGCTTTTAGCCGATAGGCAAACAATTATGCGCCTTGTTTGAACAATATAATAATGTAGTAGTGAAGTCGTATGACAGTTTAATATTCTTCGATTTATCTGATGGATGTGCCGTGCCGTGCCGCACGGGTTATGCCACAATGGACACAGATAATTGTAGTGCCAGCTGCCACACACTCCAAAGTTAGCCGAAGCGTTGCCATCCCGCGTGCAGCAGGCAAGCACACTCATAACTGAGCAAAGTGGCAGCATAAAGTAAACAAATTACGCTGTTGACCTTCACTGGGCTGTAGGCAGGAAAAAGTTTTGCCTTTGAATTGGCATTTGTCGAAGCACAAAGGACGTAGTAAGCACACGGAGCAAGGAGTTGGCGAAGTGGTGAGGTGGGGCAGCGATGTTATACAGACAAT
This sequence comes from Scaptomyza reducta, assembly GCA_035044485.1. Classification (NCBI taxonomy): domain Eukaryota; kingdom Metazoa; phylum Arthropoda; class Insecta; order Diptera; family Drosophilidae; genus Scaptomyza; species Scaptomyza reducta. The sequence continues at coordinate 126,318 of JAWNNV010001041.1, forward strand.
TTCCTTAGCATATTTATAGGCATTATTTTTCAATGATTTCAGCCAAGCGACTTTGGCTCGTTAGCGGCCAGCGAGCTTGTTATTGTTGTTGCTGTTTAGAGAGCAGATTTATGCTTGAGCAAAAGTTTTTTAACAATATCTAGAATTTACGATTGTCAAAACACACACACACACACAGTCAATGAAGGTCTCTTGCGAAGCTTGTTTAACTAACTGCTGTTGCTTTTTTTTTTGGATCTTTGGTTTTGTTGTTTTGATTTAGTAAGGCCGGGTGGACATTTAATTAGTGTCGCCAGAAAGTCGGCACAACTCGATAAATAAGCCCGGTCTATTACTGCGTAAGTACACATCCACGCACACGACCCTCGTTTTGCTATCTTTATTAGTAATAAACATGGCCCTGATGAGCCTGCAGAGATTGACTTATTCAAAGTGATTGCCTGCACTGCATTCAAATGCTTTATTCACGCTCATTCATACGTTGAGCTACAAGTCAACGAACTGGCCTAAACCGATTTCTTTTATGGCCACACGCATACGCATTTACATTTTAAAGATGTTTGTCAGCCTGTTTATTGAACTGATTTAAATATTTATTTGTTAGGCGGCGGCTAACTGTCACCAGAGCAGCAACAACGACGTCGACGCCGATTACAAATTGACAAACTAACAAATTGATGGTTGGAAACTCATCAAATATAAGCCGCGTTTCATGTCGTCGTACAACACACAACTTTATTTGTACCCAATTATCGCAGGCGGGAAAGTCTGCTTTTGACAATTGTATTAATGAGCTTGGACCAATGTCAATTTTAAGTGAATTCCCGCCAGCTCCCGCAGCGTACACAGATACGTATTTTTCTTAAAATACCTTTGTAAAAAGGTAGATCTGTCAAATTGTTTGTGCACATGAAATTTGTTGAGGTTAGTATTGTTTGATTCGAAGTTCGTCTTATTCAAAACATTAATATTAAATGAGAATCTTCAGTTAGATTTAAACTCAACTTTTGGTTGGAATCAGTTGGTATTCAAGTGGGAGTAGAAAAACATTAATAAATTGTTTCATTTATGATAATTTTATTTGAGTTTCACATTGATTCGATAACATAAGTTAAATAGAAGTTCGCAGAGTTAGATCGTCTTTAAAAACACACAATGCCAAGTGGAAAGACTTTCTTGCACACTCGTGAAGGCTTTGGTTTGTCGGGCTTGGGTTCAGGATGATTTGGATATGGATAAGGATGATGAGGATAGCCATAAGGTGGATAGCCATAAGGATATCCATGATAAGGATATCCATGATAAGGATAGCCTGGATACGGATATGGATAATGAGGATAAGGATAATGTGGTTTTGGTGTTGGTTTAGGTGTTGGTTTTGGTGTCGGTTTTGGTGTGGGTTTTGGTGTTGGTTTTGGTTTTGGATCTGGGTCTGTTTCTGCAGCTGCGTCTGGATCTACTACTTCAGCACGAGTAACTTGTGGTCCGGGATATGGCCAGGCTTGTTGGTAGTAGACGGGATAAGAAGCTCCAATTTGACGAGATGGGCCATAAATGCTTAGTCCTTGCTCGGTGCTGTCCTTCAGCGGAGAGCTGCTGTCATCGCCAGTGTCGTCATCCTGAACCTCGTTACTGTCTCCTTCCAACTTGTAGAGGATAGTATCGTAGGAATCATCCTTTGATTCAGCCAAAGTTTGGCTGCAGCAGATTGCCAACAATAGGCAGAGAGCTAGCTTGAACCTCATTGTAGAAGCGTTTGTTTCGAACTGATTAATTGACGCTGGGACTTTAGTATTTATACCCTTTTCTTTCTTCCACACAATAACAAAAGGCATTGGTATTTGCATTTATTGCGAATAAGTTAATGCACATATCATCAAAATCTGCACAGTTATTCTGTGTATAATGACCAAAGACGACGCCCAAAGTGAAAATAGAGTGAGCCAATATTAAAATGAGAGTTAGCTCCGTATTCGAATGCAAATCAGTTGAGCTATTAAAATCGAGAACAGATCAAAAATTGAATTGGCGAAATTGAAAAAACCGAATCAGCACTAGCGGTTTTTATACCCTTTAAATTGGGGAAAACGGGTATAATGAGTGTGTGCAAAGATATGTAACAGACAGAAAAAGCATTCCAACTCCAAAAAGTATATATATTCTTGATCAGCATCAAGAGTCGAGTCGATATATCCATCCGTCATAGTCTGTTCGAACGCGTCGCTGTCAGAGAGTATGATAGATATACCCTGAACTTCAAAAACCCAAAACTAGAGATAAAAGTATGAAAATCTGTAAAAATTTGATTGAAATCGGTTGAGAAACACCGGACATATGGAACAGTGAATTTAAGTCAAGTATGCCGTTAACTCGTACACACACAGTACGCGTTAAGTATGAGGTTAAGGGTATCTCTTACTCGTCATTCCTCGACTAGAGCCTTTTCACTTTTTTTTTTGTATTTTTTAAACTAAAGAAAGCCATCAACTATAAATAGAACTCGCAATACACACCTCGAGGTTATTATAATAAACCATTAAAATAACATTTTACATTTAATTTGTTTAACGGTTACTTAAAACTCGCTTACTTTGCATCTCCATGGTCTTTTTCTTTTCTGTGCTTCGGTTTTTTTAAATTTTTTTGTGTTTGTCTAAAATCCAGAGTGAACATTAAATTGAATAATTTATTTGCATTTCTTCTGCAAAAAGTTTCCAAGCGACAACAACAAACTGCAGTCGAAGCCCACTGCTTAATTTTCTCAGTTTTCTTTTACGCTTGCGCTGTTTTAGATTTTTTGTGCATAAAACATTTTCTTTTTAGTGTTTACTTCTTTAATAAATAATTATTTTTGTATTATTTCTTCCTCTTATTGTTTTTGTTTTATTTATTTAAATGTTAAAGATCTGTTTTATTGGCTGCCCAAATTCGCACATGATGAAAATGTGTCGTATTACTGATCTAATGGGCTTTACAAATCTAGAGTGGCCATATTGACATGAAGACATGACAGATATCAACGGTACAGATAAATTGCAATGAGAAACATATCTTGACTAATTCTCCAAACGTCAAAAAGGATATGTTGGTCGGTCATCGGGATTGCAGTCATGTCTGAAAATCCAGCTCTTGAACCCAAAAAAAAAAATTAATTTACAATACGAGATACCCGATGAAGACATGGTAATACCCATTGATGTTGTCTCTTCTAATCCCGGACCTTCGACTTCTTTGTTGGTTGGTAGTATTGACTTAGTTCAACAAAATGAATCCAACATATATAAAGAACCAAACATTTAATTATCCGAAACTATAGCTTCATTAGAAGATATTGTCAACAGATTTCTTGCAGTTCCGTCCAAACAAAACATATATTTGTTTCATGTCTTTCCCCTGATTTAACATCAGATGATACCAAAGTCTACATTAAGGCCAAAACTCAAGCCAATTTCACGGTGGAGAAATTTAAATCGTTTATTTTTAAAATTATTTAGTTTTCTTAATCATCGTTATCGTCATTGCCATAGGTGCACACTTTTCCTAAATATTTGATCGTCTTGCAGAATCTCGTTCTTTCCGAATCAGGTTTTGGTTTTGGAGTTGGGTGATCATGATAAGGATAGTTGCACCATGGGCTCGAGGTCCAACCATTGCCAGTCCAACAATATCCGGGATATCCGGGTCCGGGGTGTCCGGGATAGTGTGGTCCGGGATGTCCGGGATATTGTGGACCGGGATGTCCGGGATGTCCGTGTCCGGGATATTGTGGTCCGGGATGTCCGTGTCCGGGATATTGTGGTCCGGGATGTCCGGGATGTCCGTGTCCGGGATATTGTGGTCCGGGATGTCCGTGTCCGGGATATTGGGGTCCAGGATGCCCGGGATATACGTGTCCGGGATATTGTGGTCCAGGATGTCCGGGATATTGTGGTCCGGGCGGACCATACCAAACTGGTGGCCAACCATACCAGTAACCAGGATATGTAGGATAGGGTGAGACAACTGGAGCGCTTTGCACTTCGGCTTCGGCATCCTCTTCAGTTTCTGCTCTAGCTACGCCAGAACTCGTCACACCCTCATCATCCTGGCTGTCAGAGCTGCCTTCCTCCTTGTATTCGGGAGCAGCGTACACATCCTGATCCTCGATGCTGTCGCTTTTACTCTTGTAGACCACCGTTTGGGGTTCAGGTTTGGCAATCGCCAAGCCGCACCAAAGTGCCAGCAGTAGGCAGAGCACAAATTTCACGCTCATATTGGGAGTAGTCGGTTTAAACTGATTGACAGCACATTTCGTTGTATCTTATATACTTTTACCTAAATGAGCAAAAGATGAATCAGTTCCATTTATGCTCAATGGTTTCTTGTAGGCCACGCCTCATTCTTAAGTGCCTTATTAAGATGCCACATTCTAAACCTCAAACCATTTACATGAAACTCAGATTAACTTTTTAGAATGGACAAAAACTTTAATGCGCGTCAGCTTCAATCGAAGGTATTGTTCATTTGCAAATTATTTCTATTTGAATAAGCAATAAATATCAAATTAAGAACTTATAACAATAAATTAAAGTTTTCTAAATGTAAAAAAGAAATGCGATATACTTTTGAGACAGGAAATCTTTAAAACTTTTACTTTGTTGTGTTGTTATTAGTTTTGCAAACTAATGCTAAATCTTGTTTTTGGTATAAAGATATTTGATCCCATTAAGAGAAAGATTTATATTGTTCTTTTGAATTAGAAAAATTTGATTTGAGATTGAAGAACTCGTTGGAAACACAATTAATAATCCCAATAATTGAGAAGTTGCTGTATGTTAATAAAACAGCATAACTTTTTGCATAAATATATTCTATATTTTTTTTTTGTACACATAGATTTTAATCATATACAACTTTGATAGCTGGACTAAAGTACAACCTCGATGACTTTCTTGCAGATTCTCGTTGATTCTGTTCTCTTTAACGGTGGTCTCGGGTACAAATAATGATAATTAATCGGGATAAGCACAACCAGGATAAAGAGGAGGTAGATATGGACGATACGTGGGATAAGGACGATGCATGGAGTAAGGCTGATTTGTTGGATGTGAGTCGGGTGGTGGTGGCCACGGATAACCCGGATAGAAGTAATAATATTTTGTTTTTTTTTTGACTCCAATTTTTTTTCTAGTTTCCTTTCTCTAGTACAGCTGAGGGATACTTCACATCCCATAGATTGTCTTTTGCATTGTAATCTTCATAATATCCAACGAAATGCTGGCAGAAAGTTAGAAATAAACACAAGCCCAGTTTCGAGCTCTTTGCGCTGCCTTCTTTCTATATATGACCAAAAGCTCTTTTCCAACTATGATTTTTATAGACAAAAGAAATATATGTAAATTTATAACTCGTAAGTCGAGCCTACTTTAGTCATGCGTTAAGCATTTCGACACTAGCCAAACGTCTAGAATGAAGTCTCATGATATTAAACACCAAAAAACCATGCATCAATATCTAACGAAGCATTCTTATGCAAATCAGTTGAGCTAATATAAACAGCTTACAACAAACTCTGACATGAAAAATATCTGGGCATATCATATTAAATTTATAACATAATATTCCTACTTATTAAACTCTTACTTAACGAATGTGTTTAATATTTTTGAATTTTAAGAAATAGTTAAGAAAGATAAATATAATTAGCTAATCTATATTGTGTTTACTTTTATTTGAATTTATACCTAAATTAATCTCATTGAGTTCAAACTTTTTGGACCATCAAATCGTTTCGTTTAATCTATATTCGTTTTAATCCATCGAATGGAAATATTTTTGGAATAATTTGGAACTGCTTAAGTCGGAGTTCAGGATTACAACTGCCTATCAATAAATAACTTACTTTAAATGATTCTTCTGCCATATTTGGGGCACGCATTTTTGGCTATTGATTAGTAAAGTGGTTAAAACTTTCATTTACACGTTGCTTGTGACGAAAATTCCAGTGGAATATGCAAATATGTACATGTTTCAAACGAAGAATTAAAATCGCCTAATAAGAAATATCAACTTTGACATGACTTAGAACTGGCCCAATAAAAATATGCACATAATTTGTGGCGAACTTAAAGATAACCCAGGTTATGCTTATTAACATACATAAGAGGTTTAACTTTAATGAACTTACGAACTTAAACCAGATCAAAGAGAATTTTTACGCCTATTACAGAATCTATATAAAAACGCACAGCGATTTCATCTTGATCAGTTTCATTTGCCCATCGTCAGTGTCCCGATAGTCCTAAGTAGAATGTTTAGGCATAGTGTGTGTTTATTGATTGTGATTTGCGCCTTGGCGAAGACGCAATCATTGAAGTTTGTTGCACGTGCCGCACTGCCTGCCTCAGACGAGTTTTTGGATGAGGAGCCACCAGCGGAGGGACGCATCTTTTCGATTGTGAGGGAATCTGATAGAGATCATCGTCCATATCACGACTCGAGGCCTATCATTATAACGTCGCCACAGCAGCCCTCGTATCCACACTATCCACACTATCCAGAGTATCCGCAACATCCACATTATCCGCACCATCCACAGCCGTATCCACAACCTTATCCGTACCCAGTGCCTGTGCATCCACCTTACTATCCACCACCAACTGTTATCAAGCCCATCATTCGCCCACCCTATCATCATCACCCAGGCTATGGTCATGGCCATGGTTTCCCACCATTCATTAACATCACCTACGCTCCAGTGCTGAAAACAGGTGGCACAACTGGAGGCACAACTGGTGGCACAACTGGTGGCACAACTGGTGGCACAACTGGTGGCACAACTGGCGGCACAACTGGCGGCACAACTGGACGCCTATCATCAGTTCCAGATCAACAGCAGCTGAGCGACCTTGCCCAATTCTCGCAGCAGCTTCTTGCCCAAACTTTGGCTGCCCAGCCACAGTTGTTGCAATATCCCAGCCAAGCGCCAGCCGATCCCAACAATCTAATCTATCAGCAAAGTGCTCTGCAGGGTCAGCAATACTATGGACCTGCGACAGGACAACTGCTGGCACTCAATCTGAATGAGGATGAGCAGCAAATGGAGGAGATCCAGACCAAGCCCCAGAGAACTCAATATGTATTACGCCGCAGCCAGAAGTCAAAGAAGAGGTCGAAGAAGAACAAGAACAAACCTCAGCTAGTTTACTTGGCAGTCGCTCCTGAAGTTGATGCTCAAGAAGGGCAGGATGAGCAAAATACACAAAATATATGATTGAAAATATATGATTTAATGTAAAAACAAACGAAATGTTTAAAAAACCATTTAATAAAATATTCTTTTAAAAATGTATTTATATGGTGATGATTTTTATTTTGATAATTTGTGCATCGATTTTTATATATCAAATCCTGTAGTTTTTAGCAGTTGTAGATGAAAGCCTAAAAACTTCAAATTTATAAATAAATTAATTAGAAATTTGTTTTCAAATAAAATTCAAAATACTCTATCAAAATTTATTTGTTGACATTACATTTAAAATTTAATAGTTAAAGAGTTAGAAAATCTAAGTTTATGCAATTTCTTTCGGCACGTTTTTGATTTAATTAGATCTTAAAAGAATATGGGTATTAATTAGTAGATTATTTAAATACTAACTATATATTAGAAAAGTTGATTTCAATTATATCATATGACATTTGTTTAAGCAGATGATAAAATGTGAAAAAAACTAATTGAATTAAACTATTAGGTATATACAATTTTTAAGGAAGTGAGTTTATTCATGTATTAAAGGATTTTGCATTACAGGAATTTCCATAGAAATATGTAAAAGATTTCGAATGAGTTTGACTTTAGACTCATTTTGACGTCAAGGTTTCGATTTCTTTCTTTGTAAAGGAAATGCCTTATCTAATTTAATCGAGAAAGCAATTCTAATTAGTAAAATGTCAATTATTTATGCAAATAAAATTTTACATATATTTAAAACCCGATTAGATTTATGGGTCAAAATGGCGAAAGCCATTATAAAAGCCCTAGGCATATGTTCAACTCGGGTCAGTCCGTCACGACCAGTCACGAGATGTTTACACGCCAGCAGCTCCTCTCACTAATATTACTGGCAACTGGAGCAAGTGTTTCAGCAAAGCCAGCTGAGCACAATAATCGTTTTGTTTTAGAATTACCCACAATAAACTTTACTCGCTTGTACAATGACGCGCCGCTTGTTAAGCTTTACGGGCGACTTTTTAATAACACAAAGGAGAAGGAAGTGGACACACCACTGGAAGAGATTCCAAGTCAACTACAAAGTTCTTTTAATCCTTTCAGGATCTTTAATCCCGACACTTATACCCAACGCAGCGAAAGCAATGAAGTGATCAATATTCAAGTTCCTAATGGCCAAAGTGGTCAACAATTATTCGGCGGCTTTGGCTATGACATTGGACATGGACAAGGACAAGGACAAGGACAAGGACAAGGGTTTGGACATGGTGCTGGTTATGGTTACGGCTATGGTTTGCCTGATTATGCGCAAATCTATGCATCAAACAATTATAATAGCATACCCGGCGTACAGATGCTGCAGCAACCAAGTAATGGCTTTAGTTTCGGAGCACCCAATTACTACAATTATGTGAATCTCAATAACGATAGGATACACAAAGGTTATAGCATTCGCGGCTACAATCTGCTCAACTCGGAGTTTAACGACGGGAGAGGTCAACTGTATGCGGACTTAGCGCCCTATCGACAGTGGCTGCAAGCACAATCGCTACAGATGAGTGCTCAGCAGCAGTTTGCCGGGGCACAAGCTTATGACGAGAGCCTGGATTATGGCGAAGGGGGTGAACAAGATTTTGAGCAAGGTCTTGTTGGCCCAGGCTATGACGGTGCCAGTGATTTTGATGAAGGTGAACAATATGATTATGATCTTGATGGCAATGCCGAAAGTGGTTTATTGTGGCGTCAAGCGGATGGCGGTGTAAAGAGCAAATCAAAGCCGCCAAAAGTTTCAAAACCAAGCCGTCAACTAAAGGTTAGACGCCAAAAGCGACGACATCTCAAGCGAATTATTTATTAATTTGTTTAACGTGTAAATAAATGAGTGAGAAACATTTTTATGATTGTTTTTTGTTTTTCAGAGTGAAATTTTAAGATACCACAAAATGATTTCTCCACTAAGCTCTGTTTGGCATTTAAATAAAAAAGCATTGCCGGAGACATTTAGTTGGTCAGCGAACTCACAGCGATATGAAACCAAGAGCAACGTTTTACTTTATTTTTGCGCTGACCTGCTATCCTTGGTTAGATGTTAATACTCAACCCGTTAAGTTAGAAAAGGGGGAGGAGCGTACTGCTTTGCCCTTGCTTCTGCTGCTAAGCAATCCTCTGGCACTGTCACTGGCGGCTACTGGTGGGCTAGTCCCAGGTATTCCCATAAGAAGGCCACTAGACGAGCTAATGACTCCATTGGATGCACCTTCGGCTCAGTTGTCGCAGAGCTCTTCGAATGGGCCGCAAATGGATGAGGCTGTCGGTACAGACACAAATGTTCAGATACGAGAGCAGTTCATTCAGGGCTTGCTGCAGGGACTGCAATCAATGGGCACAGGAACAGGACCCACAATACAACCTGCTGTGCTGGCGGACTTTTTACAACAGGCGATGGCGGCACAAAGCACCAAAATGCCGTCCATACAAAAAGAAGCTTTGAGGCCTTTACATGATGAGAGCAGCAATGACAGTGACCCCGACTATGATTACATTGACTTTAAGAACGGTTCACGCATCAAATACGAGCTGGATGATGATCAGCAGTTAACTGATTCGCAGTACGCCAATAAAACGCTACATCAACCAGAACTTGTTGTTGCTCCACTTACTTACGGCTACTACAGTCAACAGTTATATGGATGAAAACAAGTCAAGCTGTGGTGAGAGATCAGAGCTCATTAAGTCGTAGAATTAATCGGCGAATGTTCTATTTCTTTCAGCCTAAGACATTAAATCGAGGTGTGTATTGTATTCTTTTTGAACTCTTCTGTGGTCTAGACATAATCGGGCGATTCACAAAAGCAACTGAGAAGTTTAAGATAATATATAAGCAAACGAGCTACGCTTCTGACAGTTTAGTTCTTGAGAAGCTGCATCAACGTAAAGACGCGAATGTTAAACAAATAAATAAACAAAAATGTTAATCAGTCGGGTGTGGCTTTTACTAGTTTTGGTAGTCGTTCCCGCTTGTGCTGTTCGAGATATATTTCACAAAATTTTTGGCATAACGCACGAACGACCACAGAAACAGGAAACGAAACCAGAGCATCAACAGGACACCCAAAATTTCTTGTACAATCCATACAACTCGAACTACTATTACAATAACTATTACAATAACGATAACTATTGGGATTATTACAATTACTATAACAATTTGGCGGCCTACAACTATTATCTATATCAGCAGAGCCTATCATCACCTCCGCGACCTCCGCGACCTCCGCGACCTTCGCGTCCCAGTAGACCACTCAATCAAACTTCAAATGCAGTTCCCGCTTCATCCGGCGTTCAATCAACATTGCCAACTTCTACGGCAGTACCAACTACAACGTCAACAGCAATACCAATTACCTCACCAACTAATCATACATCAACAGAACTGCTAAGTACCACGCCAGCTACGCCAACTACCTCACCAGCTGATCCAACCCCAACAGCATCCCCAACTAGCTCACCATCTGATCCTACATCAACAGCATTGCCAACGGCCACGCCAACTATTCCAACGACAACAGCAATACCAACTACCTCACCAGCTAATCATACATCAACAGAACTGCTAAGTACCACGCCAGCTACGCCAACAGCACCAGCCTTGCCAACTACCTCACCAGCTGCTCCAACCCCAACCGCATCACTAGCATCAACTAGCTCACCATCTGAACTTACATCAACAGCATTGCCAACGGACACGCCAACTATTCCAACATCAACAGAATTACCAACTATCTCACCAGCTGATCCTACATCACCAGCAAATTCCACAACATCCTCAGAATCAACGGTCACCACGACAGCAGTTCCTACGCTAACAACCTTCCCAACTAGTTTTACCTCGATGGCTTTGCCAGATACATCAACAGAATTGCCAGTCACATCGACAGTGCTACCAGATTCCACAGAAATTTCATTCACAACAGAAACGCCACTTACTACGACGGATTCAACCACTGAGGAGCTCACAACCTATTCTCCAACTGAAGCTCCAACAACCATCTCAACATCAACTTCACTTCCAGTACTGCGCCTTAAGAGTAACAAATTCATAGTTAGAGCTCCCGCATCGCACAGCCATAATGCTAAGCCTTTCCACAGAATCCTATCACCGAATTCGCAATTTGTTAGAGTTACCGATAAAGATGGTCGGATACTCTTATTTCTTACACCCCCAGTCTCAAGGCATAACCGAAATCAGTTTCGAAAGCGTGTGGTTGGCGCTCGTCCGGCCTACACCCACTTCAGAGCAAAGCCGATTGCGAGCCAGTTCTAGCGAAACTCATTAGATTAGAAAGTTATTCATGTGACTTTATTTGTATTTTTGACTGTGATGGTCAAATTAAGATAATAAACTAGTAAGATGGTTCGATAGCCTTAACCTCATACTTAACTTAGTCAGTGCATACTTGACTTAATTTTAATGTTCTATATATTATATTTCAATAAAAGTTCCACAGATTTTTCTATATTGTCTATAGTGTCAATAACCAAATTCAAGACAGTATTGTTATCGATTTCATGTCTATATCGGAAAAAGGAAGATTTATGGAAACAAACTTGTACTCCGGGGGTAAGACAAGCTTGTGTTCCAAATCTGGAGTCTCTAGCTATCGTAGTCTCTGAGATCGACGCGTTCATACAGACAGACGAACGGACACACGGACATAGCTATATCAACGGGGCTGTTGATGCAGATCTAGGATACTTTATTAGGTCGCAGATGCTTTCTTTTGTCTGTTACCCATTTCAATGGGTTCAGCGTATAAAAACTAACTGAAGACGAACCGTTCCAACATACTTTTACATAAAAACATTTCACAGCGGTGGTCAATTCCTCAATGTGACTTACACAAGTGATAATCGTTAGTCAACATGTATTGTTCCTATGATTTGTCAGTTATATAGATAATTGTTTCAATTGTGTTTGAGGTAAGGCCGTTAGGCCACCATCAATCATCAACATCCAAAATGTTTTATTTCAAATCTATATATAATAATACTAGAGCTAAGCTGCTGTTAGTTGAACTCTTTCCTTCTAAAGCTCCATCAAAATGTTTATATTTCGCGGCTTTCTCTGGCTGCTGCTGGCAGTCCCTATCATAAGTCAATCAGTTGGCGAAGCCAGTCAGATGAGACTGCATATTCCTGTTTGGGATATCAATGATATATATTCGCGCTTATCGGAGGCTTTCGGCGGTACGAAGAAGAAGCAACCAGTGCGCAAAAATGTTGTGAATGCAGCTGCCATCGACGACTATTACAATAACTATTGGGAGAACTACTATTACAATAATTCACCTTACGTTCCACGACCCATTAGCCGACCACCTCCTCGGCCTAGACCCACGCGACAACCTCGACCAACGAGAACGACTTGGAGACCAACGACTAGTACCACGACTAGACCCACGACTAGACCCACGACTAGTACCACGACTAGTACCACGACTAGTACCACGACTAGTACCACGACTGCACCCATCACGACTACAACTAGTACGACTGCTATAACGACAACAGCGGCACCCACAACCACAGTTGCCCCACCTACGACAACACCACCAGCAACAACTATTCCAACCAATGCAACTTCAGCGCCTACTAATATACCTAGCGCACAGAACTACTCTGACGATGACTATGACTATGACTATGACTATAACTTGCCAGAGATTGCTTTGAAACCGGGGCAACAGTTGTCCATTAAATCGCCACCACATTCGGTGGGCTCCTTGTGCTATCATCATCCCAAGCTGTGTGAACAGCCGGATACAGCACAATTTATGGAACTAACGGATGGAAATGGCAATCCACTCATTTTGATAGCTCCAGCAAAAAAAGACAGCCGAAGGCGACTATCCACATACAAAGCCACACGAAGACCTCTTAATCAACGCATACACACGAAAGGAAATAAGAGGATTTATAAGTACGACATGGGAAAAAAATCTAACTTAGTTCATAAGAATTATTCAAATACTTTGGGAAAAACATTAAGCTCAGCTAATAGGAATTCAGATTATTCAAATGTTAAAGGCAAAATATTGGGACAAAGAAACCCATATAATTTAAAAAGATATAAAGGTTAACTACCTTTAAGTGTTATTTTTTAGTGATATTAAATAATTGATACTGGTAATCTTCGTGATCAAGTAATCAATATAAATATTAAAAGAAATCAGACAAAAAAGGCGATCACAAATTAGCTTAACTAAAACTTACGTAGATCAAAACCTGTGAAGAATATTTGTTTGCTTGTTGAGGTCACGATTAATTCTACAGATCGCATATACCACAAGCAATAACTTTCGTTTTTTTACAATTCACAGAATGGGTGAGGGAGAGAGGGAAACGGGTTTGAGTTGAGCTCAGCTTGGTGCCACTTTTTCAGTCGCAATCGAGCCGTAAGAGCTTGAGGTACTTAGGTGTTGCTAACGCAATGTGCAGCCAACGAACTTTGCTGCTGTTGCTTTTTTCTCAAGTGATTATACAATGTAAAGCCGCGCCCACATCAACACCGTCGCCCAATTCTACGACCGAAACCAACGTGGCACTGCAGCAAATACCCAAATTGAATTACAGCCAAGTGGCGCTTATTGCTGCGAATTCAACAGTGCGTTGTAATTGGATGCCGCAAATCTGCGACTGGCAACTGCATCTCTATGATGGGCATTCATTCAAACTACATTTACCCACCTACAGCCGGGGGGTAATTGGTGAATCGATCGCAGTACCCGAAGCAACGAAAAGTACAACCACAACTACAACTGAAAGGCCGCCGCCGCTGCTCTTTGCCCTGTCCGGCATTGATAGCTCACACCAATTGTTCATCTATGCGCATGTAGAAAAGAAGGCGAAGGGCCGTACAAGAAACATCAAAAAGCTTATGTAAATAATAGAGCCACAAAGTTGAAAAGTACCGCATTGCCGGCTACGTTCAAATCGATAAATCAAAACAAGCAAATCAAAAAATAAACTAAAAACAAACAAAAACGGAGAAACCGAAATCGTCAAAGAAATCCACTTAAAACCCGCCAGATTCACGATAGTAGTTAACTGAGTTGAGTTATTCGGAAGCTGTTGCTGGCTGACGGCGATCACACGATAAATAAAGACTATTAGCTCATTAATGTCAAATTCACGCCAAGCTGAACTTAACTAACGACTGGAAGCTGTTGGACCGCTTTCAACTTTAACCTGTGACCGCCACCCGACCCGAACGCGTCTGAAACGAATTTAATTTGGCGTGAAGTAAGCCGTTATTATGCTCGTTTTCTATTTGTTCAATTAATTATTAATATATGGCTTATTAAGTGGCCAACCAGCGTGCATTTAATTAAATCAACGGCGTTGTCATCACAAATAAAATATTCTTGTCATGCGGCGGGGGCAAGTCTGATTCCGATTGCCACAAAAAATAAAACACAAATTAGCATACTGAAACGTGTAATAAATATGTTTTCATATATATCACGAAAGTGCAAGTGAAATAGCCAAAATGTCAATTAAGAAGCTTACGAACGAATAAGAACGGTTTACTTCGATATATGAAATATATACTATATAAATATTTAGTTTTCCAATCAAAGAAAACTTCCTCTCCATTCAAATGGTCAAGGAGTATGCTAATCAATCACTGATTTAGTAAATTTAATCTTAACTGAAACGCCAAACATTCATTTGTATCCTGGACATTCATCAGGAAACAACAACAAAAAAAAGGACACAAGCTGGACACAAACTGTAGAATTGTTGAGCTTTCAATGTCTGCTAGTTTTACGATTATATTTTATTTTTATTGCCAAGTGTTGAGCATCCGTACGACTAACTTACTTACTTACTTGCTTCTACACGTTATCAAGCCGAAGATGAAGTACTACTTCAATGCCAGCCTGCCCTTTATTATGTGAGCGGAAATTCAATTCAACGCCCAAACTCCCTTTAACACCCAGCACCCTCAGTAAATCCATCTCTACTATTGACCTAACCCTTAACACACACATACATGCACATGCATGGATGCATGTACACACATGTATCCCTTTTCATATCCGCTGTGAAGCAGAACGCATATCGTCGGAGTCTTCGTCGGTGATGCTATCATAGATCGTATTCAAAAATTTTCTAATTTCCGCATATGGTATTATATGCCACCAATTTGTCGTAGTTTCGATTTCCTGCTCCTGACCAACGGCAACCTTACGCTTGCCCTTACCCTTACCCCTAATACGGCCAACCTTCTCTTGGGTCTTGCGTGTGCTGACATCTGTTGTCCCACTCATCAGCATATCAACTGTAGGAGGAGCTGCACTCGTCGCTGTCAGCTTTGTATCAATTTCATTTGGTGTCTTTGTTTCTGTTTGTGTTTGAGTTTGAGTTTGATTTTTTGTTGCTTTGGTTTTTGTTTGCTTGCGCTTCGACTTCAAGCGAGCAGGCTTCTCTACAGCTACTAGCATCACTGGCTGCGACTCTCTTAAGCCATTTGCTTGGCCATCATTGTCATTCGGCCTGTCAACAGGATTGTCCATACCCAGTTTCTCGCTCATCTGCTGCTGATTTTGCATCTCCTGCTGGTTCTGTTTTGCATTGACAGTAGTCTTCAGCTTGAGCTCACCTCCTGTTGACTCGCTTTCGATTGTTGTCGCATTACTCACATCATTTACCCTCTTTGCAATGTCAACAGTCACATCGTCAGCGACATACTTCTTCCTCTTATTAGACGGCTCAGGTTCCGTCGAGCTAATTGCTTCAGTTGTTTTCCTTGTTCCTGTTGTTATCGGCTTCTGCACCTGCTCGTCCAATTCCTCCTCACTTTCAAGCAGCTCCGGCAATGCCAATTTGACATTCAATGGCTGCTCCTGCTTGCTCGTAATTTCAGTGCTATCAGGTTTACGATGCTGGTTCAACGCCTCCGTATCCTTCTTTTCCAGCGCGCTAAGTACCACAATTTTCCTATTGCCCATATTTTGCACATGAAACTCGTGCGAATATAAACTCGTGTGTTGCGAACTCAAATTCATTTGCAGCTGCGCTAATTGGCTGTTTAATGCTGCAAGTGCTGTGGCTTTTATAGCTGGTTCGCCACTACCTCGCTGATAATCAGCTCGTGTTTTATTGTCCAACTGATCGAGGTTTCTCGACTGGGCCAACGTCCGACTGCTGTGCGAAAGGTATTCCAGCAACTGACCCATGGGCAACATCTCTCCCGGCTGGGCTGCCGCTGGCAAATGCTGGACAAGATTCACCTGAGGCTTGTTGTAGGCGTAGGCATCCACGTTGAAAGTGCCATGAACGGGTGCACGTTTCCAGTGCTTTCTGAACTGTGGCTGAGCTGCAAGAGTCTAAAGTTTTTAGCTGCACTTTCACTGATGATCGAAAATAAAATGATATATATAATATCGTGTGGCTTACATGCCGCCATGCTAATGATCAGCAATAAACGAATGGGAGGCAGCAACATCATCATCATAATCTTGGGCGTTCCCGTCTCGACTAAACAGATTTCGGAACACACACGCCAATTTTATCGCCTCTTAATTTGGGTCAGTTTTGGCAGATCGAGCATTGAGATAGACTCATTTGCATGAATCCATTCATGCCAAATGTTTTCAAGAATGTGAAAACATTGTCAAAAAAAAAAAGAAACTGCTTCCCGTTAACGCCAGTTTTGGCCCCGTGAATATTATTGTTGCTGCTTTGGGCCATAAAACGACATTGTTATGGCCCGCAACAACAGCAACAACAAGCAAATAAAATGTTAAACAAAACGAAACAGATGGCTATGTCATTCATTGGGGACAACTGCTGCTGACCTGTCATGGGGCCTTGACCAGTTTGATATTTTTTTTTGTGCGACGCTTAGAATCTTAATAAAGTCAACAAGCGAAAGGTGAAAGTTCAGATTAACATATCAATAAAGCGATATGTGTTTTGGATTTTGGCCAAAATGGAAAGTGAGTTTAACAAATTCCACAGAAAATGTCACAGACAAATTGCATTTTGTTTTCTGACAGGAATACCCCTAATCCTACTCCAATTCGTATTCCCATTCGCAGCAACAATAAAAAAAGGAAAAAAAAAAGTGCAATTCAATTTCGAGGGCATTTTGGGAATTTTATTTATCTTTCAGAAACATGTCAAAACCAGTTTAAAAAACCAAAAGCAAAGCAAAGCAAAGTAAACAGATAAGCACAGAGAAGAGCAGAGAAGAGAAGAGAAGAGAGGAGAGAACAGACCGAGTGACAGCTTGCACTTAGAGCACTTAAGATAACTCTGTGTCTTGAGACAAGTGCAGGACCAGGACCAGCATCAGCAGTCCTGATGATGTCCACTGTGGAATGAAGATTTATGAAAACTGTTGACAGTTAGTGCTTCGAGCCGTAAACAGTGGGACCAGGGCAACGAATGAATTTACATGCGGACAACGGCCACACCACTGCAAAAATTGCGATTTCAATGCATACAGAGGCATAATGCACACAAACATGCAGAGAAGACGAACTCCGATAAAAATGTAGAAGGAGAGGCAGCAAATGACAGACAGAGATAGACAGCATAACAGACAGACAGGCTCAAAGGCAATTGCTGCACGTGAAGTAGACAGACGCACAGAGAGAGAGAGAGAGAAATGAGAAAGGGAGGGTATACGGGAGACGGCAAGCTGGAGCTGGTGCGAAATGAGTATGCAAATATGGTTCCAGAGGGAATGAAAACAAAAGGCATAAATGAAAATTTGTTAATTTTTTGGCACGCACTCGAAATAGGGTACAGTGAAATTTTTGAAAGCGTTTGCAATCCGTTTAAGTACTATAATGGAAGAATTAACTTTATTGCTTAAAATGATTTTTTAATGTAAGCTTTTACTATATTTTAACAAGAGCTTTGCTAATATAAGTGAAGAAGATATGAAAAAGGATTTTAAACTTTGTAGCTCTTTCGACATTAGTGTAATGCAAGTTTTTCTTAACCAAGACATGAGTGGTAACTTGTAACACTTGAGCTTCAGCTCAATCCACGTTCGACTGTAGCTACAATCAGAATCGGTTGTTGACAGCTGCTTTCGGCCATGTTCATGTTCGGCCAACAGAACACTCGCACTGCACATTCTTGTTGCTAAGATACGAATGGAAACAGTACAGATAGAAAGAGAGATAGAGTGAGAGGGAGATAGATAGTGCAATCCGAAATGTGAAAAAGTTAAAAGGATAAAACGAACGATTAACCAAGGTGTTTTAATTAAAGAACAACAATAACAAACAAACTGCAGGACAGAACTTTATCATGTTGGCTGTATTTTACTTTTGTCGTTGGCATTCGAAACGTGGCTTTTTTAATTATGCATTCAATGCTTAAATTCAAGCTTCAGTTCAGCTAGAGTTCAGTTGCTTACTTTCACAGTCGCTGTTGCTGTGTTATTGTTACTTAAGGGCAAATGCAAACAATTTACTTTGTCATTAGACGACAAATTTAAGCGCACTCTATCTCTCTATGCCACTTCATTCCTCTCTGTGGATGTGGATGTGATTTCGTCTGCCTTTGTTATCTCTTGTCAATTGCTCTGTCTGCCCTGCTGTCCCGGTGCCATCCTGACTGCTCATTTGGAGCTAACAAATACTTTGTGCCACGCCTCGTTGTTTTTTTTTTTGTACTTTTGTTATTTGGACATTCAATTGTTGCATTCTATAAGAAGTGCAATAACAAAGCAAACAGACTGACTATAAAACTAAAACAGAAAATCACATTGAAACGTTGAACGAAGCGGAGCAAACCATTCACAGCATTTTGCACAGCACATTTGCGTTTAATTTGAATTTTTCTGTGCGAATGTTGTGCAATGAACACGAATGCAGAATGTTTTTCGTTGTGTGCAAGTTTTTCGGTCTGTGCCAAATTGTTATTGCACTTTTCTTTGTGTCTCTTTCTGTATTTTTCGGAGTTTTCATTGCGGCTGTCGTTTAAACAATATTCGCAATTTTACTTTCCTATCTCTCACTTTGCATACCCTGCTATGTATTTTATAACTTGTTCACGGAGATTCAATTGGCAAATAAATTGAATAGATACTCATTTTTCGTACGACTTACTCGGATCAAGAAATATTAAATTAATGCAAATTGAATTTACAATTCATGTGCTTTGCATACAAATTGTTAGCTACCACTTATTATTTAAGTACAAAAGTGGTGTTAGAATAATATTTTAAACTTGGTGTTTTATGGTAAAAGTCCCTTTGGTTAAATAATTTGTATTTTCACAAGTTTTTATACCCTGAACACATTGAAAATGTATAAATAGGGTATAATGGTTTTGTGCAAAAGTATGTAACAGGTAGAAGGAGTAAAAGTATATATATTCTTGATAATCATCAACGAACTGTACCCGTAAAGTATAGGGTTCAGTGTATAGTATAGTCGGGATTTCTCGACTAGAGCCTTTTAACTTGTTTCCGTTGAAAATTGGCAGTGGCCAAAATGTGGTTGCATAATTTAACTAATCAAAGTTGACTAATTTTTATGCAAAACCCAAATGATGTCATAACAATCAATGGCAATAAACTGGGGCAGGCCGCTTTGGATGCCACAAAATAAACGACACTTTGATTTAGTAGTGCAAGGACAAGGACAATAACAGGAGACAGAGAAGCGACCAAAGTCTAAATAGCAGCATAATAAAATAAAACAAAAGCTAATACCAACAATGGCAACATCGGCTAGAACAACAGCAACAAATCGAAATGCACGCAACAACTTTATGACTAACATAAAAATCCGATTCTTTGTCACGCTCTCTCAGTTTATCCGCCATGCGGACGCACGCGGCTGGAATGCGAATGAGAATGTTCAGCCGTGCAGGCTGCCTAACCTAATGCGACACCACAGTGCGTATGCGCAACGCAGAAAACCCGAACAATTTATGAGTGTCACAAATTTCATAGTTGTAGATGACGATTACGCAAAACCGAACTTGTTGCCTGCTTGTTGCGTGTCTAAAACGGAATGGCTGAAGTTGGGAGGCGGAGTAGTCGAAGAAACTGTGAAAGTTTCGCACCTAATGCCACATCAATATGCAAAGCCAACCAATTTTGGCATAAGAAGCAAGCCAAGTTAAGCTGCTTTAAAACTTAAAGTTCATTTAACTTTTGCAATCAGTGAAACAGCCAGGAGCATCCAGCACAGCAATCGAAAAGCACGCAGAACACAACGTTGATGTTGTAGCGATTTATGATTTATTAACCACTTGAAAACTTATTAACTCAAATCGTTCGACTCCATACATACACTTTTGATAAGTTTGTGTATTATTTTTTTGAGTAAATCACTTAGTTATTGCATGGGAATAAGCCATGCTTGATTAGTGATAAAAAATAGAAAGATATTTTATCTAAGTTGGTTTACAACAGAAATATATAAAATACGATGATGAATGTTTGAGTTTCTGTAAATAGTTTTACTGGGAATACTTTTCCTTTAATTTTCACTAAGAAAAATATATTGTTTATATTATAATATTATAAGTTTTCCAACAATTAATTGTGATTTAATGTGTGACTAGCATAAATAAAATAAAATTTTAATCATCTTATTAGCCATCAAAGTTTTTGCTTTGTGCCTTGAAAAGATGAAACAGTACACTTCGAGCTATTACAAAAAAGTAATATCAATTTACTTATCAAATTACTTCATTACGTGAGCTATTTTCTGTTTTGAGAACCTAAATAAATGCCCCAAAATTCTTCTTGTGAATCGTGAGTAATTGACAAACTGGACAATCGTTCGTTTGTACTCTTAGGTCAAAGAACTGACACGCGCCAACAACGCTCAGACAATGCCTCCCCCTCCCCCCATGTGGCAGCTACCTCTTGCCAGCCACACACACACACACACAGTTAGCAATTATGTAGGCAAGTGAGCGTATAATGGGCCAAAAGCCGACAAGCCACAGTGGTTATGGTAGTAGATATAAATACTTACAGCCCTCTAGAGAGCTTTAGAAAATTGTTTTAAATAATAAATCAATAATATTAATCTCGTTTACTCTCAAAATTTATTATGTGAACGAAAAAGTAAGATCCACAAGTTTAACTCTAAATAATAATAATAAATCAATAATATTATATAGTTAATACGAAATAATCAAATCATTTAATCTCGTTTACTCTCAAAATTTATTATGAGACCTAAAAAGTTAGTTTCCCTCTAAATAATTGTTTTAATATCAGGATTTAAAGCTTTTTCAATTTATATTTTTTTGGAGTTTATTATTTCTTGATTTTATGTTAGTGTTTGCCCTACTGTGCATTGTCTGGCTCCTCGGGTTTTTGTTGTTGTCTTTTTATACTCCTTACTGTTGCTACTGTCTTGTTTCTGCATTAAAATTGACCAAATGATTTATGATTTGGTGTCTATGTAGCTGGGGCATTGTTGCTTTTGCTGTTGCTGCTTTTCAATAATGCGCGGTCCAACATTAAATTTTAATAGCCTTTTGGGGCAGACTGAATTGTGTAGCGTAACCAACGTTCCCTGCACCCCAATGCCAACATGCAAAATATGTTTTATGAAGTGACTTCGCATTGCAAAGGCAAACGTTTGCCATAAATTTCGACATGATTTTTATATGAATTTTGTGGCACTTGTGCTTTTTTGGTATAGTTTCAAGTGTGCCCACTAATACATATTTATGGGGCATGCAACACGAAAATTCAATGATTCGAAGCTAGTGTCGCACAATCAATCATAATTTGTAACTGTCAGCGTGGCAACTGCTGCAGCATTGAGTGATGAAGTTGTCGCCGCGACAACAAAGCCAAAAATTCAATAAACAAGCTCAATAGTAGTCGGAGTCGGAGTTGTAGTTGGAGTTCAAGTCGGAGTCCACAGTCGCCTTGAATCCTCGTCGCTGTCGTCCGGAGCTGCAATCACGGTCTCTGGGCTGCCATTGTTCATGTATGTCACCTGAGCTTCGGTGTACGTCTGTTGTGTGTTTGATACGAAAATTATGGCTCTTGGCTTTCACATTATTTATCGAGAATTTGTTTTTGTTTTCGGTTTTTTTTTTTTGTCACATCACAAACAAAAACAAAAACAATGTGTCCCAGCCCAAACCAATTTGACAGCCGTCGCATCGCATCGCAACAGGCCCGTTGTCGTCTTTCGTCGTCTGATATGCTCGAATTTGACAAATGTCTGACAAATCCTGTCAGCTTCCAGTAGGGCTAATGAAAGGCAATTGTCGACAAAGATCCTGCTGAAAACCAACGAGCCAAATCTTTGGCACGTGCCTCTGCTCAACTTTAGCGTTCAGCATTTCATAATCTTTATAATTTCCTTCTTTTTTTTATTTTTTGAGTTTGTCGATATTATTATTATTATTCTCTAAGCTGTCGATATTATAAACGCAACAGGAAGCCCTTATTTCCGAGTATATATTTTATTAATGTCGAAAGCGAGAAAAGTAAATGAAATTCTTATACGTGCTTGCCTGTAACACTGCAAGGGTATTTAGTCTTCGACAAAAGTATGTTTTGGTTTCTGGTTTTCCTTTTCTTTTTTTTTTTAATTTTAGAGAAGATTTTTTCACACTTGCTGTTATTCTAAGGAAAGAAAAGCTATATAAATTATGCAACCATTCAGTTCTATGAGAAAACTCTGATCAAACCATTTTCCAACTGCTTTGCAATGAGTAAGCTATACAAAAAATATGCTTTTCTATGGGATAGTATTATTAAATTGACATACAACATATTATATTAAGTATACGTAGTGAAGCAAAACAAATAATTGTTCTATATGAAAACTCTTACCAAACGATTTTCCAACTGCTTTGCAGAGCTATACAAAAAATATGCTTCTCTATGGGATAGTATTATTAACTTGACATATAACAAATGAATTTCATATTATTATATTAAGTATACGTAGTGAAGCAAAACAAATAATTGATTGAACTGAACATAGAGTATAAACAAAATTCTTATAAATATTTAACAACTTGAATAAATAAACGAGCATTCAATTTACATATGCTATTCTCTTATGTTATACATTTGACATGTGATTTCCCACTTGTGTTAGCGCAGTGTAACTATTTTTTTTTCAAGTACTCTACTGTTAGCTCCAACTAGACTCACATACACACATATGCATACATGCATATATGTATATATGTGTAGGCTGGCCATTTAAAGTGCCTGGCTAGCTGGCTGGCTGCCTGGTCAGCTGTGATTTGTGTCAAAGTGTCAAGTCCGGGCACAGTCAAGTAAATCAAAGTGAACTCATCCCACACCTAGAACCTGCCAATACAACAAGAACAAACACAAGTAGAACTAGTGCAGGAGCAGAGAGTTCTCCTTTATTCGGCTGCCATCGGTCATTTTTCATGTTCGCAATGACGGTCTCCGGTGGCACTCATACAGCAGCAGCAGCAGCAGCAGCAACAGCAGCAACGGTAGACGAAGCGAATGTGATTATTGATTGGTGTTCACCTAAATTCATGGCTGGCTTGAACGCTGACGAATCATCTATCTAACTCTGGCCAAAAGTCAAAAGATTGTTACTGTGTGCGTTTTGCCAATCGATATGAGTGATTGTGTGTGTGTGTTTGGGATGGTAAGCGCATTGTGGTGTCATTCTCTGGCAATATTATCAGCATAGAAACACACAACAATATCAGCTGCAGCCAACGAGGTGTCTGACAGAAAAGAAGAGTAAGCGGTGGTGGAAAGGGGAACTAAAAAGTATCCATCAAATGCAAGTTTGACGTTTATGTGACATTTGAAATCAATTTGCACGACAATTGAATTCTCCATTTTTGAGTGCTATTTGTTATCGTTTGTTGTTGCTCGCTGCGATACAGTGGTGAATAAATATACAACACACAGAGACAGAGAGAGAGAAGGAGCGAGAGAGACAGGCCATTCAGACAGTTTAACTGACAGAGAGATGGCAACCGATGCGTTTATATGTCAATTAGCAATTTATTCGTTAAATTTTCAGCGTTTGCACTTTTGTTGCAGCCTGTGTTCCATGAATTCTAAATTGAATATTTAATTGGCGGCCGCAATGCATGAACTATAGATATATATATATATGTTTTTATGTATGTGTATGCAATGTCAGGTAGAGGACATGCAAATGTGGCACCACAAATTAAACAAAACACACACGCCAGTTACTTTCATCAAACAGCGTCCAAATAGATAATCACGAAATGTTCAGTGCTTGATTGATTGATTAAATCAAGGCCCAAATATATACACAAGCTCGACTCAATTTAACATGTCAAATATGAATAATATTTGTGCGATTCATTCACGATCCGTCTTTCTATATGTATATTTGATTGCGGTAATGCAAACCACACAACATAAGTGTACGAATATGCGCATTTGAAGGGGTTTGGAAATTCTATTCAGCTGTAAAGTTTCGGCGGATGGATTCAATTTCCGTTTGTACTCCAAAAACTGAAATAGATGCTGGTTGTTCAAGTTGATGTTGTTGAGTAGGGTTAATTATTCTATTTAAAAGTGAAATGAATATTTGAAAACTTACACAAATATTTAGATGGGTATTGTTTCAATTATTGAATAAATATATTTTGATGGTTTTTTCTTGAACGAATTCACATTCCAGTTTGATTAAGCTTTGTGTCTTGTATTAAGAAAATATTTATCTCTCTATAAAAGTTTTAAAATTCTTCGGAGAGCTTTAGTTAATACCCAAGAGTAGACAACTGCATTAAACAAGTGCTCGAACCATTGCCCTTTTACATTTGGCAGCATCCTAAACGTATCAATAGAGATATTTGATTTGTTTGTTTGTAACATGTTCGAGAGGCGTTCTACAAAATGCTTGGCTGCAACATTTTGTAGCAACTGTCAATATTGTGCAACACAGCACGTTCAGGTTGAGATGTTCGGTCTTAGCCCCTTTAGCTACTTTATTGCAGGCGAAACGAATAGAAGCGAGCAAAAACAAACAAACATTTGTTGTTTTACCCGAATAATGCAGCTGTTGCCACTGCACTTGGCCAGATTTATGCTGTCTAGCCGCAATTTGAAGCATTGCAGTTGTGCCAAGCTGCAGGGTCAATTCTCTGGCTTTATGGTCCGGTCTAAGCAGCTCCTAACTTTTAATTATGAGCTGTAAATTCGTTTAAGTGTTCTTCCAAATGGTTATGGAAAACCCAGTTTAACTGCTTCTTATGTTAAAGCTGCATGTACTCTCTCCCTGTTCCCTCTGGTTCCACCTCTTAACGACAAGCGTTCCCTCATGCGTTAATGCGAGCAGCGCTGCCTGCGGCTCATTTTCTGGAAAATCAAGTGCCCGCCCAGGCAACCAAGGTGTCTGTCTCGTTAGCTGTGGGCAGCTGCTGGTAGCTCCTGTTCCTGTGTCTGTTGTCGTTTGTATAGGTGTGCGTATGTTTTTGTATGTGTATGTGTTTGTGTGTTCGCGTGTGTGGCTCTGCGGCTATGTAACCTTCTTATGCCGAGGCATAAATTCTCCAACAAAATGGCGGAAGTAATATTTTTCATATCAGCATATGCTGTTTACACAAACACACACCCACGCCCATGTGTAAAGTACTTGCGAGGGTTGCACAAAGAGTTCTGATCGTGGTTCTAGGCATTGCTGGCATTATAACATTTTTACTTTATTCCCTACTTTATATTCTAACATAAATGTTAATGTTTTGTTAGTTAGTGCTAGTTTATTAAATATTTAACATTTTTCATAAGAAGATATATATATATATGTATTTATTTATATCTATTCTAATAGCACAAATTCTTAAACAAATATTAATTTTGTTAAAAAATGATTTTAAAAGTCAAATAATTTTAATTTAAAGTAAACCATAATTAAATAAAAAAGGACTCGATATAAATGTTGAATGCAACCTCGCAACTTAAGTATGAAGCAATATAGTGAGGCAAGGAGTGCTACCGTAGTCGCTTGGGTTTTACCGGTGTGTGCAGTTTTTGTTGTTGTTGTTGTTGTGTCGGCTTTTGCGGAAGTGCGCTATGTTCGCATGTCCGCAAATGCCCAGTCGGTAAATTTAAATGCCCATCTTAGCTGAGAGCTTCTCAGCCGCCGAAACATGCAAATGCACATGGAAAACATAAGAACATATATATATATATATATATATGAGTATATATGTGTATATATAGTAATATCTATGGGTGTTAAGATAGCATATATAATATTTAGTGGCAGCTGTTGCAAAGTTTTGGCTGCTGCTGCTGCGTGCTGCTTCATTGCCGCCGGTCGGCAGCAGCAACAATGTAGCCAACTTGTGGTTGGGTGGGGAAAGTTGGCAACAAGCAACAGGGACCGAGCCGTTCAAGACTTTTGTTGTTATTTATTCAACGGAAAAGGGATGTTGACTGCGGAACGTTAGCTTTAAGATGCTTGCCACAGTGCCCGGACGTTTGGGACTTGCCACATTGCCACATTTGCACAGTGCCACTGGCACTGGCACACAGCAGCAACAACAATGCCACCGCAAATCTGCTAGCAACAAACTCAACTCGCCACATGTGCATTTAAAGCGCATATAATTGGATGCAGTTGCACCCAGAAACGCCGCTTAGCACTCTTTGCCAACTTTGGAGCGGTTATGCAGTTTTCCCACTGATTTATGATGCGGACGCATAATTTAATTAAATAACGGCCATTCTCGCTCGCTTTCACACTCACTCTTGGCCAACTGATAGTCGCAGCTGCCAGGCCGCACTTGCTTGCCGCGGTTCTAATTATTGATTTCTGTCTCTTCAACACACACACACACAGAAGGTAGAAACCACAAACAAAGAGCAAGCCGTAAGTGATCGAGCAGCAGTTACCCCTTTAATATATAAAGAAAATCTTTTAACTATCATTATAAGTCAGACTTAAGAATGTTTTCATTCATGTATGATCTTCTTAGTTTGCAGATTTGAATCAACATTCGAGAAATTCTTATTTTTGTATGATACCCGATTCGAACATACTTTACCTACCTTTTGTGTCTATTTTCCGCGCCTCTGTCCACATCTTTATTATGCTGTTATATATTACGGCCTCTTTACACATATTTCAATGGGTATGGGGCATATGAAGGGAAAAAAATGCCTAAAAGCCTAGACCGCAACATTTACCTGCGAAAATGTTGCAGAAAATGTGGCATTTGATAATTTATCACTCGGCCAGTTTGTGCACACATATCACCATAAATAATATTTATAGACTATATTTTGGTCGCCGAACCCTTTTTTTGTGTGCCTTCCCACTTCCTCCCTTTCAACACACTAACAGACTTCCCATTGAAGTTAATTTTTGATGTTTTGCCCCTTCAGAAGTGGTTTGATTTACACAGAGGATAATCATTAAAAGGCAACAGCAAATAAAAAACAATTTTTAGTTTATTCTCCTTTCTAATGTGTGTTTGTGTGTGTTTGTTGTTTGCAACCCTGTTTATTTATTTACATAGAAAGTAAGTAACTAGTGAGCTTTTTTCGGGGCTTTAGAAAGGTTCAGTCGGGCTGTAATAATATACGAGCGCATAAAACACCGGCAAACGATTAGAGACCGACAGGCTGTTGCTGTTGTTTCCTTTTACTATTATTGTTGTTGTTGTTACCAGCCTCAAGTCATTGTTGCTGTTGTTGTAGTTCATGATGTGTTTTGCCTGAAGTTTTTGTGGCATCGTTTACATAAATGCCACACGCACACACATAGACTCTTAGACCACCTAATGCCCGCCTCCTCGACGTAAGAACGCAATGAAAGGCAGGGTACAAAAAATAATAGAAAGCCCAAGCTACCCAACGATTATCCTTTTTTAATAGACTCATAAAATGGTTATTAACTTTGTTTAGCCAGTGCACAAAAAGTCATATACATTTATATATATAAATACGTATGTACGATATATATTTATGTACGTACAGACACACTCCAACCCCCCTGTGGCAACCCTGTTTGCTAGGGTTACCTCAATTTATTATGTTTTGCATAGTTTTTGCTACGTTTTTCTCGTTTGCGAAGAGAACGACGAATAAAATATGTAAAGAAATTACATTTGACATTAATAAATGAGCTGAAGCCGAAGCTGATGTTGCAAGTTGAAGTTGAAGCTGCTGCTGCTGCTGATACCAGATCCAAAACTGAAGCTGCCACATGATGCGCCAAACTTTGGCATGCGCTGTATCCACAAATATTGATAGCCGCAGGCATATTGGTTTCCCATACATACGTGAATGCAGTGTTAAATAACTTGAGAAACAAATTGAAAGGCAGCAAAATTGATTTATGTTTAGATTTTGAAATCGAATATCATTCTGAATGTTTCGGTAGTTTAAATTGTGTGTCAGTCAGTAATAAGTTTGTAATTTGTAGGGATGATAATATTTGCGAAAGATGTTAAAAACACAGAATATAAAATTATGTCTTAAAAATTACAAAAAAAAAAAAAATAATAATTTTATTTTATTCATTGTAATTTTGTTTGAGAAATATATAGTTTTATTTGCAATCTATTTTTCACATTATATATTCAATATGCTATCTACTTATATGAATGCATGGATAGGTAATTTGATGGTCGCTGCTCTTTGGGAAATATGTTAAAAACACAGAATATAAAATTATGTCTTAAAAATTACAAAAAAAAAAACAAAAAAAAAAATTCATTTTATTTTATTCATTGTAGTTTTGCTTGAGAAATATATAGTTTTATTTGCATTCTATTTTTCACATTAAATATTCAATATGCTAATTACTTCTGAATGCTTGGGTAGGTAATTTGATGGTCGCTTATACGCTGTTGCTGCTGCTTACTTGTTGTGCCTGACAAATGCAATTTTACTTTTACTATGCGTCGCGTCCCCACGTGTCGAAGTTTTGCCATCCCCTCAACGGATTTACAGCTTGCAACACACACACACACACACACACAAAAACATATAAAAGAAACAAAACAAGATAAATGAAATTCTGATGCAAATTTGATTTGTTTGTAAATGTTCGAAGCAATGCAATGCGAACATGGAAAAAACCCCAAGCACACAGACACAACTGAAACTGAAACTCAGTTGCCATATGCAGTTGCTGTTTCAGCTTTCTGTTGCAGTTGCAGCTGTTGCGCTGATCACTTGCCAATGGTCTCGCTGTCTTCTTGTGTGAGTGTTTCTGATGGTGTTGGGGGCAACAGCAACAGCAGCAACAGCAGCAACAGCAGCAACATGCTGCCAGCCAACAGTTTCTCGTTTCATTTCAGTTGACATTTTTATGCGCGTATGATTAATTATGCAATTTTACATTTGCTCGCTCTCTCTCTCTCTCTCTCTTTCTGTGTTGTGTCTGTGTAAGAGTTCTGCTGCGGGTCTTCGCCTCAGCTGGTTGTCCTATTATGCCCTGTTAAGGTCTCTATCGCATCAATCAGCATCAGTCGGTGCCACAGTCCAGTGGCAGCAACGCCTGCTTGATGACTCCTTTAAAGCATTGCGACCATATTGTGCTGCAATTAAATTTATGTCCAAAAGTTGGCCACGCTAATGTTTAGTGCCAGCGATTCAGCTATTAGCCGGCAGTAAAAAGGGCTATCAAAGCATTTACAATTGGCTAACAACACAGCACTAAAAATTATACCCATCCAGTACCAGCAGTTATTTAAGTAAATGCAAATGCAACCGACAAATGATGGCGTTGTCGATTCGCACACACACACAACTGAAATGATAACAGAACTTAATCACTGCGAATCATGCGATACTCGGCGTGACTAAGTGCCAAACGTGATAGCTGGTCAAGACTCGGGACTAGGAATTTGCACGCAACACCATCCTACAAAAACCAAACCAAAAAAGCAACAGCACAAAAAATAACAGCATAAATAGCTGGAAAAACAGAGAGCATAACATGTGGAATATATCGACGATGTAATACACTACAACTGCATGTGATAGATAGAAAATCATACTATGATAGCTATATACAATGTTTATTGAACAAAACCCATAACTAGCTTTATAAAAGATCACTTTGCCCTGAAACCTTTAAGGACAAAAGATAGATGTTGTAATATGTTTTAATGGATACATTACTTTCTCAATACGTTACACATTCCACAGCATTATAAAAGAGCTGCAAGAACAAGAAGTGTATTTAAAACAAGAAGTGTATTTAACAGAAGGACTGGTACATTAAGTAGCCGCCCTGCATGCAATGCTCGACTCGAATGATGATGCTGTTGGACTGGGCCAAACTGACTGACTGGGGCCAAAAGGAGGAAGCTAAAGCTACCGGACAACTGTGCACAGAAAGAGAAAGAGAGTGTATGTGTGGGAGAGAGAGAGAGAGAGAAGAATTGTAGTCGTAGAACAGTTGTACGCAAATAGAGCAGCCATGCGGCGCGTTAATGCCGAACGGCCCATTTGAGGCACGTTTCAGTTATTAACGGGCTGGTCGCTTGTAAAGTGCATGTGGCCTTTAACTGTGTGAAGGGGCAGAAGGGGCATAACGTGACCAATATGCTTGTCATTGCCACGATGATAATCAGCTTTTGTGCACGCCGCGAATTGGTCAGCAATGTGGCCATTGTCTCTACATACTCTTTCTCACTCTGCCTCTATCTTTCACTTCCTGTTTGACTCCCTCTCTCAGCTTTACATAAGTATGTATAAATATTGCATGTTGGACAGTCTGTTGCCTGTTTGTCCAGGAGTTACGCACGTTGGCACAATAATGTGGACACATTGCTAAAATCGGGCAACGGAGCAAAGACACAAAGTGCAACATGGGGGCGACATGCAAATATTTGACAAGCAAATCTTGCATAACAACCCACATGGCACAATTGAGACAACTAGCCGTTTGGCTAATAGATACATAGAGGGCTTATAGATGATGTTGTGTTTGTCAACATTGGGAACAAATGAAGCTTTTATTTGTCTTTAGCTTGAGCAACTAAAAGTTGATACATTAAGTGGCGAAATATATTTTATCATTCTTTCTAGGAAATTTTTAAAAATATTATTACTTTATTTTACAAATAAAAATAAAATAAAATATTAATGATAAATATTTATCTTCGTTTGGGATTCAGCACGATCAATTGTTTATTTTTGAATATTGGAATATTGTTTTGCTAACGAAATTCCAACAGATGCATAAGCCATGCATATTTAATCACATCATAATTGATTTTTGATTTTAACCACGAAACAAAGTCATATTTAAATTATTTTGAGCATGAACAAACGCGTGAATCAACAATTTTTGGAATAGCCATAGTCAAATATTATCAATGGTTATGTTTAATAAAAATCAATTGAAATCATTTTGCGGTTCATACATATGTGTATTTATGCATGCAACAAGACGTGTCACATAAAATGTACACAATTGAATAATAATATTCGATTGGCACTTTTTTCTATCGTACCCAACATTGCGTATACGCGATGTGCGACGCTGACAATTGAAATGAAATAAATTTGTAAAGGAACGTGATCAGAAATATTTTTTAGATTTTATACAGCTGGTGTGTTAGCTGGTTAGTGGGGACTAAGAGGGGTGGAAAAGAGGGGGGCTGCTAGGCAGACATTAATTAGATTTTATGATTTACGGCACTTGATTTCCAGATGCGATTGTTTTAATGCCCCACCGCAGTTCCGCCTGCTTCTTAATGAAGTTGTCTGTTGTAATTAGAAGTAATAATAATTTCCTAGCCAGCGACAGACACAGACAGAAAGAGAGAGAGGAAGAGAAAGAGTCATTACGAATTTGGATTGCGGCCAAGGAAATGCCATTAATCAAATTAGCAAGCGCATAACTTTTTATGATTATGCTCAAGATAGTCGCCGCATGCCCTCGCCCCAGCCGAATGACTGCTCAAGGGTGAAGCCTAGCTAGCGGCTGGCTTGTATGCAAAGATAAACTTACCAAGCGAGGACAAGCGCTGACAGAGCCAACAACTCTGTTGTTCTGCGTACTACAACTTATTGTACTATTATTTCTATGTATATATATTTTTTAATAAACAATCTTTATAATGAATTTTCTGCTCAGTAAACCAAGTCGAAGCAGCACCAACTGCCGCAAAATTAATTACGATAAACCAGCCAGGGTAACTCAAGCAGTCACTCAATCAGCGCGTTAGTCACGAGGACAACACAATAACAACTCAAGCGACTCGAATGACGCAACAGCATCAAGTTGATAGTAATTGAAGAAATTCCTTTTTTTTATAATTATTAAATGCAGCTGCCTGCCCCTCGAAGATGCCTGCCCTGACCGAGCTGTATTGTCAAATCGACATGATGCACCGCACAATCTTCGGGTTAATTAGCTTAAATTATCTCATTGTTATGTGTGGGTTACAAAAGTGGGTCTGTATATGCATTCGTGTGTGTGTGTGTGTGTGTGGAGCTAGCAAATCTGTACACGTGCCAATTAATTTTCATATACCTCACAGCCTTGGGGAGCTGACACTGCCATTGGCAAACACATCCAAAGCACAGACAGACTCTTCAGCGATTAGCAGTGTTGGCAAGCATTTGAATGAATGAACGTTGGAAAGTTGTAAATAATCATATGTGTAGAACTTAGTCTTAGTAAATCTAGTAAATCTACATCTTAAGTAAACTCGATATCAAGCTGAAAAGTTTGTGAAAAATCACAAAATAAAATTATAACTTTTGAGTTTCGTTAAAAAAAGTTCTAAAATGAGAACTAAACCTATTAATTGGCAATTTAATTGCATTTAGCTTGAAAATGGCCAAAATTGGCACAGTTATACGCACTTGAGATGACTGTGACTGTTGTTTGCTGTTGGCTGCTGATTAACTCGTTAATTTTGGCATTGTCAGGGATATTTAACGCATATTGACCCAATTTGGCAGCAGAACTAAAACAACAACAGCAAATGCAATCGGCATAAGCATTGAGGGCAACAGCAATGCCAATGGAAATACTAATGCTGATAGCCCCGAGGATACTTGGACTAGCCCTGGCACTTAGCACTGATTATGGCAAATATCATTTGTGGGTCTGGTTGCAGCAGCATTGTCTGCATTTAATGTGCATTGTAAGTGAAATTAACAACATAACTGCATTTGCAATTGACACGTAAATGCGACAAAATACTCAAAGAGTGTGTGTGTGTGAAAGAGAGGCAGACAGACAGAGAGAAAGACACAGAGAGAGAGTATTGTTCGATCATAATTGGCACAAAATGTCTTAAAGTCTGTGTATGCTGTCATTTAATGTGGGCATATATGGGCTAAAGGATTAACCAAGACATATGTTTCCCCGCCCACCCACGCTCCTGATCTCTCAATCTGTTTGCTGGCATATGCAAATGTAAAGTATGCGACTGCTTGCTCCTTGTAAGTTTCAATCAAAATGCAAATATTGATGCAGTTGACATATGACGTTATGTTCGACCGGCCCAAGTGACAGCAAAATCAAAATCACTGACTGCCATCACTCCTAGCCCCTATATATATAGGATACAGCAGCATGCAGATTTATTATCATCAACAAGCTAAGACAGAGACAGGCTAAGGAGCAGGGGCCCAGTCCTTCTGTGCTTCGGAAATGCAATAACAAAGGATAAAATAATAAGATTTACTCTTGACTCGACTTGACTTGTCTGCTCTTCAAGTTGGGCAACGCGTTGCGATGCTGCTGCTGACAGTCTTTTATTAAAATATCCAAACACAAACAGCGATAACAACAACAATAACAAATGGCAGCCTATGTCAGCCCAGTGACACGAAGCCATCAGATTGAATAATGGCAGCAGTGAAAACTGTACAGGTGTCGAAAGCTGCGGGCTGCTAGATAAATTAAAACCCAAAAACAATAACAAAGCAAGAAGGGAATCAGCTTTCGCCATGCCGAATATTCTATACACTACTTAACAGCCTTTTTGTTCATAGTAAAATCTTGTAAAGATCTATTATTAGATATAGTCTTCCGATCTGGCCTATTTTCACAAATGATCTAACTGCAACAAAAAGAAGATGTTGACCAAGTTTTTAGCTCGATCAATAAGTTTGGGACTAGTTTGCATATAAACAGACGGACATATGAACATTGCTATAGCGACTCAGTTCGTGATGCTGATCAAGAATACATATATATATATATACTTTATGGGGTCGGTTATGCCTTCTTCCATGCGTTACACATTTCATGACAAAATCAACACACACTTCTTGAGTGCATAAATAGGCAGAGAAAAGAGAAAAAGTAAACTCAACGCATTAAATTAGAGAAACAATAACAACGAGAAATAACAAACAAAAATAATAACAAGTAAGAAGGCTCTAGTCGAGAAATCACGCATAGACTATACCCTGAACCCTATACTTTACGCGTATAGTGCTTGACTTAACTTGGATGTTCCATATCTCCGGTGTTTCTCAACCGATTTCTATTAAAAATTTTACAGATTGTCATTATTTCGTCTAATGTTTCAAACGCTTTCTTCAAGTTTTCTAAATTCAAGATTTTGTTGTTATCGATCACATGTGTATATCGAAAACGGAAAGAGTTATCGAAAATTTGAAACAAAGTTGAACTGCATAGGGATTAGGCTAGCTTATATTCCAAATCTGGAGTCTCTAGCTCTTATAGACTCTGAGATCTACGCGTTCATACATACATACATACAGACTGTAGATGCTGATCAAGAATATATATACTTTGTGGGGTCGAAAATGCTTCCTTCTGCCTGTTGCATCCTTTTGCACAAAACATTATACCCTTTTTACCCATTTGCAATGTGTTCAGGGTATAAAACCAACACCAACAGCAGCTGCCAAGGTAACTTTACTGTTATTATTTTTCAATTTCTTCGGCTAAAGTTTGATGTCATTTATTCAAGTTGGTGCAGGTTGTGTGTGAGGGTGTTGTTTCTTGCTTGTGCATTGCTAAACAATTTTTGATTAAGTTTTGCATAGAATTGCCATTTACCCTTGCCACACGCACACTCACACTCACACTCACACACAAACACATTTTCCTCACACGTTATCCTTTTTGTCTTTTGTCTTTTGCCTTGCATATAAGATTATTACAATGTCCATGTATGAGTGTGTCTGTGGACAGTTGAATGTCAAGCCAAATTTAACAAGTGGCTGAAACTCGTTCAAGCAACTGGCTTTTTGTCTTTTGCAAAATATTAAAGAAGGCTCTAGTTGAGTAAGCACGACTAGCAGATACTCTGAACCCTAGACCTTACACGTATGTCCTTGCCAGCACCAAAGGAGATGCCTGTTAGATACTTAGTCACTAAATCGGGGTATAAAAAATATAGAAATAATTCAATCGCTTAAGTTAAGTAAGTAAGATTTGTTTCTAGCTGCTTGTAGGGTTCTTCAAAAAATATTTAAGCATCTGTTATTAAACATTCTCTTTTAAATAATGTAAACCCATTTTTCTCTTGAAAAAATCGCATTGATTTTCGTTCAAGCTTTTGTTTTTCCACCGCATCCCCATCACACTTAAAACCGATACACATACATATATCAATATATATATAAAATTAAAAGGTAAAATATCCCCTATCCATTTTTTGCTGTTGAGTAAAATGGGGTATAATAAAGTTTGTTTTATAAATTAAACTAATTAAATCAGTAGCAACTTGACTTACTTTTTGAAGTAGTTGATTTAATGGCATTTCAACTCATGTGAACCTTTTCAACAATAGAGAGAGAGGGAAAGAGGGAGAGAGAGAGACGAGGTCGCAATTGACTTGAAAGCAATGAATTCGCTTTTGGCTTTTGCCTTTGAAATGACAATTCATCAAGTTGACTGGCAACGCACATAAATCAAACCAATCAAAACCGCTTGAAACCAATTTATAGTTGCACATGTGTATTTACAAAATCAAGTGGATATGTATATAAATTGTATACATATATATATATATGTAGTATAGTATATATTGGCAGCTGTGAATGGCCACTTAAGAGCACGAAGAGTTTTGCAAAATTTTTAATTGAATGGCAACGTATTGAAAAAGTTTTCGACACCACTAAAATTGATTACACACATGCAACACTCAAAAGCTGGCAAACAGATTGCTGCTAGCAGCACTTGCACATATTGCGATATTGAGAGCTGGTTCAAGCAGGCCGCAACACTCGTGTCAAATGCATGCGTTAAGCCTGGCGATAGTGCCGTTAGTCCTGCTCCGACTCCTTCTCGTCCTGCCTGGCTGCTGCTGCTGCTGCTGCGTCTGTTGCTGTCGCTTTGCCAGCTTGTTGCAATTTATTCTAATCGCTTGTCAGGCATTGGCTGCAATCTAAAAAGGAAAAATCATCAACTACTAAAAAAGCTCTATTATAGCATAAACGACTGCCAGGTACCCTACCATTTAAGTTAAAAATGATTTTCTTAACTTTGGTTTGAGTAAATTATAATTTTTTAAAAATATTTCTATTTTATATTATTTTTATATCATATAGTATTGCAATATGTTTCTTTATTATAGTACTTAAACTAACAAAAAATCGATAAAGTAAGCTATCCTTGCTTTTTATATGTGATATATAACAAGTAGCATATTGTAATACATATTTCTAGCTACTCTAATCTTCAAAGGGGACACGAACTTATAGATATTTTTGAAAAGTTATCAAACCAAAACAAAGCATATTTTGTATAATATCTATCTAGCTTTCTCTAATAGTCTTTAGCCTTTTTTTATTGGACACGCAGGGTATAAAAAGCCGCCGGTTACCAGGAAACAGAATAGAGAAACAAAATTCGCTAGGGCAACGATGCGTGTAACGAGGCAGTAGCTGGCAGCAGCACGTGAAGTCAACGGTAAACCAGAGCTGAGTTTAGGCCAAAGGTTGTGTGTGTGTGTGTGGTGTTGCCAATTGAGTGGCAGCAATCAATCTGCTAGGTGCCCCGTAAAGTGTGTCAAAAGCGCGCCTTGCCATAACCAGCTGCCAAACAGCAGCAAACAAAGTAACCGACACGACACCAATACACTGCATCCAACAACACACCCCACTTCCCCCCCTAACCCAACACCGCAACAGTATTCGCACGCCCGAGTGACTGACTGACTGGCTGACTTTGCTTGTTGGTACTGCCGCTTATAGCACTTAATTGACGTCAATCGCATTGGCCTGCACTCCCCCCTTCGCTTCTCTTCCGATGGCTGGAAAAATCACAGCTCGTTAGCTGAAGTTTTGCTCTAGCCGTCCATTGAATTGAAATTGCTTGACAATCAATTCAGAATTTGTTACTCTATACATGCTACTTCTAGTATGAAAGAAAACCCCCAAAAACCCAAAAATGTTCAGTTCAATTATTAAATATGAACAAACTGTGCAGGCATTTTGGACCCTCTTCAATTGCTGGACCGCAAATCAGATTTTACCAGTCAAATCAAATGCCAAACTACATGACAGCAACATACACAGCAGCAGCCATCTCACACTCCTAACTTTAGCTTCTTTTAAAATGTTGCCTTGTTTCTCAGTGTGTGTGTGTGTGTGTGTGTATGGTTTTATGTGCGTGTGTGTTTCTTAATGATTATTTGACGCCATATTTGATTGACGTGTGTTATGCGCTCGTTAAGTGCGTGTATGTGAATGTCTTTTCAACTCATACTCTAACATATCTCTCTCGAACTGTGCGTGCATGCATGTTTATGTGTGTGTGTGTGTGAGTGAGTGTGAGTGTTCGTGTTAATGGCCGCAACAACCACAAGGCACTTATCAATTTTTCGCCTCAACCAAAATGACACTCGTGGGCGTGTGCTTTTACACATCTGACGCTTATCAGGAGATAAGTGTGTGAATGCCGTTAAATTGATTTGATTCGCCTTTGTATGTATGAACACATGTCACAATATGTGTATGCGTGTGTGTGTGCGTGTGGTAATTTGAGATGACGCAATAGTGTTAATACCAATTGAATATGTGAGGCCAATTCCAATGGTCAGCCTCAAAATTTAAGTTATATCCGTGCAAAGCATAATTATCTAAAACGTTTAAATGTGAATAATAATAATTTAATGATGGTCATTTGAACATCATTGTATGCTAAATGATATACGTATATAATTACAGTTAAATGTTTGCTATTAATACTTTTTTTTCATATTTAAAAACGTTTAACAAGTTTGGCAGGAACTGAAATGTAGCTAAACTAAATATGACGATTTGCATTTCATAATAAAAATTCAAAAGAATTTAAATGCATTTGTTTAATATAGATTTACATAATCAGAACGTTTAAACTGAAAAGCAAATATGAGAACACAGATATTCTTTAATTTTTTAATTAATTTGTTTCAAACTCAAAGTAGGCCAGCATAAAATTCAGCTAAACCGAAGTTAATGTACTTATAATACCCAAAATAGCGATTAGAGAGACAATCTCTGAGTAACTGTTAAGTGAATAGCATTATCACTAATTTATCTACAGATTCCTTTACGCTTTAATCGATGTCCATCAAGTGAGGCTGTAAAACAGTTAAACGACATTCTTCAGCCAGCTGGAGAAGAAGTGAGAGAGAGAATTGCGCAGCGCCTTCAGCAAATTGTTTGCCTTCAACGCCTGCCCAGCTCACAGTGGGCTGAAAGTGTGTGTGTGTGTGCGTATAAACTATGTAGAGTCCTTGAAAAATATGTAAGTCATACAAGCGGAATGCCAGCGGCTAAAAAAGTTAACAGTTGACACAGTTTAGAGAGTTGTTGCCTGGCCAACGACGAAGGAAAGGGTACTGGGCCTCTAACGGGTTCAACAGCCAAACGCAGCAGGCTCGCTTGAATGTGAAATGAATGAATGAATGTCTTAATAGCATGTCACAGTTGGGTGGGTGTAGAGGGGTTCGTTGTAGTTGCTGCTGCTGTTGTTGTGGTAGTTCTTGTTGGCTGGAAATTGGTGCCAAACTAAATGAATTTAATTGCCGCTGGATATGAAAGTAATTATTTTGCAGAGTACATAGAGCGAAAGTGGGAGAGAATGCGAGAGTGGGCGAAAATGGGGATAGCTAAAACACATCGAGGCCAAAGGCGCTTGTTTCACGCGTGCTTTCACTCTCTCATGCTCTCTATCTCTCTCTCTCTCTCGCTCTCTTGGTTTCCCTTTATCTTTATGTTTGCATATGTGTGTCTCTATCGATGCACTTGCACTTAACAGCAATATGGCGTGGGCGACCAAATCGGTACACATACGCCCCCAAACCATACACACACACTCACACATACACACCCTCTCACATATACACGCACACTTTCACTGGTGCACTGGAAAAATGTAGCCTGCGGATATTTTGAGTTGTTCTTTAATTTATTCTCTTTTATTCGCTGTCCTTGATGTTGTTGTTTTGTATGTCTGTGTGTGTGTGTTTGTGTGTGTGTGGCAAGCGGCAGTGTTGTGCCACTTGTTTACATACCTGACAATGTTTTGTTGCCTAGATCCAGTCCCTTTTTTTTCTTCGTTTCCATCTACTCCGTTAGTTCACAGACCTTGTAACACTTTCGATCTTTCTACCAAAACAATGGGAAGCCCAATTGGCCCAATTGGCATTCAGTTTGATAGTGGAACAGCAGCAGCTGTCACTTCCAATTAAAAGTGATTGTTACTGTGAAAATCACAAGCAATAATAATTTAATTTTTAAAAAAAATTTTACATTTTCCTAGAATTTCTATGAATTTTTTTCGTTTTGAAAGTTTATTTTTGTTTATTGTTTGTATATTATTAAATATTTAAATAATTTAGTTACTCATTAAGCGCGTTGTGGCTTAAACTAGTGACAAATTTGTTTTTTGGGATTGCATTTTGGTGGTGGTGGGTAGGGGCAGTACCACACGGAACCTTGATGCAAGTGACAACCATAGTTGGGTGGATGGAATGGAGGCATTGGATAGGGATATGTTCCGTGATCGATTTCGCCTTCTGTATCATCATCATCATCATCATTAGTATGATGATGTTTATTGCCCTTGACTACTACAACGCAGTTGACGATGGGACGATTTTTGTCGTTGGCACCACCATTGTGACCACCGTTTCCATGACCACCATGATTTCCACCATGACCACCATGATTTCCGCCATGACCGCCATGTTCTCCGCCATGACCACCATGATTTCCGCCATGACCACCATGTTCTCCGCCATGACCACCATGATTTCCGCCATGATTATGATCATCATCGTTATCATTGCTGATCCAGGTGGCATGTCGTCCCCTGTGATTGTGCTCCCAGTCATCCCTATCGTCCCAGTCGTACTTGTCCTTGGTCGATACCACACACAAGGGATAGCCAGACTTGCTCGTGCTACCCTTATTGCTATCGAAGAAGAACGAGGGAATATAGCTGCTCGCCAATCCACTCAAGCCGCTGCGCATCAGACGCGCCTCGGCGATTTGATTCTCGCCCTTGGTCAGCTTCAACAGTTCATCGTACTCGGCGCGGGACACCTCGTGAATGCGCACCAGCTGCGAGCGTGCTGAAAAACGTATTCAATACTGAGTTTCCTCATCCTCAACCACACACACACTTGTATCCTTGACTTACCCGCATTGGCTGCTACGGCGCACAGCGCTATCACTGCCACAAGTTGTAGAATCTTCATACTTTTGAACTGGCGATCGTGGATCGCTGCGATAGAATAACTCACGATAGCTGCATCAACATCTTTATAAAGATGTGCTCTCCTCTGGTTGGCATTGTCATTCAAATCATTGACACAAACTCACTTTAAACATACCGCTTTAACGTCTTAAGCTTCGAGCAGCTTGATATGTGCATAATTTATTCACTGACCCAGTTTTGTTAAAGAATTCGCTTGCAAATACGCGCCAAGCCCTTAATTGGTTAACCCGATTATGTTTAATGGCCGAAATTTATAGATCATAACTGTTCATTTAGTGTCTAGCTTGAGATCCGTTCTAGTTTTGAGCAGCTTGTGGCGTAAACGACTTTATGTTGGCTTGGTATCAAGTTGTTCCAAATTAGATGACTATGAATCGCAAAAAGATCGTTGAGGAGTAATTGAAACGTTTGTTGATTTGTTGAAATTATATGTGATTTATTACGTGCCATAAAACATGTTATGTCGAGAAATCCCTACTAGACTATATCCTGCCCTATGCTTCACGCATACAGTCTCTGCTTGCAAGTATGTGTGTGTATGCTCCATATCTCCGGTGTTTCTCAACCGATTTCAATAAAATTATCACAGATTGTCATTATTTCATCTAATGTTTCAAACTGCATCACAAAGATTTCCACATTCAATATTTTAATGTTATCGATCACATGTGTATATCGGAAACAGAAAGAGTTATCGAAAATTTGAAATAAACTTGTAGTGCCTAGGGATTAACGAGCTTATGTTCCAAATCTGGAGTCTCTAGCTCTTATAGTCTCTGAGATCATGACTATATCGATACGGCTTTTGATGCTGATCAAGAATATATATACTTTATGGGGTCGGAGATGCTTCCTTCTGCCTGTTGCATACTTTTGCACAAAACCATTAAACCCTTTTTAACCATTTTCAATGGGTTCACGGTATAATAATGGGAGATCAGTTCAATTGGGAATATCAGATCATGAATATTAATTCCCTTTAGATAAACCAAGCCAACAACTAAGTTACTACCATTTCTAACCCTCACTTGGTCTAGATAACATTTGGACCCTGCGTTTTTCATTCATTGTAAACAACATATTCAAATTTGTACTTTTTCATATTATTATTATCATTATTATTTATTAGATTACATTATATAAAGCTTATATATTTAGTCGTAATAATCAGAGTCCTCGTCCTCTTCGTCTTCATCCTCATCGTCAGTCTCTTCGTAGTACGAAGTGTAGGGTGAGTAGGATGAGTAGGAAGAGTATGATGAGGTGGGAGGGTAGGAATAGGAAGAAGACTGTTCATAGTTCTGTTGTTGTGGATAGTATGGTGGCGGTGCTGGAAATGGCGTCTGTGGACCAAAACCAGGCTGCTGTCCATATGGACTGTATTGGCCAAAGTTTTGGTAACCACCATTGGGATATGAGCCACCAAAGGAACTGCCAAAACTTCCACCATAGGGAGCAGGTGGTCCACCATAAGGAGCAGGTGGTCCACCATATGGAGCAGGTGGTCCACCATATGGAGAAGGTGGTCCACCATATGGAGAAGGTGGTCCACCATATGGAGGAGGTGGTCCATATTGACGGGAGGAGTTAGCATTAGCGGAAGTGCGTCTTCTGTTCTTTGAGTTTGACTTCGACTTTGATTTCGTAGTGTGTTGCTTCTTTCTCTTCATTTTGGTTACTTTGGGAGCTGATGTGGTTGTAGTAAGCTGTCGCTCCACCTGTTTCTGCTCCTGCTCGTTCTGCTCCTCAGAAGCAGCTGCTTGCGCTGTAGCCTGTGTTGCAAGCTCAACGGCCTGCTGTTGCTTCTGCTGTGGCTGTTGTTGCTCAACGGGAGAACTATGCTCATGATACCAATAGGGAGCAAAGTCGGGATTGGTGGCAGTGTGTGATTCCAGTTCAGGGTCTTTCTTCAGCACCACTATGCAACTGATAACAGAGTCATCCTCATTGGCAGCACGTGCCTCAAGGCTGCGTGGCGAACTCTCCACAGATTTGACATTATCTGAAAAGCTGCGCTGCATCACACACAGCGGCTGGCCATCGATGTCGATTTTGGATATATCGGAGCGAACGGTTGTGGTCAGACCCATAACGCGCAGCAGCGAATTCCAGCCGGAATCCAAAGTGTTTCGAACCGAACTGAAACCAGCGCTGGTTAAACGCCCCTCAGAGATGACGTGCTTGCCATCGGTGAGTTTAAGCAGACGCTCATACTGTTCCTTATTGATGGGATAGACACGCACCAGTTGCTCTGCCTTGGGTTGGCCTACTTCCTTGTTACTGGATGGTGCTGCAAATGAGACGACGAGTTGAGTTTCAGTTAGAGCTCCTAATTGGCTCATTAGCAATAATGAACGCACCCGCCTCGAGGCAACTGAGGCTGCCCAAAACCAGTAAGATGCCAAAGCATCTAAACAGAATCGATTGCATCGTTGCTGAAAACCTGTGCGAAATCAAAGATACTAATAAGATGTCGATCGCCAACGCTGGTCTTATTTATACATTCACCATAAACATACTGGCCATTAACTCTATGCTCAGGCAAAACGGTAAATATTTGCCAAATATTGCAATTAGTTTGTTTATTTGGATATTAGACACCTCACACAGAATTTTAAGGCATACCATTTCCATAAATTAATTTAATCTGGCACACATTTGTGGCCAAGTCAACGAACGCATTAAGGCCATAAGCCCAAAACCAAGTTTGGCAGCTGCGTGAGTGAAACTGGTTATTGAAACTACAAAACCTAAATGGGCGGCAACTTTGTTTATGCTGCTTATGACGTTTCAAACTCACTCATAATTAGCATATTAGTCAGCGTTCTTCGCATTGTTTAGCTTAAGAGATTAGGACTCATCTTAAATCGGGCGATTAATCAATTGAGATCTTTTGTGTTGAGTTTGCCAATAACGGCACTTTAAATAATGTGCATAGCTTAAAAAACTGTGTCTAGTCTGTTTTTCTATTCATTATAGTTTCAAAAAGCAAACTGAAATGATTTAGAAATGTCAACTTGCCTTTCAGCTATAAATATTAATGCCTTGCTCTACATAAACCAAAAAAAAAAATACATGTAAGATGGTTCTAGTCGCGAAATCTCGACTAGACTATACCCTGAACCCTATACTTTACGCGTACAGTCACTGCTTGCAAGTATGTGTGAGTGTGTGTATATACGATCTAGTGCAAACTTTCTTAACGTCAATGCTCCATATCTCTGATGTTTTTCAACCTATTTAAATAAAAATTTCACAGATTGTCATTATTTCGTCTAATGTTTCAAACTGCATTACAAAGTTTTTCAAATTCAAGATTTTGTTGTTATCGATAACATGTGTATATCGGAAATGGGGAAAGTTATCGAAAATTTGAAACAAACTTGTACTGCTTAGGGATTAGGCGACCTTATGTACCAAATCTGCAGTCTTT
Source organism: Scaptomyza reducta (assembly GCA_035044485.1). Lineage (NCBI taxonomy): Eukaryota > Metazoa > Arthropoda > Insecta > Diptera > Drosophilidae > Scaptomyza > Scaptomyza reducta. The sequence continues at coordinate 170,626 of JAWNNV010001041.1, forward strand.
TATAGGTATTTTAGTCTTTGAGATTAACAGGTTCATAAATACGGACAGACGGACATGGTTATATCGACTCGGAATATATATACTTTATGGGATCGGAGATGCTTCCTTCTGCCTGTTACATACTTTTGCACAAAACCATTATACCCTATTAACCCATTTTCATTGAGTTTAGGGTATAAAAAGAACGAAACTTATTTTTTGCTTGTTTATGAGTATAATAAATTTTAAATAATATATTTGTACATTTTTCATTTATAGCAGTGAGTGAAAAATGTGTTTTAAGATATAAAATATTGCGCATATCCCAAAATGAAATGTTATTTCCTTCTTTTTTGCTATGGTTGTAGATCCCAACAGATTAAAATATATATATTTTTAGGTAGCTTTAAATAATCCTACCCAAGAGTTAAGTCCATTAAAGTTAGAAAAAAAAGACACGTTTTGTTAATTTTTCTAACTCATAATTATATTACTCTTATTTCTTTTAAATCTTTTGCTGTGTGTATGTGTGAGTGTTGTTCAAAGTGTGTGTATGTGTATATATATGAGTATACTTATATATGCTTAGTTACATAAACACAACGTTTATTGTATGCGATACTTACTGCAAATGATCTCAAGACTTTTACAGTTCTTATAGTTAACACACACACACATTAAGTGACATATTTGTTGTGCGTGTGTGTGGTGTGGTGTGTGTGTGGTGTGTGTGGTTATCCCTTATAAACCTGTATGCGTATTATAAATATTAGTTATCGTCTTTTCGATTAATGCAAAATTTTGTTTATTTACAAGTTGTTGTTGCCATCACTTAAGTATCTAATTACACACAACAAAACACGCACACACACACACGCACGCACACACATATACCATCGTACATTTAACATATAAACGTTTCTCTTCTTTTTGTTCTTGTATGCATTTTCTATTTGTGATTTTTTTTGTTGTGTTTTTTTATTTAGTCAAAGGTGTTTTTAATGCATTGAATTACAATAATTTTTTGTATAGTTTTTATTGTTATTTATTTTAGTTATAATTGTGGCTCATTCGAGTCTCATGTGTGTGTGTTTGTTTGTGTGGGTTTTTCTTATTACGCTCTGTGTTATCTGTGTTGCCAATTTTGGTTGCCATTTTGGTGCCGCAGTTGTACAAATTAAACAATTTTTAATATGTAAATGGTATTTAGTACTTAGCTGTTGCACATATACATATTATCATAAAGTTAATTGTTAATTAAAACTACACTCGCTACTAATGAATTTATTATTTACAGTGCCTCGCATTTTTTTGTTTTTTTTTTGTTTTCGATTTCCGTTAAGCACATTTATAAATTGCATTTCAATATGCTCTTATATCTGCCAAAACTAATTATATCCGTTCGCATATAGTAGATATCGGTATTGCCATATAAAGTCTCTCTATATGTATGTATTTTGTATTTTGTATGTACACATTATCAAACCAAATTTATTTACCTTTTTTATCCGTGTCCACTCTTTGCTTGCTTAATTTTGTTTTAACATCCCAATTAAATGAGTTGATGCGAATGCAGCGAGTAGCTTTTTAATTGCCACACAAATGTTTACATGTTTTTTTTTATTTTTATTTTATTTTAGTGTGTGCTGCGTTTTTTCACATATTGTTTTTGCATTACCCTTGTTGAGATATATACTTGCATACATCGATATATGTATTTATGCTGAAATCAGCAGTATCCAATTGATATTGGTTAAAAATAAGTAAAAATATATATTGATTTAACAGTTGTTGTATTATTGAAATCAGACAATGGTATCAAAACTTCAATGAGGCAAAACAAAATTTATTGTGCTGACATTTAAATAATAATAAATAATAAATAAATAAAACTCAAATATCTATAGAATTTTATTATATTCCTTGCTTTGTCACACTTAAAGTATTTCTCTATTCAATATCCCAATCAATAACATCTGCCAGAGTATTTATTCTTCTTCAACTTTCCGTCTCTTATGTTTTGGTGATGTGTAGTATTCGACCACAAACTGTGATTGAAACGTGCAAATCAAATGAGAATTTAATCCCCCGACAGACGTTATGAAAAACCAAACTGTGAGTATGTTAATTAGTTGTTAATATAAAGGTTAAGCCTATTAATTAGCAATTATTATGTACAGCAAATATTATGTGTTATTGATGCTTATTAATGACAATTAGAATACATCGTGAATTGTGTGTGGTACAGTTAGCTACAGAAGTATGCAAACGCTGATTGCTCTATTTATATATATATATATATATAATGGTTGAAAGCTGGCATTTAGTTTGAAGTTGAGTATGAAGCATATTTATAGCCTAGTTAGTCTTATTTCGTAATGAAAATGTTTTTTTATTATTACTTTTTAAACTTTTGGCTATTGGCATGTGTGAGAAGTATGTGATGGATACAAATGCGCGAGTGTGATCACAAAAATTTTCGCCTGGGAATTGCAACATGACTTTTGAGTGGTCTCAAGTAGTGCTGCAAAACTTGTCTGTTAGTTTTTGTGATACACTTTGCATTTGCTTGTCTACGTATTAGCTCTAAGTTTTATATGCATATTTAGTGTTAATGTATATTTTCTCATATATGCTCTGTGTTTTTTGGCATTATTTTTTTTGTTTTGGGAAATTCTTTTTAATTCTTTTTGTATAAATATGTATTTTGTATTTTGTTTTTTTTGGGTTCCATCAATGTTGATTCCGTGTTTGTTCTGCTTGGCTAAACTTACTCGAAATCGCTTAGAGCTAAAGAGTTCTATTCACTAAGTGCATTTTTGTTTTATTTTTCTTAAATATGAAATCAATGCGATCATCCACTTGAATTTAACTAAACATCTTCAACAAATCGATCCAATTATCAATGTTATATGATCATCAACACCTAGAACTTAGTTGCCATCATTCCTTCATCTCACACACTGCACTCGATTGGGGCAACTTCTATAGCTACTGTTGCTGTTGGTGTTGGTGTTGGTGTTGCTGCCTGTGCGGGCACTCAGTGTTAAAGTTGTAGTTGTTGCCGCTTCACTAGCTGCATGTGACAATTGCCTGGGTGGCTGCAATAGGAGCGCTGCCATTGTTGAGGCGGGCGCCGAAGCACTCACATACCAATGCTGCAGGCAGCAGGAGACGATGCTGAGTAGCATGCAACAAATGCCACAGTAGAAACTGTTGCTGTTGCTGCTCGAGTTGTGCTGCATTGCCGCCGGGTGTTCGCCTGCAAATGAAGACAGATGGAAAAATAGTAAAAGATGCACAAAACACAAAACAAAACATCGAATAAACAAAGGACACAGTTGTAAGTTCATTAGCTAATTGCTAATGCCGCTAAAGGTAAGGGCAACAACAAACCAAGCGCATGCGTAAACGGATGCAATTAAGCTTAGAGTCTTGTAAAGCTTTGTAGTTCTTGTTTTTTTTAGCTGATTTTGTCATCCGATTGGCTTTGTGTATGGACCAGGTTCAATCGCCTCAGGTTCTGTTTTACTTTCTCGCTCTTTCTTCTTACTTCACAACAACATCATCAACATTCAAGAAACGCATCTGGGCCAGATAATATCGACGTCAGCTTCAGTCTTTGCATGTGCGCATTTCCTGTTTGCCAAACAAGCAGCCAGCAAAGAAGCAAACATCAGCAATAACAGCATAAACACACAACAACATCAACAACTTGTTATACATGCACACTTGAGCACACAAGCTCCTGCTGAAGTTTTGTGTTGTGGCTGGCTGGCTTTCCAGCTTTTGAGCCGTACTCGATTATTGGCATTTTAGCTTACAAGAAATAATTTCCGCATTTCTATCCTTTTTTTTTAAAGCGCTAAACAAATGGCAAAGGCAGTTGCAAAAATATTTGATACTGCACGACTTGCAGATACTCTTTCATTCTAGTTCGATGACAATTTAATCAAACTGAAACTTTTACTTTACTTTACTTAAGTGTCTTTGCTTGAGCGATATAGATCGATAACTGATGAGAAAAAATTATCGAATATATTACGAGTTTTTCCGAAGATATTATATGTAAGTGAGATTAAACCAACAAACAGATTGAAGAGTCTACATAACATAGGTGAATTTAATCAACCTGCAACTTTACTTTACTTTCATGTCTCAGCTTTAGCGATATTGATCTATAACTGATGAGTAAAAAGTATCGAATATATTACGAGTTTTTCCGAAGATATTAGTGAGTTTAAGCAAAACATACAGATTGAACAGTCTAGATTTATTTATTTTATTTTTTAAAATTTATTTTTTTATCTGCTTTGATTTATATTCTTTATATAATTCTCATTTCCTTTCGCCATTTGCTCATAACATATATACCAATCTTGTTGTAGATTAAAATTATAAGGTATTAAAGGAACTACCTTGTCACACTCACAGTAACACACACACACACACACTCTTATACTGCTCTTGGCATTCAGTGCAGCTGAAATTGCAATGCGCGCTGCTAACAAGCAACTTCCTGCCATAAACATGCAAAACTGTCAAGCACACACATGCAGTTCGTATACTCACCAATAATTACGTGCACATAGACGCTGGAGGTTTTTGCCACAGTGGGCACACAGGTGTAGTTGCCGGTGTCGCCGGGCATGGCGCGCTTGATTTTTAATCTGTGTTGGGTAAAGAAAAATGGAGTAGACAGAGCGACAGAGAGAGAGAGAGAGTGAGTAAGAGAGATGTAAGCCAGAGGCACGTTAGCTGAAAGTGAATGGCAATGCCTGCAAATGAATAACAAACCCAGCAAAAAAAAAACCCACAAAGTATGACAGCTAGATGGAGAGTGAGTTGGTACTAACATCAAATGAAAGCCAAGCAACATTAAAAACTTTGCTACTTTAGGTGACTTCGTCGGTGTTAAGGGTATGAGTTACAGTGTAGCCAGCGGCATCTGCATTTTATGGGCACCCGTGTCGTTAGTTAACGGCATAAATGCACAATGAGCACATGTAGAAACGAGATGCCTTCAAAAAGGCAACTACTGCCTGTAACTGGGTACGGCAACTATAACTGTAATTGTTACAGTTAACTGTGGCAGCACAAACTATGGCAAATTAAAAGTCACACACGGCTAACTGCGAACAATTGTTGAGTGCTGCTGCTGCTGCTTTCGTTGGCCCAAGTTGCCTACAGACTATAAAATACTCTATTTGCTTAATGCCTAATGCAAGGCCATTAACTAATTGCAACTTCTGATAACTAGAAACTTATTGTTTGAAAAGGAATTGTATGGGAAGCATGATGAAGAATAAAAGAATAAAGAGTTTCCGGAAAGGAACAATTCATTTATAATATTAAAACATTTCTCTACCCATTTCCAATCTTTGCTTCACACATCTCGCTGCCAAATCTACCTTAAACACAGCTGCACAAGTATGAGTAAAGCAGCTCAAACAACTTAATTGTGTGTGCGGCATTGTGCAAGTCGCACATACATACCTGGAAGTTAGGCCATCCGACCAATCATCCTCGACGAGTATCCTTGCCATGGCGCTGTCGATTTCGTTCTCGTTCTTGCCATCAAGTATTTCGCTGCCTGCAAACGAACAGATGTATATATATATATGAAGCACATGGAATCTGAATGTCAGTTGCAAATTGAATTGTTTAAATTGCTTGTGATGTCAGAACAACAGTCGAGTAGCTAGAGTGAGTTAGACATTGAGTATACGCACCTTTGTACCAAAATATGTTGCCCAGCTCGTGTGGTCCTTGCATTATCTTGCACGTTAGGTTTATGTCGCTGCCGGTTTTCACCATCAGATCACTGGGGCCGAAGATTTCTGCTTTGAGCTCTGCTTAACGACGGCAAAGAAAGTGTGTGTGAGAGAGAGAGAGAGAGTTGGAGGGAGAACAAAAAGTCACTTAAGTTGGCAACACAGACAATGCGCTGGTTTTTGTAATGATAATAATAATAATAATGTTAATGATAACGCACCAGCTGAATGGGTGCCTAACTGCCACAAGCCCCTCGTCCCTTTCCCTTATCTAAGCTACCCGAGCTCTGATCCTACTCTCTGTCTACTTTATTATACGGACGCGTGTCTCTATTATGCTGGCGATAAGCTTTTGTTATGCCTTATAAAAGCCAGCAGCAACCGCACACACACACACACACAGACGAACACACACTCATACGCCCCGTTCTACCTGCACTTAAGGGCAAGCTTTCATTCGTTCATTCTCCCTTCGCGTTTTTTTTTTTTTGTCTTTTTTGCTGTGTCTCAATGGGGAAATTGTCTAAAAATTTGCCGCTTTTCATTTGCAGCCAGGCAAAATCAAAGTGTCAACTCTGTGAAGCGAAGTGCCTTTTGTTGTTACAGTCGCTGTCAATGATTTTCAATTGGAAATGCGCACAAATTGTACATTTAACAAAAAAAAAAAGCGAGTGACAGAAATGTAATATTACGAGTAAATGCGATTTTTCGGTTGGCGCTTTATGACTTTATGTCTAAGTGCGAAGTGAAAATTGGTAGCTAGCTCCCTAACTGGCTGACAGCTGATGTAATGGAATATGTCCCTCTAAGTGCTACTGACTGGAATGCAACTTTTTCGATTATGTTTTTTTTTTTTTTTGCCGCCTCATTGCCACTAATGTAAAACGCTTAACAGGCATCCATTTCTGAAACTAGCACACATGCAACATGCGCAGCGTCACGAAAATAATAACAATAAGTACACACAGAGTGTGTACGACATGATGATACTCTGTTTAGTTTTTAAACATTAAATAGGTTCTTAATTTATTTTGTTATTGGAATACTTTTCGTGAATTTTAAGCTTTGAAATAGTTTAAATGTTATTATGAGAGCTTCAACAAAAGTTCAAAATATCCTTTGACATTTCAAATATAGCTAAAACTACAAATATTACTTCGTTTCAGCAACAAATCCATAAACTTAAAATCTTCACTTACATATAATTTCTACAAAAATCAATAAAAGTTGCATTTTTATTATTGATTTGTTAGCCCCAGCTCTTATTACCTTCAAGGTATGCTTAGTTGGATACCGAATTGTATTGGTATTTGGGACAATCCTAGTCGAGAGCAAGCATTCTCCATATTCGCTGCCAAGCACTCATAATCCTTGAGATTGTTAAACAGAACTGTAGTGTTTATAGGGTACCATAACAACAGCAACCACTATACATGGTTATATGCTCCACTTTTGACGGCGGCAGCCACAGAAGCGACAACATAAAAAGCACACACACACGCACAACATACTCATATGCATACGTATGCAGTTTCGCTAGTTTGAGCCTTACAAACTTTTGGCCCGAAAGAACCGCAAAGCCGAGCGTAAATAAATTGCTGCCAACGAGACTAAAACTGTAACAGGGTTCCCGGATAGGGAATGGAATGGGTTGGACTGGGAATGGCAAAGAGGATGGGTTTTCTTGCACGTCTGTACATCTGATACTATTCAGTGTTTTTGACATGACTAAGCCTTGCCTCTCTGCTGTGTTCCTTCGCTCTCCCTTTGCCCGCTTTGGCTGCTATTCAATCATGCGGCAACGTGAAACCATTTGGCAAATGTGTAACGCAAAAAGTGTTGCATACTTTTGGACCGTTGATTTGCATGAGCTTAAAATGCACATAAATGTACAAGCGAGTGTGTGTCTGTGTGTGCATCATTATATTCCCAGCGAGCGTAGCTTAATCCCTAAGCATTATAAACCCTTTATGTGTTCCACATTCGATCTTTGGTATAAACTTATTTGTGGATTTTCAAAAACAAACTTTTGCATATTTTATGAATGCATCCTCCAAGTAGGAGGATACGCTGTGCACAAGCACAAAACCTAACTAGCCGATTGGCTTAAATAAACCAACAAATCTCTCGCGCGCTGCCAATTTTCATTGTAATTTTTTCTCAGCTCGTAATGCGCTTTGATGTGGAATTTACCTTAAAAATAAGAAGGCAAAAAAGCACGTTCTAAGGCGCTTTAAAGGCAGCTTCCGCCTGCTTTTCAATTAGAAATGGGGGGGGGGGATATGATGGCTTGTGGTAAGTGTGTGTGTGCGAAATGTTAATCTAAATTAAATGCCAGGCACCATAATAATAGAGTGGCGCTGCTGCTGCTGCTGTTGTGGCGAAAGTGGAAAAACAAACCCCAAATGGAATTCGAACATGCCAGGCGATTATCTGGTTGCTTTATGGACCCGTACAGGGCGCGTCGACGATGAGTTGTTGTTGTATCTGAACGTTGTTGTTGTTGTTGTTGTTCTTACCCACCTGGTGGCAAAACAATTGTGGAAGCGAAGCCAAGTCTATGACTTTTGGTAGCTTGCTGACTTGGCTACAACAGTGCGACCAAAGCGTGCAAACAAAAGAAACCAAGCCAGAAATTATTGCCACACATGCAGCTGACAGGAAGCTCTTGCCCATTCCCACTTTTAGTAGGTGTTGCCGCTGTATGTGTGTGTGTGTGTTTTGCCCGCATTCACGTTTTGCTCTGCTGCCGTTTTTAGCCAAGTTGGCTATTTTCTTTGCGCCCCATGAAACTTGCATTGCCTGCCTGTCAGCAGCTAGCCGGCAAAAATACTTTATATGAGAGCATAGAAAAATCTATGGTGTATGTAATTGGGGGAGTGTGCCACACACACCCAACAGTGTGGCAAATTGGCTATTTAACAATAATTAGATTAACTGTTTGCGCCAATTGGCATCCCTCTAAGTGCGAGTGTGTGTGTTTTCTGATTGGTTTGTGTTTCGGGAGCACCTGCATTATGAATTACCAGTTTAGGGCAGAGATTGCCGCCTAAGCGCAATTCTTCTTTTATGGGCCAGCAGCTGTTTGAAGTTTTCATTAGTTGACCCAGGTCGAAAAAGCCGTTGTTGGTTTTGGCCAGATGCCAAAGCGCAGCCAAAAAACAGATAACACTAAAGACAGCTGGCATCAACTGGAAACTGTAAGCCAGGCAAACAGTTGGCAAGGGGAAAGAACCGCCGGCTGAGCCTTGTTTACACACAGTGTCTGTCGAGAGTGGAACCACCGGAATGACTTGAAATTTTGTGCAACCACTGAACAAACAGACAAACAGACAGACAGTGAGACAGTCAGACTGATAGACAGACATAAAAGCTGGCTGTATTTAGCAAGTAAAGAAGAGGGAAAAGAAAAGAGAAGGACGAGCATGAAAATGCATTTTCATTTTTCTTGATATCGCGCATAAAATGCGCATAAGCCTTTGCCCATAAACATAAACATTTGGAGCAATGAACTTTGCGCATGGCATACTTTTGGGACGCCACCATGCAGCTTGTTATGCCCTATGCCGTTAGCATTATCAAAAACGGGTACATATAGTCAACTGTTATGTGGGTCAGCGGGATCAAGCTAAAAAGTTCGACAAGCTGCAACCAAATGGCATCGTCGTAGAGTCGTTAGGGTTTCTAGAATGGAGTTAGTTGGATTTGTTACCAATCGAATAAAATATATCATGTGCATTTGGAAGTGATTTATACAAAATTGATTTTGTTTTCTTATGTATATGCAGGGTATTGGATGGTGCGGGTTTGCGCTTACTTGGCTTCGTCGTTGTGGCTGGTGCTGGTGCTGCTGTAGTAAAAATTTATTGCGCCGCATATGTTGATGTATGTTTGCACACATGTACAACATAACATATACACACACACACACATACGCACGTACATAACATATACGAGTATTTATTGCCTCGTTCTCGTTTTTCGTTTCACATTTCACAGCGCTAAGTGACATACAATTTAACAGTGTTCTTTTTTTTTTTTTGAGCAGATTTAAAGATACGCTCTCTCTCTATATTTAAATGCGACCCTCGACTATTAATCTTGTTGCAAGGGAAATGAGGGTTATACAGAGGGAACTTGAGACGCAAATTGCTTGGAATTAATTGTCAAATCAAATAAATAAATTCAATTTGTAAAAGTCAGCGTCAAAAGCAGCGTCGTCTCTCACACAACCACACAATTGATTGAAATATTCTTAAGAATTTGTGAAAGCGCGTTCCCAAACAATGGCCCAAATGAAATGCCAAAACAACATCATCATCGCCCGGGCTCAGCTATAGTTATAGCCATGTTATTGGCTTCCTCCTTCCCATTGCCAATTTCATTCCTGTGCTTATTATTATTATTATTAATAATTCGAGAGACATTAATCATAAGCTCCTTCCCTGTGTTGATAATAATATTTCCGAGTAATTTATCATGAATTCGCGCTGAAGTAGAATTCTATTTATTTGCTGCTTCTCCCTGTTTTCTAGCATTTCTGTTTCAGCTGCCAGCCACAAACAATGAAATAGTAAAACATTTCTTCTCATTACAGGCGCGAATTATGTTTGCGCCTACGCTTATGCAACATTTTTGCCCACATCTTTTCGTACAATGGTGAAGCTTACATAAATAAATTGTGAATGCATTTTGTTTCTTTTTGCGGTGCTTAAGAACTTTTCTGTACGTGCAATTTCCCATGGAATTGGGTCAGCTGCTTACTGACCAAAAATCCACAGCATCTACAGTTACACTGCACGACTGAATGCAGCCATAATTCAGAGTGTCCAAAGTATACTTCAAGCGATTTAAGCTTTTAATATGCAAATAATTGCTAGCTCATGGCTTTAAGAACCGCAATTTATAGAGTGCACACATTGATAACTAGAATTTGCATGCTCATTTCAATGCGACTCAAATGGAGCTAGAGCCATAAAATGGTTTAAGCTTTTATTAATTACTACTTATCAATTATCACTGCTTAGATACATTGCATGAGGTTTATGTGTAATTGCTCAAATACTTGAATATGCCACAGGCGAAATGAAAGGCACAATAATAATAAGTATTATTGCAAGCAATTTTATTTAAAGACCGAATCCCAATTAAACTTAATTTTCCACACTTAAGCATTGATTCCACTTCAGTGAATAACCGAAAAACTCCAAGTTACTAAGGCGAAAAGACTTTCGAACAAGCTCTTAAGCAAATAAGCAAGAGAACTATAAATTTAATGTTCAAAACATAAAGCTTTATTTATAGTTTTAAAATAGTAATATTAGTGAGAAATAAGAATTTTCAAATATGAACAAAGACTTTTTCTTACTGAAAATCTTTTCAACTTTGACTAAGGTTCAAAAGTGTTACAAAGTGCTTTTAGTATTGGATTTGAAAAGTTTACAGCTAAAAATGATTTTTGTTTTAATCTGCAGATGCCCTCAATTTTTGTCTTGTCTCGTTACACAAGAAGCTTTAGATAAAGCTTCAGTCTGTGAGTAGTATACGAAACTTCTTTTTATTTTTTCATTTCTTATTTATTTTTCCATCCAAAAAAAAAAAGTGCTGCTTGTGTATGCCTTGGCTCTGCCTCAAATAAACAATATTGTGCAATAAAAGAGCGCACAAATTGAATGTTTAACTCGCCAGCTACAAAAGGCACTGAAATTATTTGCGCTTGATTGCATGCAATTTGCTCTCTCTGCTAATGTCAACAAGGCCAGCCAGAGGATGAAGAGGCTCTAAAACGGAGCAGCAAGATGCTCTTTTGCTGCTTAAGCTTGCTGCTGCTGTTGCTGCTGCTTTATGTTGCTCGGAAAAGAGCAATCTAGCAATCTACCCACTTGCCAACAAGCAGACATCTTCTTTAGCTTTTTTTCTACTGTTGAGGTACGCATTTAAATTGCCAGCATTTTGCTTAAGATACAACAGCACCTCTACCACCTCCTCCTCTTCCGCCTGACAAACTGAACTCTGAGTCTTGGCGCTGGAGCAATTTTTTTTATTTTGTGAATTTTTTTTGCTGTTGTTGTATAGTTACGCTTGATTACTTTCGTGCTGGTAAACAAATTTTTTAGCGGCATCAACAACACCTTTGTGAAAGGTCCTTGCCGCCGATGTTCTTGGTTGCCGCCATACTTGTCGTCTGTTTTCTGACGCACACCCAAAGTATATAATTTCATTTACAATTTGCCTTCTTTATCAGGCCTGACTGCCTGGTAATTTTCCTGAAATTCCAAATTAAAATCTTCCCAAGCGACTTACAGTCGCCAGTAGCCCCTCCCCACCCGCCTTCCATTCGCCACCTACTTTGGCACCAGTCGAGTGTGCGAGTTGAGTTCTGAACAGTCAGCTTCCTGCATAGTTTGACACCTTGTCGAGACTGGGTAATAAACTTGTGAATTTAAGCAATTGAAGCGCCTGCTATTGCATTAAAATATCTAAAAATATTACTTCAGCAGCAGTGTCGCGGCATCTTGACTCTTGTTTATGGCGTTTTGGCTGTTTGTTTATTCGCTGTTTCTTTCTCTTTTTGCTTTCGAATTGAATTTGACTAGCTTTAAAAACACCGAAAGTGTGAAGAAAAAACAACAAACAAATTTATGGAATTTTTAGTGCAAACTTTTTTATTTGCATAAGCGCATAAAAAAGATAGTCGAGCTCAACATCAGATGTGTGTAACGGCAGCAGCACTTCAACTACAGTGGTAGCTAGCTGTACATTTAACTAAGTATATTAATACAAACGGCGCTTTAAGGAAACTTCTTAGCTACTACAACAGAGAAGAGAATTATTTGTTATATGTAACGAATAAGGCTTTAATATAGTAGGAATAAATGTCTGAAGCTTTGTGTGCATATAACATTACTTCGCTTACTAATCAAATTCAAATATATTATGTAAATAACATTAGAAAAACCAATTTACCCATCAACATGGTATTTTTGACGCATATTCATTATCTTTGCTGGTGTGTTGATCCGAATGGATAATACTCATATTCGAATGGGTGAAGTACAGTCAGGCAAAAGCAGTTAAAACTTTAGTTTGTTCGATTGGATAGATTTTGATTTGTTAAATAAATTCCATAAGGAGAAATTGGAAAATATTATGTTTGAATATAAATATTTAAACTCCATACTTGTGTAACTACTACATCGATTTTAAATCAACTTTAAATCAGGAAAAGTATAGTTAATAGCACCGTAAAAAATGAAATCTGTTTTTGCCACACTGTGGCATCATTTTTGCGTTTGTTTCTGCTGCTTTCCACGTGAGTGGCATGTCGAATATTTTATATGCACATTTCTTTTTGGCCATTCAAATGAGTATGAACATGAGCTACGGAATGGCATTCGTGGAGTGTTGGTGTGGGCGTGGCATATGCAACTTAGAGGAGCTTGGATGTCATTTGCATTTCCGCAAAATGTAATATTTATGACCATTGTTTGCATCTATGCAGCGCCAGGGTTGTCTAACTAGACGTTTAGTCTGTCAGTCTGTCAAGTTGCTGTCTCTTCCCCAACCAAAACCCTCCCCCCCCACATGTGCGTGTTAACTTGTTTACATAACCAGTATGTGTGTGTGTGTTTGAGCACTAAAACATTCATAGCATTCTGGCTGACCAAGCCATATTAATCGTTCTTGGTCATGTGGGCCAGGTTCAGTTGAGTTGGCTAAAACAACTCACATACACACACACACGCGCGCACACTCACACACACATGATATATACAGACTATAGTTGCTGAGATCAGATATCAAATAAGCTCATTGAAGGCATTCTTCCGCACCAGAAACTTTTAGCAAAAATGCATTGCTAATGCGATGTATACGATAAAAATGCACTGAACGAAAAATGCATAAGCATTGCATTGCAATATACCTCCCCCACCCTCTTGGCCATCTTTCTATGCTCTAGTTGTACTCCACAGATATAAGTTTGCCTAGCCAAAAACAATTTTATACAATAGTTTAGTTTAGTTAAGTTTAGTTTTGTTTAGTTGAGGTCACAGCTGAGTTGCCAACATTTTTCCAATCAGCTTTTAAAATAAGCTGACCATGCTTAAAGCACCTTGCCTCGCCTGTTAATTATGCAACGAACACCTTTTCAGGCGTTGACTTAAACTAATTAAAGGTGCTTGCAAAAAAAAAAGAAAGAAAACTGATGCGTGCCAGAGAGAGGTCGAAAGAACAACTACAACTAAACTTAATAGAGCTTAAGTGGCAATCTTTTAGTCAAACAATTTCAAGAAGGTTACCTTGAAGTGTTCGACTAGGATGTACTCTCTCTCTCACAGTCTCATTTTAATCTAATCATACTTTTTTAACCCAACTTATATTGATGCAGGGTATACAAAGCAACAGCAATTTTTGAAGCAAGCCAATTTGTGCATAATCGAATTTCCAATTTTATAATCACATGAGGCAGAACGTTGCGATTCTCTTGACTACAGCACACACACACACCCACACATACACTAAACACACACATACAGCAACACGTGATGTGTAAATAACATGCATATTGTATGACTTCCTTAAGCTCATGAAAGCTGCATGCAGCACTGGGCAACATCCGACTTAGCAGCAAACCAAATCTCCTGTACGTACACATTTTTATATATATATATATGTATATGCTTGTATGTATGTTGCCACATTTTTGAAGAGCACAGCAAACACACTGCCTCATAAAAGTAATCACTTCAGTGGTTTTGTGACCAATTTTAAGCATTTCCACCCGCAACATCCTTTCAAAATGGAAAATGTACTTTGGCTTTGGATTTTTGCCCAGTGAATTTGCCTACTTTTGGCTGTTTATGTGTGTGTGTGTATGTGTGTGTGTGTGTGTGTGTGTGTGTGTGTGTGTGTAGCCCCCCCGAGAGTTATGATAATTGCCAAAAGGGTAAAGTTCTTTATGTTCTGCACTGGCTATTAGCAGGCAGCTTCATATTACAACATGTCGATATTTGTTGGCTTTGGGCTTAGCTTTGACTAAGGCCAACAAGTAAATATCCAGGCAAACAAATGTACAAATTTCGACATAGCCACACTCATTTGTGCCCGGCTGCTCTTAAATGCAAAGTTTTTTTTTATGAAACCCTTTGGTCATATTTGATTTGTAAAATTGCTTAAATTATGCCTTTAGCTCAAGCACTGGAATTTATGTGCTAGAAAAGTTAAAAGTGGTTTAGCTTTGTTGTGTTAAAAGTCACATGCATGCCAGAAAATAATTTCATGCCTTCAGATGTTTTCGCATTTCAAAAATTAAACTTGCTTTCCATATGTTTTGTATGCTTCAAGTCATGTTAGTTATCTTGCATAAACATTTAAGCTAAACAAATTACTAATTCCTAGAATTGCTCCCTATTTATGAATATTCATTTGTAGTTTGATATTTATATTTCCTTGAAATATATTTATTAACACAATGTTGCTTACAATAAGCCCAAATATCTTTACTTTATCGCCCACAACATTGTTAGCGGCTACTAGGAAGAAAAACTCATAGTCGATGAATCAAAGCTCAAATCAAAAAGTATATACTTCGATTCTTTTGAATCATACTCACCCACAACATTGAATGTGTAAGAGAGTGACATTTTGGGCTCAGTATTTATTTGGCACTCGTAGACGCCCGAATCACGCGGTTGCGGATACTTAATTTGCAGTGTCCAATTGGCCGAGTTATCTGGTCGAAGAACCTAAGCAAAACAAACAAAGTGTTAGATACAAGTATTCTGTAAGTGTTTTTAAACGGTGAGAGCTTAGAGGATAACTCACCTGGAAACGCTGATCAGAGGTGTAGGTTGTGCCACCAGCTGTTAGTATATGCAGATCACGTTTACGTATCCACGAGACCTGTAAGCAGAAAGCAGAAAGTGAGAGTATGAGAGAGAGAGTTACAAAACATACAAAGACGATGTTTATTTCTCAGCTCAGCTTGTGTCTGTAAAGTTGAAATATAACAAATTCCGCACTTAAAAAAGTTTCGCCCAAGTGCGTTTAACGGCGCTTTGCGCGCTCGCTTGTTGTAACCAGTGTTGCCACACGGCCGCTTGCCACACGGCCACTTGCAGCGCAAGCAAAGCGAAAAGTTTACTTTTTAGCTACTTGTTTTGGTTTCTTCATGGGGTTCGTAGGGCGGAGGGGCGTGGCTAAATGTTGGTACTTCTTTTGGATTTTGTTCTTGGTGTTGAGCTGTTGCTGTTTCTTAATCTTTGGCATTCTGCCTTTGTTTTTCGTATTTAATCAACAAAAAACAATGAAAAGAATATGCGAGTGAGAGTGCTTTCGTTGTGAGTGATGGAGTTCAGGATACCATGTAAACTGGCTGTTATTGCATTTGATGTGGATCTTACATCTTTTGGGCAGCGATTTCTTATTGGTTTCTATAATGGCTTAAAGCTTGAATCAAAAGTTTTTACAGCCTTTGTGGAATATGTTATTAAAAAAAGGATTAATCTGTGAATGCTTTTTGCGATTTGTTAGATTAACTTTTAAAATTGAGCTTGCGAAATCAATAGTAATCGAGACTTCAAGTTTACGAGAAGCTACAACATAGAGAAAAAATTGTTCAAACACATTTCACAGCTCCAAAGCTTTAAGCTGAATTATTCATGCAGACAGCGACGGCAAGGTTCACTCAGATCAAGAATATATACCTTAATGGCAATCACTTCTTTTTCACTTTTACACTTGCACAACTTTATTATGCCTTTCTGACCCGTTTGTAACAGGAAAAAACATAAAGAAAGCAGACAAAAGCCAAGACAACAACCAAAGTCGGTGAAATCCGCATATGGGTGTGAAAAGGGTTACGTATACGCAACGTTGCAAAAGGGAACACAAATAAGAAAAGAGTTGGATATGAAAGTGGCTCTTATCGATGCTCAAACCTACAATTTGATGATGGCGCCAGCTACATAAATAAGCCAGACAATTGCAAAGTCTTTAAGCTTGCGACATTTTCTAGCCGAATGTCCTGTCGCCGGGCTCTCGAATTGTTTCTAATGCCTTTCAACTGAGATATAAAGACCCTATTCCCATTGTTATTGTTGTTGCCCTCTATTTAGGCAATTTTTATCCAAGCTTGAATTACATTTTCATTTGATTGCCTTGCCTTGACTTGCCTTGCCTTGCCGTTGCCGTTGCCTTGGCTTGTGCCTGGACCCTGCTTTGGGGTAACCATTAGCTTTGGTTTTGTATCTCTGCTGTTGCTTCTGTGATTTCTTTTCTTGTGCGCCCTGCGCGACCTTTGTGCCCTTTCCTGACACATTGTTTTCAATTTATTTAATGACCTTAGTTTTGTTTTGTACCCATTGTTGTGATGCTCAATTTTAATTACGTTGCTGCGAAAACTTTTGCAATGCCAAGAAATATATAGAAATATATATTCAGAAGCTGCGCTCAATTAAAGTTTCAATATTTGTGGCTGTCAACATAAATGGAAAATATATGCAGCAGCACTCATTAATAAACGTTATGGCTTAGCCTTTGGGCATTTAGTAGGAATCAGAGTGAAGCAAATAAAACAGCAACAACTAACTGAAACTGGCGAAGCCATCAAGTACGAGTAAATGACGCAAATAAACAATCCTTTAGATTTACAATCCTTTCGTTTCGTGTAGTTTGCATTGCTTGCGCCAAATGGCTCCACAACTACTGCCCTGATCCAGGGCGATTCGAATAAATTCATTCGATTGACGCTAAAGTCAACACACAACAAAAGTTGGCCATGAAAATGGCACAAGCAGCAAATGAAAACGGTCACGTAATACGTAAAAATAAAATTCATTTGCTTGTAAAAGTTTTATGCCGCAATTTTATGTTTTTCATCATAGACTCGCCATTCGAACTTTGAACAAATCCAGCCTTCCGAATAAGCCAATGCATTGCGAATTCCAAATAAAAACAAAACCCGTCTACGAAAAGGTCAGCAAAGCTTAGACAAAGCCCTGTCTGGACTTCAAACTAAACCTTTTACTCACGAATATTGTTCGAGGTCAGTGTTTTAATATGAACAAAAAAGTGAAAAAACAAAAGGAAATCTTTTGAAGAGATTTTTATAAGTTTTGTCAACGTTTTGCATATCTAATTATATGTCAAAATTAGTTTTGTGATCACCTTTAGTTTTTTTTTAACATACAGATTAACCTTTTACTGTCTTAGCTTAGTGTTGAACCCAACACACATTAATATTTAATATTCCAGCTTAATCGAAGGCAAAAGTGAAAAGTTTATAAACTTCTCGTCTTACACAGTAGTAGTCAAACGAGATCTAGTGTCTGTTAGTGTGTTAGTGATTTGGTAAGCAGTCTGCTCAACTCGCCGTTGCTTAGGGATTTGCCAAAAGCTTTGCCACAGGTTGCAGCTGAGCAGCAAGGCAGTGAGGCAGCAAACCAACCAACTACAGCACTTGTTCCCCAGTGTGTCAGCGGGACAGCAAAAGCAAGAGGAGGCAGTGCAAAGGGTAGCAGATAGCAGGATAGCCGGTAAAGTTTTGTGCTCGGGGTGTAATTTTCGTAATGTCTTTAGGTTTAAATAAATACCACAAGCATAGTTTTATATTATTTAACACTTTGTGTGTTGCTTGCTGCTTGCTGCCTGGCTTGAGTTAAACTTTCTCTTGACTGTTCCAGTTTTGTTTTTTGGCTGCGGTGCTTTCTACTTTGCACTTTTTCTTTCTTCAGTTTGTTTTTGTCATTTTATAACACTGCCAAATGAACGAAGTTTCCGAGTGTGTCCGTGTCTGCCAGTGTGTGTGTGTGTATGTTAGAAAACTTGGCGAAAATACATTAAAAACTTTGCTGACGCATTTTCTGCGTCTGTAACCAAGGCGCCGAGCTTAGACTTTAGATTTTGGACGCTCGAAGGATAACTTCACAGCATCTATTGTTTTTGTCTATGTGTGTGTGTAGCTGTGGCAGAAGGCACTCAACACTGTCTCTACGGCTTTGTGCAAAACGGAAACGGTGTGAAAATTTCATTAAAATTGCAAAAGCAATGAAAATTGTGCTTATTGCTTACTTTCTACGGACAGCTAGCTGCTTGTTTTCCTATTTACAAATTGGCCGAAAAAACTAATGAACTTTGTCTACAACTAAATGAAATGCTCATCAGTTGATCATTTGATAGCATTCAAGTGCACTTTGCTTGAGTACGTACTCGAACTGTCGAGTTGCAATTATCAGAGACAACTAAATTATGCGCAACGCGCAATGAAGAGCTCAACTTTTCACTTTCTTTCTCTAACTCTTGATAGAACACTTTGTAAACAAAGTTGTTAACCGATTTTTTTTTTTGGGACAAGGCGTCAGAAACAAGCGATGCGGCCATGGTATTAAAAAGGGTTCGTTGGCTAAACTTTTTTCTTTGATATATACATAGAAATTGCTTTTTTAACAGTCGCTCTTCGTTTTGTTTTTGGGCTCTGGTTGTTGTTACATGACCAAATTGCGGGTGCTCTGTCTCCCATGTTGAGCGGAACGCGCTTATGAGAATGTTTTGCGTTCGCCATTGGGCTCGCCGTAATAAATCAACAGCGCACGGACCGAAGTCCTGTGAACTCAAGTTGAACAAGCGGATTCAGGCAGCTTCCGGCGCCCAAAAAAACAGCAATAAAAAAATAAAAATCACAAACACAAGGACGCCCACGTATAAAGGGGGTAAAAGGCAGAGCAAAAGTTGTTGGTATGGTAATGACACACAGACAGGAGATACACTTACACACACAAACAGGCACACACCTACTCGAACATTTTTGGAGTGGAGCCTAACGAACTAACAGCGCGGGCATAAATTACCCGAGAGCAGCAGCAGCATCAACAGCAGCCGACAACTTTGGAGTGCATAGTCCTCGTCCTGGCCAGAAATGGCACTAGCTCTTAGTAGCAGTGCTGGACGGTGGGCGGTGGGGGGAGCGTAATGGAAGCCAAGCGGCGACAAAGTTATTTGCCGTAACTGTTACACTTTCAATTTGAGTTTATGGGCAGTAGCTGTGGGTGACAGCGCGCGGTTCCAGTCTGTCAATTACAATTAATGTTTGTTTTCCTTTTTCACTCTCTCTCTCTCATACTCTCTCTCTCCTCTACGTTATCCGGTAATTCTTTTTCTGTTTGCTACATTTGCTATCTGCGCTTCCCAAACTAACTGACTTAGTGATTGCTAATCAAGGAGCAGCGAAACTAAATAGTTTAACAGTTGCTTTTCCAAATGATGTTAGTCCAAGATTAACTTAGTTTCCGATTTTAGGAGTATTCGAAAAAAGTAATTACTTTAATTGCACAAAAAAATGGTGGAAAGTGAGTGCAATATTGTGTGTGAGAAATTTCAAAGAACTAGATAAGTTTCCTATTTAAAAAAGTAAGAAGGCTCTAGTCGAGAAATCCCGACTAGACTATACCCTGAACCCTATACTTTACGCGTACAGTCACTGCTTGCAAGTATATGTGTGTGTACGCGTATAGTGCATACTTTCTTAACTTCAATGCTCCATATCTCAGGTGCTTCTCAACCAATTTCAATAAAATTTTCACAGATTATCATAATTTCGTCTAATGTTTCAAACTGCATCATGCATGTTGATATCGATCTCATGTGTATATCGGAAACGGGAAGAGTTATCGAAAATTTGAAACAAACTTGTACTGCCTAGGGATTAGGCGAGCTTATGTACCAAATCTTAAGTCTCTAGCTCTTATAGTCATACATACGGACGGACGGACGGACGGACAGACGGACGGACAGACGGAAATGGCTATATCGACTCGGCTGTTGATGCTGATCAAGAATATATATACTTTATGGGGTCGGAGATGCTTCCTTCTGCGTGTTACATACTTTTGCACAAAACCATTATACCCTTTTTACCCATTTTCCATGGGTTCAGGGCATAAAAATGGTCGAAAATAATTGCAATATTGTAACTAGATAAGCTTCCTATTTAAGTTTCATTTTTAATGAAAGAAATTCATTATCAAAAAGTAAAGAATAATATATATATACAACTACTCTTTACAAGTTGCTTGTACATAATATAAATACTATCATCACAATAGTGATAATATTCATTTAAAGATACTTTGCTTAGTTACTGTACCCAATATTCATTCCATTTACACAGTTCACTTACAGTTTAAAACACCAAATAAAGCAGTCTCTGGATTTGACTTTAGCATAAAAGCACACAATAATCGATCGAAGTTAATTTTTTTTAAAGAAATATGTGTTAAAATTTTGGTTCCTAAAAACCACAAGTTAATAGAAAGCGAGACAGCTTACGACTGTAAGAAAGGTTCATCCTTTGATCAAGTTATTTTGGGTCTTAGGAATTCCCAAACGTGAAACAGCATGGAGAGCGAGCGAATCGGTTTGCACTAATATCCTTGATCTTTGTCAACACAATACATTATTTCTCTTATATAGATGCGCCTGGTGGCCAGATTGAGCAGAACCCTGTGAAACCGGATACGACATTGCAACTGGAAATTGGTGAACTTGTCTCGCATGCAAGTGCAGAGGATTTGCCGCCATCGATGATAGTTATCGAGACGTGCATCAACAACAAGGAACCACAAGCGAAGTTGCCCACGGCCACAAAACCAGAGGAGAGTGAGACAACAGCCGAAAAGGCTGGCTGTTCCATATCGCTTGGCCTCAAGCCCAATGTCCAGTTTCAGATTCTATCTCAGCATGACGATACGAACTTTGCTCAACCGCTGGCCAGCACTGAGGCAGCTTTGGCAGCGGCCAATCTCTCAACTGGTGCCAATATCTGCCACGCAATGTCGGCTGGCAGTGATCTCAACATATATAAGTTGCATCGTTGCGAGGATAGTGGCACACAGTGCAACAATCTCAATCTGGACTGCGAGGCATCGAGTTCGAGTGGCTCGATGCCATCGATTGGGTCACTCGTCTGTCGTATCTGCCACAATGCGGATAATCCCGAACAGTAAGTGTGACAATTAATTAACATATGTGCACAAATATATCTCATAATTATATCTATCGCTAACAAACGATTGAGCTTGAGCGACTACAGAATGCCCTGTAATAGTTGCAAATGTTAAGCAAATTCGTTGATCCTTTAACGATAACAATAAATCAACTACTCAACCTATCAGATCAATTTCATGATGATTTTGTATCTCGTACCATATACCCTTTGGGGCTTCTGCGACTACAGAGCATTCCCAACGGACATTTAAATTTATGCGTGCGACCGCAAAATGCAAAAAATTAATTGCGTGACATTTAATAAAATTAGCGTAATGCAATTACCGTATCTGCATTCGTATGTAAGTGTGTGTTTACATATTATGGAGACATAGTGTTTATATAATGTATTAAAATGAACACGAGTCGACAGCGAGGCATGCAACATATGTATATGTATTTGTGCATTTATGTACATACATATGTAGAATGTCGCGTTGTTTACGGCGGATGTTGGCGTATGAACTGTTTGCTCATCTGTCCGCACATTTAATCCCCACTTTTATTATTGTTGATTGTTGAACCCGTTTCACTTATACTCCTCTATATCTTGTTTGCAGACTGGTGTCGCCATGTTTGTGCAAGGGCTCTCTAACATATGTGCACGTGCACTGCCTGGAGCGATGGATTAGCACCTCACGCTGCACAATCTGTGAGCTGTGCCAGTTTCATTATAACACCGAGCAGACGTTGCGGTAAGTGTGTTTGTAAATCATATGTGCGAAATGCGGTGACAACCCTGGCAATAATGTCAACTTCCTGGCCAAGCCAAGTGGCAACAGTTCAAAGGGTTCACAACTGTGTCACTTGACAGCCAACAAGAAAAGCTCGTCTCCTCTCAGCTGTTGGCAGTCAGGCATTAGGTGTCAGGTGCTAGGTTGTTATGACTTTTAATCAGTGACGCTAAGGCTAAGCACTTGGTTCACTAATTGCCCCAAACCCAGCACAACGCTTTGTACTTTGTGTGCTTTGGAGACATTCACAGAAAATTTAACAGTTAGGGTTACATTTTAGACATTCTGAAAGTTTATATCTATTTGGAAATGATGATTCTGTGAACTTCAATTGATTACTTAGATATTCTAGGACCAAAAGATTTAAAAAATATATAGTTTCTTCTTGATCAAAAAGTTGTTTTGATCTTAAAATCGAATCAAAACGAAATTACTAGTAAAATCTCAAAAAAAAAGTTTAAGGACCATCCAGGATTTGGTAACGCCTCTTTGAGTTTGTCTTGTTTCTAGCCCTCGTACTAACTGCCCAATTAATCTCTTCTCTGCTTATCCTTAGCTACACCTGTATGCAATCGTTGCGTTTGTGGTATTCGCGAGCAATGAGTCGTCGTGCTCTGCAGGAGGATTGCCAGATGTTCTCGCTGCTGACCTTGGTGGCATTTGGAATCATTGGCACCCTGCTGGTGGGCATACAATACTATGCAATGCATACACAATCCTGGGGACTGAGCAAACTGTGGACCAAGTCCTGGATGTTGTTCTTTTTGTTTATGACGGTTAGTTCTCGAGATTCCCATGTTCATCCTAATGTATTCGATACGCCCACAGATTAGTGTTTACTTTGCCAATGTGTATATGTTGATCAAGTCACAGCTAACGCCCTGGTATCGGTAAGCACTGCTGGCTTGAGTTATTGAACGTGTCTAAGATACACTCTCTTTTCCTGCAGCTGGTGGCAATCGGCACGTGATATTAAGCTCATCTTGGAGAATCGGCGACCCTTTCCGAATCCAAATCGCGTGCAGCCGCAAACGATTGAAACGGCCTCAACGACAGCTTCCATGTTTACGCATCACGATCAGCTGGATGTGCAGCCTCAATCGTTGACACAGCCACGGTTTGTAACGCCGACATCTAGCGCTCTTTCGTTGACCAAAGCTGTACCTCCCACCGCTGTGGAGGCGAAGCAGCCCGAGACTAAAACAGAACTGCAAACTGTAGTTACCAGCAACGACACAGAGTTAGCCATCGCATCAGCTTTGCTGAGCAGCAGCCTCAACAATCCAAATCCCAAAAGCAATGATGATGCTGACACAGATAAGAAGCGGGAGCAACAAGAGCAATCGGTGAACGATGGCAATGCCAACAACAACAACACCAACTAAGTAGTCGTGTAATACCCAAGTGGACAGTTTTGTAATTAAGGCTCAAGGGCAAGCCATACTCAAGGCTATCTCAGCTTGTAGCTTCAATGTTTGCGTGTCATTTTGTTAATGTACTTTCAATGCTTTTAATGAACTCTGCCCCGGCAACAACTTGACTTAAACGTGAAAACTTTCCCTTTTTTTTTGTCGGATGCTCAGCACTTGGCTGCTTCCCTTTAACTTCCTTCTGTGGCAGCGCACAACTTCCGCTTCCGGCATGAGCTGGTGTAAATTAAAGACCTGATAGCATCATGCTTAAGGCGCAGTCCTACATGCAGGCACGTCAAAATGCCTGTAGGCACAGCCAGTCACGTGATTGATGGCTCATAAATTAGTCATTTTGCTTAGCAACCTCGTGCCTCCCAAAACCTGATTGTGGCTGAGTTTTTCACATCGAGTGCAGCTTCAGTAATCAAGCAGCAATTTGTGCCCAGTGCTACGCATTTAATATCACCCGCAAATCCTGAAGTGCTCAAAATCACTTTTCCCCGCCTAAACCTCTCGTTCGCTGCGTCGCCTGGCTGTTGACTTATTAGAACAGAGACCTTCGCCTTCGCCTGAACAACTGTGGTGAATGATGTTCAGCTAGTGCTGTGCATATTTGGCAAGGGGTTAACAGGACGGCGACCTTCAATCAACGTGGCTGGACATGCTAAGGCAATCACTGCGTGAACATCATGTCAAGGCAAATGATTGAGCGTTTCCAAGCCTAAAACGCTTCAAATTCCCATTGCTCTATTTGCCTGTTTGTTTTCCGTGTGTGTGCGCGTTGTTCGTTGTTTTTTGCCTGTCAATGTGTGCGTGTGTGTCATCAACTAAGCCCCAAATTGAAAGCAAAGTCAAGTAGTTCTCAGTATATCGCTCTTTTTTGGGTCAGGCTTAAATGAAGATTTTCTTTCGGGTGCTTTAATTGCGCAGAAGCTTAAATCGCTCAGGAATAGTGTAGTTTTTATATATTCAAGAGTCTGCACTTATTAATTTTCAGTTACTATAATCAAAATCTGCTTAAATCGCATATTAATTAAATTGATTTTATTTTTTTTGTTTGAAACGAAAATTTTGAATAAAAGTGGATCGATTTTAAGTTTAATTTTAGCTGAAAGTTCTTCTTTTAAGCAACTCTTAAAGAAACTTTAATGCAGCAATGTAAGATGTCATTTATTAAAGGATAATGAAGCTTTTGGCTGTGTAGGTTATTCAAATATAAACAATTTTTAATAAATAAATAAGACACATTGATTTTAGGGCAGCAAAGTTTAGAAATGTCTAAACTTTGCCAAAAGTTTATGCCTTAACTTTTGCTTAATGTTTGCCACATTTGAAAGAAGAGAAAAATCTATAAGCTTATACTCAAACTTGTTTACTGGCAGTACAAAATACTCACGTCCTTGTCGCCCAGTCGCTCAACGCGGCAGTGCAGGAAGCCTGTTTGGCCAACGGTGACGGTCAAGTTGCGCGGCACATCAAAGTCAAAATAGGGCAGCATATTAGAGGGTGAGATTGTTGTCGTTGTTGTTGTTGGTGGCGTTGGGGCTATCGCAGCGCTATAACCTGTAAAAGACCAAAAGTACAGGGTGAGTGAGTGAGAGAGTGTGTGTGACATTGTTTTAGACCAAAAAGGTACTCAAAAAAAAAACAAAACAAAAAAAAAAAAGAAAAAACTTTTGCCAAATGGAAATTTATTTTCATTTTCATTTTGCATACGTATTGTTTTGGGGCAAAGGGCAATTTCAATGCCAGGCCACAATATGGTACAGTCTCGCATATGTGTTTGTGTGCTTTGGGTGTAAGGGGAAATGGAAAATAGGGGGCACTCACAAAACACTCTCCAATAACTGAAAAGTAATAAAATTCTCATAAAAATACAGCAGAAAACACACAGAAAAATCTTCAACAAACAATTATTTTGCCCCCTTTTCATTTTTTTTTTTTTGCTTTTGTATTTTCTGCGATTTGCTTTCGATTCCATTTTGCTTTGTGCCACTGTTTGTATATATATATATAAACAAACAAACATATAGATATAGTTAAGCCAGTACGCTGCTACTGAAACGAAGCATTTTAAAGCGGAAC
Source organism: Scaptomyza reducta (assembly GCA_035044485.1). Taxonomy (NCBI): domain Eukaryota; kingdom Metazoa; phylum Arthropoda; class Insecta; order Diptera; family Drosophilidae; genus Scaptomyza; species Scaptomyza reducta. Next base: position 196,651 of record JAWNNV010001041.1, read on the forward strand.
TGAAGCATACGCCCCGTAGACTCCAAACCCTTTTTTGGGGGCTTTTTGCGGAGAGCTATGTGTAGAGTTGGCGAACATGTGGATTATTAACGATTCATTGGAATATTCCGATTCATTTAGCTGCGTTTCATGTTTGTTGTTGATGTTGTTGTTTCTCCAACTGTTTACTGAGCCATATTTGCTTGTGTGTATATTGGTTTGTCGGTGTATGCTTCTATGCGTTTTATGGCCCATTTCGGTAGCCATATTTGAGCTCAAGGCTAGCACTTTATGCGGCATTAACAAACAAAAGCCTGCAGCGGAAGCAATATAAATCGCGATTTAATTGAAAATTAATATGGTTGCCACAAAAGCGCAGACCACACGCAGAGTAAGAGAAATAACTAAGGAGAATTGAGGGGGCAGTTAGCAAAGCTTATATAACAGGAAATCAACAGCAAATAGAGCTTAGTTCCAAATGACCATGCCAATAGCTGAAAGGAAACTTATTCTTGCAGCAGCAAAACTTTAGTTTTTTCTTTTCGAGCCAACAAAAAGTCAACCGACAGAACACGTTAGATACGCGCTGAGCCGGACCGAATGGAATCTTGTTATAATACTTAGAAGACAGCTGCTAGAATAAGTTCATCAATACCCGCTCAGCCAGCCAGTCAGAGAGACAGCCAGAGAATCTTAAACTTTTGCACATCAAAGCGTTTGTTCGGAATCAGACTCGCTGAGCGCATGCAGCCAACTGGAATAGGAATAATTGAATAAGGCAACGTAGACGAAGACGACGGCGAGGACAACGAAGCAGGAAGGCAGTCAGTTTATCGAACTTTGAACTGTATAGCAGAACAGCTGACAGCTGACAGCAGACGGCGTGTACGAGTCAAATCTACACGCACCACAAAAGTATGCTACGATTTTTGTGCTTTGGCTCCAAAGCTGCTGTTGCACATTTCCTGTTCCGCACGCGCCCGCACCAAAAGACACACGCAACCAAATCGACAAGAAAAACTTTTTGGGCCACGCGCACCGAATAAAAACGAACAAAAAAATGCAGCGGCAAACATACGCAAAACTTTTACCACATGCGTAAAAGACGCAGCATGCAGGCCCCCTCGGCCAACTCTCGTCTAGCAATTCAGTGACGAGTGCGGCGTGGGGGCCATGACAAATTTTGCGATTTACTGCTAAAATTCGAACACACAAAGTTAAATTTAATGTGCGCCCGCAACATTTCTGTACGTGTCCCAGTCTCACTGTGCGGCAATATGCAAAGTAACCAAACTGTAGATAATTCTTAAAACAACACAAAAAGTCAAAGAAAGAATGAAAGAAAGGAAAACCCATTTATATCTTCAGCGCAATGCTGCAGATATGCACAAGCATTGAACTGAAAGAACTGAAACTGAATTTGCATATTTAATTTGGTGTTTGATAACTAGCCATATCTATGTATCTATAAGTTAAGGAGCTTTGCTACAGCTATTTCCGTTGGGAAAGTAGTATATTTCGGTTGTGATTATGAAGTTGTATTGCAAGTGGGAAACACTTTTGACACATCGGCAACACACACACGAAATGAGCAACGCCTACATCAAACATGATTTATTAGTAGTATAGGTAAGCTGAGCTGGCATATACCCTGTAAAGTTGTGTGAAGCATTGCGATTACAATTTTGTTATTTTAAACACAAATGTCTTATATTGTTTCTTTCCAATCAAACAATTAGCTTAATAATCATCTGAATAAACCTTAAAAGTAAATAAAGAAAACATTTGATTACCTAATTTTTAGGCCCACAGGGTACGCAACACACGGACAAAGTATGTTGAGGTAAGCCTGGCAAAAACGCAGCTTGTCCAAAACTCTGGCTACCCAGTGCCGCCTCCCACCTTTGTCCCTCGAGTCTGGCTAGGCGGAAAACAACGAAATTAGCTTTGGAATTTTGCACGTATGCGTGCGTGGTACAAAAAGCTCATACAACGTTGGCAAACCAAGGATACGTGCCCTGTACACAGGAGCCAGAGCCAAAGCTGAAGCTGAAGCTGAAGCTGAACTTAATTTATTGTTTATCAGCGGGCATGAAATTTATGACCAGAGCAGAGCAAGAATCCCACGCAACTTTATGTATGTGTGTGCGTGTGTGTGTTTGTGTGTGTTTGTTGCTGTATGGATGAGAATGTTTGCTGGGCGCTAATTTTAAGTTTATGCATGGAAAATTTGCTGCGTGCTCATGTTAAGCAAATTAACGATGCGGCTGGCAGGAAAAAGCTCACACAACTTGTCGCTGATGTTGTTGTTGTTGCCACTTCGCTATCGATCAGGCAGCCACACACACACCCCACGACGAGGCAAAACAACAAAATGAAGAGCAACAACAACAGCTGGTGTTGTCAGATTTCGGTTTTTGGGCTTTAAGCGCGTTTAATCAAAAACATTGAACAGCAAACGGCAAACTGCAAACGGCGAATGGCGAATGACAACAACAAACTGACATGATGCATGGGGCATAAGAGCCGCAGTGATGCGGCTAGCGGCTTTTCGCCAAATTAGCAAATGTGGTGGAAAATTATAACCGAGTTTACATAACGCACACACACACACACACAAATTTATGTGCGTCAAACAGCAAACGCACTCTTATTATAATAGATTCGAATGGAATGTGATGACAGCAAATTGGAACTCAACCGCTTTTAACTGAACCAGTTGTTGCCTAACTTCTCTCTTTTGTAGCCACATTAATTGAGCGTTAAATGGGTTGCGAGTGCTCGTCTCTTTGGCTTATGCAAATCGAAAGCAAACATTTGTGCGGGCCAAACATACCGAATGATTAGTGATACGCGCTTGTGTGACAAGAGTAAACTGCCAGCAAATATCACGTATTGCAAACAAGCTGCAAAAGCATCACACTGCAAACAGTGGCGTAGTCAAGGAGGGGTTTGTTTGAAAGCTATCAATCAGTAGCTAACTAAACATGCTTTAAAATCTATTTTGCATACAGCTGCCACCTTGTTGTATGCCACTGTGTCTCAGCAGCATATGCCCTATAATGAAGTTTAAAATATAATTTAATTGCTTGAAGAGAACTTCAGTTGAAACACAAAGGTTAAATGCTGGCTAGTAACTTTTCGTTTTGTTAAATATCCTTTGGCAAACAGCATATCTAATATCAGCTGCACTTGCCTTTGCAACTGTTTGTTTTTGTTTGCTCAAGTGCATGTGAACTTCAAGTCAATGCCAAACGAGAACGTGGCTAAGGTGCCTTGGATACATATATGTATGTATGTATGTATGTATGTATGTTGATATCATGATCCGAGGCACTTAAGGCTTAAGTTGCGCCTGACATCACATTGACGCATTGAGTGGCAACGATGCTGACGCTGACAACGCTGTTGCTGCAACTGCTGCAGATGCAATTGCACTCGACACAGCGCCTCTCTCTCTCTCTGTCTCTGTCTCTCTCGCTTTTCTTGGCTTGCCACAAATTGTCTAGACTGGTGCAGACGCTGATAAACTGGGCTAGATACTGCCACTGCCACTCAGTGGCAGCCGCAGAAGCGAAGCGCACTTTTAAATATGTTCAACTATCGATTATGCAGCTAAAGTGTTTCCGCTTAACCATTCAAAGGTGCCTGTTAAGAGGCTTGAGGGTTGTGGCAACGTGTGCTAAGTGAAAAAAAAGGAGAAGAGCTGGCACTGAGATTTACTTCAACAGCAATCAATAGTTGTAAATACTAAACGAGAAACTCAGCTCAGACTATTTGGTCGAGCTAAGGCTGCTAAAACATCATTCTCATTCCGCTCCAAAATATCTAAAAATCATTGCAAGTCATTAAAAACTATAAATGTAAAAGGTGAGCCAGTTGAATTGTGGTATCGAGCGATATATATATACGTTAATTACGCCCAAATTCCATTTCAGACTAATTGGTGCTGCATAAGTGACAGCCCGTTTCAAATATTTATATCTTTTCGTTGTATTTTCAGACTAACCGTGTCAGCAATTACCTACAACACATAATCAAGGAGTCTAACTGATTGTGCTGATAGCTGTACTTAGCTGTTTTATTCAAGTACATTATTGATTGCTAGTAAGCATTGTTATTTAGGTAATTAACCAAAATTTCAATCTATAATCATATTTGCATCATTATTTTGTAGAGGCATTGAACACTATTTTTATTCCTTATATATAATTACCTGATGTTAATCACTTACTAATAAATCAGAAATCGTGACAAATAGACACATTAGCAGTTAATTATTGAGCCTGCAGGACACATAAGTAATTCTTTACACACGCTTGCGTAATTATATACAAATATAGAACACTTTATTGTGGAGAACAGATTTACTTAACGATTGTGCTTGCGGAGCACTTAGTCGATGGCCTTGCTGGGGCAACAATGTTTTTGGGCTAAATTATAGCTGAAGCTGCATTTAATTTACAGTAAATGTGCATTAGTCAAGCTATAAGTTTGTGTGTGTGTGTGAGTGAAAGGGAGAGGGAGAGAGAGTAGCAGATAGTTGGAAATCTTCTTAACCTACTCAGTGTTTTCTGCAGCTAAAGTTCTGGCTGCTCTTTTTTCATGCGATAGGTTCAAGTGCGTATAGAGACTTACGTGTAGTATATATTGTTCATGTGTGTGTGTGTGTACATGTGTGTGTCGCATGTAAAACTTTTTTTTGATGCGTCGCCATTTTTATAGCATGCCCCAGGCGCAATGTCTGGCTTTGGCTCCTATATCTCATCCTCTATCTCCTCATCTCTAGCTCTAACTATGGAAGCATTGTGGGAAAATAATTTTATGTGGGTGCCACAGTATGTATGTATGTATGTATGTATGTCGTTGTCATTGAGCTAATGTTATTAGTGTCGCTCTTGGAATTTATTATTTTTTGAGAAAGCCGCCGACATACATGAATGCTTAAATACATCAACTCCTACTTGTCTAATATGCCATAATGCGCATATAAAAACCCAAAACGCATGATTCAGACTCTCTCTTTGGCTACAACCAATCGAAATATTTGTTCATATATAAGAAACTGTGATGGTTGACAAACAGATTTGTGCTTCCAGATTTTGTGCCTAGATGTCGCGACGCTGTCGCATTTTATTTTGTATTCAAATAATAACAAGCAAGTAGAACTCACTTGAGATTGAAGAAAATCAAATGCCCTTAAGTCTTAGTCTTAATCGAGAGGAAAATATAATTGATATCGAAATTTAGAATCAAATTTACTGCTTAAAGATTAACGCCAAGTTTAACTACTTATATAATTTTCTAATATCTGATAAATGCACTGATCCGGATATAACAATAATAATATATAATAACAAGCAAGTAGAACTCACTTGAGATAGAAGAAAATCAAATGCCCTGAAGTCTTAGTCTTAATCGAGAGGAAAATATAATTGATATCGAAATTTTAAGAAATGTTTATTTAAAATCAAAGTTACTGCTTAAAGATTAATGCCAAGTTTAACTAGTTTTATAATTTCGTAATATATGATAAATGCACTGATCCGGATATATCATTAAACTATGTTTTTCCACAACTTTAGTCACACATTTATAATAACCCCTACAAAAATGTATATTTTAATGTTTAAGGCGACGACAGGCGCACTCTCATTTAAATCTCAGCCTCTTGTCTCGCAGTGGTTGACAGGCGCATAATATATGTGTGCCACACATACACATATTTGCATACGCGGCAACGCGCTCGAAACTGCGGCACGAGGCGGCTGCCACATTTGCATGCGCATCACATGTCAACGATGACGACGCAGGCATGGTTATCGGGCAAGCAGTCAGGGAGGGGGGAAAACTTAAAAAACAAGCAACTGAAGAGCCGCAAAAGAAGTGGTTGGGGGGGAAACAAAAATTGCTGAGCGGAAACGAAATCAGATAAACGCTCGCTGAATGGCGCCCATGGCGACAACTGACGGATATGGCTCGTAAATTTTGGTGTCAAGTTTTGTAAGATCGTTTAAAAAAAAAGCGAAATCCACAAATCAGAACTGCACATATCGGCAATCAGCGACAATCGCTTTAATGTCTTCGCTTGTCCTGCTTTCACTGTGCAACTTGTTTTATACCTTTTGCTGTAGCTTAAATATATTTCAAAATATTTAAGCAGATTGCGAATTGACATCAAAGTGAAACTTTCATGTTACATGTATTTTCAATATTAAATACCCAAAGGTGTTCCTTAATAATAAATGTGTGTGTGTGGCATTGTCAACACACACACACACACACACACACACTTTGAATCCCACACAAGTACAATGGCAGAAGTGCTGGCGTTTGCAGCTTTACGAGACTAAATTTTCAGAAGACATTTTCTTGCTGAGCGCAGCATTTTCAAAGCACGATGACAACTAACCCCAAAACGCAGCGACTGTACGTTTGTGTGTGTGTTAGTGTGTAGGTGCGCTTGTGTGTTTGTTTGAATCCTCAATGATTTGACACACAAAAGTGTTTCAGTTAAATACAGACATGAATGGAAGCACAAGAAATCCTCTTTGCCAGGGTTTACATTTACGCATTTTTCCCCCTTTCACGCAGTCCAATTTGGCCAAACACATGGAGCTTAAGTTCATAAGATTATGCTTGCAACTCTTCAGTCAACTCACTTTCGCATCATTTACGTTTTTTTATGAGCTGACATATTAGATATTATCAATTTTCGGGTTTTTCTGGGGTTAACGTAAGTAATTGTATTTAATTGTTGGCACACATTGCGTATGTGTAATTTGTTGCACTTATTAGAGACAAATTGTTGCCAATCGACTACACGAACACACATACAACTTATTTTGGCTTCCCCTAATCAACAATTGAAGTCAACAAGCCTGAACAGGCAATTTTGTGTTCCGATTGACTCCATTTTGTCGATGCTTTGTCCCCAAAAACTCACGACCTGGCAGTTCCTTGTTTAGCTGTAGCTCGACGCACTTATGCGCGACAATTAATTTACGGCGTAGACGTTTGCCAAGCCATAAATTATGCCCGGACAAGCGGGCGAGCGAGGCCACAATAATTGAACCACATGGCGTATGCATAACGAGCGGAAGCCAAAGCACAGACCCCGAGAGTCGCTTGATAAATGTGAAATAGAAATCAGAACAAAAGATATTTTCAATGTGGTTTCTGCAACATGTGCCATGCCACATTCTTTTGACAGTTCACAATGTGCTAATCATAAATCGGTTTAATTTACATTGTGAAACTTTGTTCTTTGAAATATATTAAAGTTCTTTCAACAATATTACTTGAAAACTAAGGTCAAGTCATAAACTGTATAATAGTTTCCACAAAATCCTGCCTACTTCCATTTCCTGTGTGTTTTCTAGAGCTGAACTCTTGAAGCAGCCTGCGCTAATATGTGCTTCTGAGCTTATTGATGCTTTTGCTCTTGACAGCGACATCATGTTGAACCGCCCATCTAGTTGCGCTGTTGATTAATTTCAAGCTACACTCAAAACAATTGGCACTAAAAACAAACTTAACATTACACTAAGTATCGTTTAGCAAAAACAATTTAATTTCTAACGATCATATCACCACACATAAATATATCAAGTATCGCATATTCTCAGATGCTGCAATAAGTCCTCACACTTTTTGCTCTGTGTAGGCGCACTTGCCTTGAATTGGACACTCCAAATTTGGGTGAAATGTATGGCAATCAATGGTGCCGTGGCGTGGTGCAACCACATAGCCACACCCACTCTACCAGTGTAGTTGTTGTTCTTGCTATTGCTGTTGTTGCTGCTGTTGTTGTGGTATGTTACGTTGCGGCTAATTGTGTACTGATTGAATTGCAAGCTCTGTGCAACTGGCAATCAATTGCCGATCTGACAGTTGCTGATTATGATTTGCAAAGTCCCAGCCTGCTTGCCATCATAATTTTCGAAGGAAAACGAATCCATTTATACATTTTTTAGCAATCACACAAAGACCTTGTATCAGCTTTTAGCTGGACAAGTGTACTGGCTTTCACTTAAGCTTGCCTTGAAAAAAAAAACAAAAAAACTAGTTGTAGCAGCAAAAGCGACTTCAAAGCAAGCAAAAGGAACAGGCAAAACACATAAAACAAAAATACGATGAAAAAAAAAATGACATGCACAAAAGACAAGTTGTCAAAAGTCGATAGTGATGCGATAGATGTATGTGTATATGGTGAGGATGGATGGGGCGTTGTTCATGTCGCATTTTATATTCGGGCATGTCGACTGAAAAATGTGCAAACTGTTGGGCGTGCAAGTCGCACGCCTCCAGCAACGTTACATATCAGTTGAGCTATTGTATTGTTTCCGACAGTTGCCTTTGTTGTTTTGGGCTGGCAACACTCTAAGCAGGGCGGCTCAAATTGCCAAACAGACATTGAACTTTGGCCGCTCACACACATACATACTATATGGAGAGTGAACAAAACAAAGCAAGTCGCTGGGTCACATTTACAGTAACAGTATCAACTGACTTTCTCTCTGTGTGTATGTGTGTTTGTTTGTGTGTGTGTGTGTGTGTGTTTGTGACATGCCAAAAGTTAAGGCATGCGACAATGGGTAAAAGCAAAAAACTGCTGCAGACTTTCAGGCGTCGCTTTTATAGCCAAGCTTGCCAGCTCTTCAATTTGCCCTTTTAATACTATATACCCTTGCATCGGGTATTATTATAGTATTTAAAGATGTGTTAGTGACATTTTTGGGATCATTCCTAACATTTTCTACAAAAAGTCAGTGTTGAAAGCTTCATAGAATCTTGCTTTAAGCCTCGTTTTGTATAATTTAATTTAACCTCAAGCACTTGAACTATGTTCTTTAAGAGTATGTTATCTTTGCGAATGCCAAAGCCAAACAGTTTGTTCTTTATTTTTGTTATGGCTTATATATATATTCAGCTGTTGTAGCTGTTGTTGCTATTGTTTTCATGATTATGAGGTTCATTTAAGGCAGTTTTTGCACACAACGCTCTGATTTAATTTAACAAAACGCCGCCAGCAACTTGGCCTCATTCCTTTTGGCCGGGCTCCTGGCTCCACCAGTTGCAGACGTAGAAAGGGACTCAACGAACAAAAAAAATCTCTATGTTTCTGGTCAATTTCTATGGCCCACGATTGTCCGACCGACGCCAGCGACCACTATCTGTCGTTCTGTCATAATTTAGCACATTTTATTAGCCTGTGCCCGGCTCGATAAGCCAGCACCAAATGCCACTCGCTGTCATAGATGCTCCTATTCTTATTATTCTACTACATTTCTCCAAGCAGCCGCCTTCGACAAGAAGCAAGAAAGTCGCGACGACGCTTGGGCGCAAACAGACAACAAACTAGGTTAGCAGTAACAATGCGTATGAGTGATTTTTATGGCAATTTTATTTGTGTTGAGATTTGAGCACATTATATATGTAATTCTGACTGCATTCATTTAAAGAATCTGTATAAAAGAGTTTAGACCTTCTAAGCCACGTCTAGACGAACAGGCAAAGAGCTTAGCGCTCAGCTCATTAGCCCGCTATTTACAAGGCAAGTTGTAAAGCATATTAACAAAAAAAACTTTCACAACAATTGTGCGTCGAAAGCCAGCAAGTAAAAAAATAATGCTGCAATTCATATTCGCCTTCATGGCCAAAATAAACAAGTTGCAACAAATGCAGCAGCGAAAAGCTCATTTAATATGCATGGCTAGCAAAATATTTTCAACGCGAGCAAAGCAGTTCTAGAGTAAGGGGGGAAGACTTAAAAAATATAAGGAAGCATCATGAAATTCCGAAATGCAAATGCCAGCGAAAGTTTTCTTCGTTTACTTTAATCAGTGCGTAAAATATTCCACAGATTTTGCTTTTGCTTTCGCGTTTTATTTATTCTTTTCTGTTTTGGGCTTTGCTTGTGTACTTATGTTGTACTTTGATATTTTTTTCTTCTCTTCTCTCTCGGCTAACTTAATGTCAAGCAGACGCGTTGCTGAGGCAGCTTCAACTGCAACTGCAACTGCAACTTACAAGTGTCGCGTGCTGCCGACATATGCAAAAGGGACGCGAGGGCGAAAGAGGCTGAGAGTTTTCTCTGTTTACTGTAACCGCAATAGATTTACACGATTTGTGGGCACGTAGTCGCCTCAAGTACATTCGTTTACCACACAAACGCACACACACACACACACACACACACTGTGTTTTTGTACGTGTGTATTATTGTATTGTTTGTGGGTGAGTTTACGCTTGCTCGGCATATGCGTGACAGCTGGCATGAAGCTGAAAAAGCGAAAATAGATGGTGAGAGTGGTGGAGTTTTGGTGAGTGTGCTCGCTGCAGGACATGCAATTGCAGTCGAGTGACTGCAAATTGACTTTGGCTGCAAGTTGGCGTGCAAATAACAGCAAAATGAAAACCCAATGAACAACTTTATTTTCATATATAAAACGATACAAACACACACTGACTTTCTTTCGCTTTCTCTCTCTCTCTCTCTCTCTCTCTTCTTACTCTTGCTCTGCCACTTCTCTATCCACGCCCTTTGATGATATGATTTCGGTCATTTCCATTAAAGAACGCGCTGAAAAGTAGGCCACAATATTTGCCCCATATCAACCAAGAGTTTTATAGGTTAAGCATGTGTGCCAGCGATAAGTCTGAAGAGGGTGTGACAGATGCGCTTAATATACTTATCAATTATAGCATTTTCCTTCATTTGGTTCATACTTTTAACGGTACAACTGAAAAAGTTTTTAATGAAGAATTTCTCTGAATTATTACGTATACGTTTATTGCTTTCAGTTGCTTCATATAAATTAAACTGAAGAAGCTCATTAAAAAAGTGTTTTATGTACTACGCAATATAAAACACATACAGATTTATTAGTACTTAACGGAGGTAATTGGCTTTGTGGATGAAATAAAAACTATTTGTTAAATGTCTTCAAATAGATTTAAAGTATGTGACAAGTCATTCAAAAATCAGTTATCAATATATTTATTGTGGCTTTTGAACTACATATATACTGGCCATTTGTATAAACTGAGAAGCATATTTATTGTTTATTTGATTTTATAGACCAGCTTACTCTTTTCAACCACATTCTCTCATTATTTGCTTGGTGCTTTCATAAAATTGTGAAACTTTAAGCGCTTAACAAACAACAGTATTAAGACCACCAACCATGCCCACTGAACACAGTCCACCCTCTCTCGCACCGTTCGGTGCTTTGTATATGTATTTTCGAAATTATGATGAATGGCAAAGGCATTTATTGAAATTCTTGCAGCACCGTCTGCGACACGAATATTTCACGTTGTTGTTTCTGTTGTATATATATATATATTTATTTTTGCTGCATGAATGCCGTAAAATGAAATAAATTGCAGGGAAAATGAGATTAACGTATATTTGGGGGCTGCGCTTTTTTATGATTATGATTTTGATTGCTTGTTGGGCAACGTTTTTAATGCTGATATGCCGGTCATAATTTTCCATTTTTAATGTTTGCGTCGAGAGCGGGCGCCCGCACAAATTCATAAATGAAATTGATATGGCTTTCCGTTAAGTGTGTGTGTGTTAACGCCATTTTGTGGCTTTAATAACATAGCATGAGTTGGCATTTAAAAGAATTAATGGGTCCCGTTTTAAGCTAAAGACCAGCCCACCTACAAAGTCAACAAGGAGCGCAACAGTTCACCATGGGTGATCCAGACGACCCCCAAGACCAATCTCTATGTCCAATTTGCATTGAGTGGCTTTGTTATTCACTAACACACACTCACAGACACACACGCATACTAGTCAACACAATGAACATCGTCAAACATGACGAAATAAATATGTTTGCCATCTGGCTAGAGAAAAAATATGTTTACGGAACAGAATATGTCTGGGTACTGCGTGAGTTCATTTAGCTTATTCATAGTCCGGTCACAAAATTCAACACCTACGCAACTACTGCCCAATGCTCATGTATTGTGCCAATTTGGCGTCCCGTAGCTGACCTTTTTTCTCCATTAAAGCCCCTGCCCCTGCTACTGTTCCAGTTGCTGGGCAACAACAACAACAACGTGCGACCTGCGCCTGACAATGCATGCAAATGACGGCATTTGTTGTAGGCCAAACGATGTAGGTTTTTCATTTGTGTCCAGCACTCTCGACTACCATCACCAAAACGGTAACAATATTTTTTTGGCTGTTGCTTTCAATACACTGTTTAGCAAAGAATGCTCGAGTCGAATGATTTTGTGCGTAATGAATATTTCGCTTAAATGCTGGATTCAATTTAACTACCTTGGAGCTGTAGTAGTTATAGTAGCTTAGAGCTTTTGTAATCGACTTGTAGACTGTATCTTCATGTATCATCATCTTAATGTTATCTAAACTTCCTACGACGTATCATCAGTATAAGTAATGATATATTTTCTCAGTAACCTCTTTTCCAAAACGAATATTTCTAGTTTAAGCTAAAAGCAAACAGAGTATTCCGCAGTCTAGAGCTGGTTTCTAATGCAATATTGTTACAGTTTTTGCCTTTGGTTAGGCTCTTGCTACTGTTGTTTTTCTGGATTTTTGTTTTTTTCCGTTGTTGGACATCTCCCTGCTTTATTTTTGGGTTACTTTGCTGCTGCTCGCATTAATGTCTTCACTTCGGCCCTGCTGTTGCCTTTTTTTTCTCGCTGTCGCTTTTACTTTCATTTTTATTTTTGTTAGCATCTCGTCGCCGCACTCATAAAATTGCCGGAAAGTATGCCATTCAGAATGCTGTGTAATTTTATATATACTCTACCTCAATCCTGTCCAGACTATACCTCCCGCTGGGGCACCTTTAAGTCCTGTGCTGAATGACGTGTCTCCAATAGAATTATGCAAATTTTGGTTCGCTACGCAAAAACAAAAGACTCATAGACGCTATAGACTTGATGATGCTGCTTTACAGTTATGGCAAGGACATCGTTTAGCTTTAATGCGTCATAATCAACACAATCATAATTTGCATTGGGTTGTAGGGAGGGGGAAAAGGGGGCTGGCGAGCACTCTGCATAATTTTCCACATCATTACCACGCATCCACACTAATATGCCTTTGAAATGCCGCACTGGAAATTAGCTAACATTGAGGCCAAAACATATAAACACATACAAGCTCAAAATGTACAAGACGGCTTAGTGCTGCCATCTTATGGCTTATTGCGCAACCAAAGTCCCAGCCAAGTGCAACCCATTTAAGCACCTTTGCCCTCTGTTTTGCCACTAATTTAACTACTACTCCTTGAGAAAGGGGGGCCAAAACTAAGACCACATGCTTCGTTGAGCTCCATAACGGGTGTTGTTAGAGGGGTCGGGGCACAGAGACGACAATACCTGACTATGTACTCTTTTCAACTGGGATCTTTGTTTGCCCATTTGGGTCGGAAAACTTTCAAGTAGCTGTCAAACATGCGCTGCGTGACTTTCAGACACATCTCTTTACACTACGCTTGCCCCGATGTACACTTCCTGCCCCTGCCCCTGCCCCTGCGCGGCACAGACAGGCAACCAGACAGACTCCGGAACAGCAGCAGACGAACATCTTAGTTCGAACCGCACTGGAATTTTCTTGTTGACTGCCGCAACTTTTTCAAAAGTAAAGTCTGTTTTCTGGCCAAAACAAATACACAAGCAGGCAGCATGTGTGTTTAGGTGTGTGCCTGTGCGAGTGTATGTCCGAATTTAAATTACAAATCAAATAAATTAAAAACTTTTTAATAGCAAAATGACACAATTTACTTCAAAATGGGAACATATCAAAATATAAGGTATACGAACTTCAATATAAATAAAGTAAAGTATCAGTATTAACCTTAAATTAATATAAGTTCTTTGAAGAAGCTAAGTTTAAAAGTTAAATTGAGTATGGCTCAAGTTAATTAGGTGAGGTTATGTTGAACTGGCCATGACAAGCTTTTAACATGTTGGCTACATTTTCAAAACCTGAAATTAGTGTTTGTGAATGAATTTAGAGGGGTTAAGTTCTCCATAAGCTAAAGAGCACATTAGCTAGCCTCACCTAAAAGCCCATGTTACTGATTATAACCAAGCCTTTACCTCTAATGGAAGCTGGCCTCGGGTGCTAAATTGTATAAAAGAACATTATGGAATGTTCTTTGTCTTAACCAGAACGAGTTACCAGAATTTTCAGACTTAAAGAGCTTTAACTAAAGACCTGTATCAGGCAAAAAGCTAAAAGGAAGCAGTGCTTAAGAATAATTTTAAAATACTTCAACTCTTTTTAATTGTGCTTTATTCATTAGCCAAAACTCCGAATTTTACTAAACTCAGTGGAAAAATTCGTGGTATTTTTGTGGCTTATTCCATTCGCATATCGTACAGAATTTTCAAATGGTTATGTTGCGCAAATGCATTACCCTAAATGTCACTAATTGTGAGCTAATCAATTTACAAAATGTTGCATTATTGTCATAAATAATGCATCAACATAAAATATGCTCAATTATTAGCAATGCATATTTTATAATCAACTCTAATTGAAAGCTTCTGCATAATAAATAAATGCACGTTTATCTATCGAACATAAAATTGTCAAATGCATTTTTATACCCTTAACCCATTGAAAATGGGTAAAAAGGGTATAATGGATTGTGCAAAAGTATGTAACAGGCAGAAGGAAGCATCTCCGACCCCATAAAGTATATATATTCTTGATCAGCATCAACAGCCGAGTCGATATAGCCATGTCCGTCTGTCCGTTCGTATGTATGAACGCGTCGATCTTAGAGACTATAAGAGCTAGAGACTCCAGATTTGGTATATAAGCTCGCCTAATTCCTAGGCAGTACAAGTTTGTTTTAGATTTTCGATAACTCTTCCCGTTTCCGATATACACATGTAATCGATAACAACAAAATCTTCAATTTAGAAAACTTTTTGAAAGATTAGACTAAATAAAGACAATCTGTGAAAATTTTATTGAAATCGGTTGAGAAACACTGGAGATATGGAGTATTGAAGTTAAGAAGGTATGCACCATACGCGTATACATACACACACTCACACATACTTGCAAGCACTGACTGTATGCGTAAAGTATAGGGTTAAGGGTATAGTCTAGTCGGGATTTCTCGACTAGAGCCTTCCTACTTGTTTTTTATATTTTTCTTCAAAAAGTGTTGAAGGTTAGGTGTAGGTAAGGTGTAGGAAAATGAAAGAGAATTTCGAAGTAAAAGCTTAAAGCTCAACAGACACAAAAGCAGACTTGTCTTGAGAATGCTTTTTTCATTTAACAAATTGAGTTTTGCCAAGCGACAAGCTTGCCGCTAATTAGAGTCTCCTTTCCCCCCACCCTGGGGGGTCAGATAATGAAATGAGTTGCTTTGACGGCTTAAAAGGCCTCCAATGGCACACTAACAATTTATTTAATTAAATGTTTTTTTTTCTATATATATCCAATATATGTATACAAAGCTTGTAAACAGATATTAATCAAATGCGAATGCGCTTCAATTAATTTTGAACTGCTGCTGCAACAAACTGGTGGCTGTCAAAAAGCCGCGAAATGGCAAAAACCCTGCTCGACACTCAACTGAAAATCAAACGTGACAACGCGGCGTATGCTCAATGACAGATTTATGTATGTAAAGCTGTCAACTTGAACAACAACAGCATGCTTTCCAAACTTACTGAACAGTGAACGCTAATTGATGTGCGACCACATGGCGTATGCGCATTATTTGAATAGTTTACTTAATTATGTATGCCAAGTGCTGTGGTCGCTCTTGCGTGCTCATTATTATTTCTCATTGTTAGTTATGCTCGTTATTATTGTTGTTGTTTCGCTCGGTTAACAATTGATGATAATATTGCAACATATCGCCACATGAAATGCGTCTTTGAATATAAAATTTCCAAATATTTTACAAATACTAAAGTGCAAAACTTTTCTGCCTTTATCTTTTAATAGTATCTCATATTTTTGTTTATAAACAACGAATATCGACTGCTGATTGTTGTTGTTGTCGTCTAGCAACCGCAGCATCTTGCCCCAATAATACAAAAATAAATAACTATATATGTGGGAAATTACTTTTGCGCATTTCGTTTTGCATTGTGATGAGCTTGGCGCACATCCAATTTATGCCCACGGCTTTTGTCTGACTAGCAAATATGTCCAGCTATACACAACACACATACATATAAGTGTTACATATAAGGACTATCCCTAGATAGAGAGAGAGAGAGTCTTCAATTTAGTGCCAAGAGCTGAAATCGATTTTGCGCTTTAATGGATCCAAAAGAACGCACACATGTGAGTTATGCTCGAAATTGCGAACTGAGTAAACTTTAATAAAACGCATTTCGGGGTTTGGGGAACAAGCTCTCTTGCTGTTCATCGCACAAATCCCTCAAGTGGCCCACACAAAATATGCCTTAATATGCAGCAGTCCGGACACAAGTTGCACAGTGCCGGCAGCAGCAACGTGAAGTTGGCTCAAAGCGCTGACATGGCCTATTATATGCTTAAATTATGTACACTAAGAATCAAAAGCAAGTAGATTTTGAGTTTTGAAGTCCTGAAGGAATAAATCTCATATTCGTTATAATTTGGTATAATCATAAAAATAAAATGTATACCAAAGTATTATATATATTTTATTATATTATTATTATTATATGTATACGAAGTTTGTGCAATAGAAAAATTCATAATTTTACTCGTTTTACATTCGTTATAATTTGGTATATTCATAAAAATAAAATGTATACCAAAGACTTAATTCGAACTAAACCAACTACTATTATATATTATGTGTATACGATGTACTACTATATATTATATGTACACAAAATTTGTACAATAGAAAAATTCATAATTTTCCTCGTTTTATATTGAGCTTCAAGTTGTTTTCTTTCTGTTTTTGGTTAATCAATTTAACACTTTGCAAAACTTTTCGCCGTCTTGATTAGCAGTAGCTTTCTTATAAATACTTGAATAGCTTGCTATACGGATTTTTTAATAGTGTAAGGACAAAGCGAGAGGCTGAGCTTAAGCCACATTCGTGCCATTACGAGGACTCAGCATGAATGTTGCACGAATTAAATATTTCATTAATGCGCAGCGAACACACAGAGAACAACCCAAAAAACAGAACCAAGTCGCGTCTCTCGAGTCGAGTCGAGTTGGAGTTGGAGTTGAGTGACCATTTAAGCTGTATTTGTGTGCGTCTGTGTGTGTTGTTTTAAGGGTGCGCTAACACATCGCAGTTGGCATAAATTCCGAATGATTTGCGCTGATTGCCGTCGACATAATTAAACTTTTATAACCTAATTAAGGCATTCGCGCAATGCGCCGCCACGCCCACAACGCACAGTAGCTTTGGGTGCTGTTGCTGCGTCTGTTGTGGCACCGCCTGTCAATTAGGAAGCACACGCACCGTCGATCCTTTTTTTTTGTTGTTGTTGTTGTTTTGGGGCAAGCAGACGCATTCACAATTTAATGACTGCCGACTGCTGACAAGCCACCGAAAATGGCGAATCGACGCTGCGGAAATCATGCGTCGCCATTGGCATCCTTGTCACAAAGGATGCGCCATAAAAGTACCGATAAATGCCCCAAAGACAATGACTAACAGTCCGGTTCGCGCGTGGGAGTCGCATTTGCGGCCGTTAATGGATGTGTAAAAATATTCGCATCACACAAGGACCAGCGCCTGCAGCCGCAGCATCCGGTTTATCTATGCGACCAAACACACGCACACGCACACGCACACGCACACAACCGGAAATGTGAAGTGACAATGTTTGTGTATTTTATACCCAGTGCATTAGACATTAAAAAGGGTATAAAGCACTGTTGGGCTTATCAAGATTCCTGACCAACGAGCGCAATTTATGTGAGACTACAGCAAGGACAAGCTTAATGTAAACATATTAACACACTGTACAAGGATATGGTTTAATATCTACAGTAAATATTCACTTTATTGCCCAATGGTCAATACAAAAATACAGGGTATTTATTAGCATTATTATTAAGCCAAATAGTTGCATGGTTATGTGGAGCAGATGGAAAGAAGTTGTGCGTGGGCTGTCGTTTATTGGCTTCCAATCAAATAATCACAGTGATGATATGATATTTTCGCATTTGTTTATTTGATGTTTTTTCTCTGCTATCGAATTACTCATTAGCAAGTGAAATGTGCTGTGTATTCCTTTTGGCCATTTGTGATATGCACTTTGTCACTTTTATGAAAGCATTTATGCAAATTGACATAAGTTCGAGGGAGATGGAGCGAATAGAAAACGAGAGAACGGATGAGGTCCTGGCGATTAAAATCTTCTTGCAAAAACTTTTGTGTTTCCGCTTTTGTTTCATATATACATATATCTGTATCTGTGTTCGCTTCGCTTTATTACTTCTTTTACTTTGTATTTTCACACGGTCTGCTAAAAGTATCGCACTTTGCATGCAAATAAACATTTAGCAGCCAAACAGAGAAAATGGAAAAATCATTAAAAACCTTTTTTCGGGAAGCCCTAAAAATACTTGAGCGTGTAAAATGTAGCATGCAATTACATGATAAAAACCAAAAAACGAGCAGAACGAAATACGAGCAGCTGCAACTGCAGCAAGAAGGGGTCAGAGTGGGAGTTTGGGTGGGCAGGACATCAAAACTAATTACTTTGCCTTAACATAAAGTAAAATTCGTGGTAGCTGCTGCTAACTGCTGGTTTTACTTGCTTACTTGCCAAGCCAAATGCATTTAGGCACAATTGTGTGCATTGCAGAAGCCCTAAACCCAACCCACCCTTCTCTTTCAGCCTGCTGTTGTCTGCATTTGCATTTAAGTGCTGCATACTTTAAGGCGTTGCCAAAGAAAGTCGCGGCCCTTTCCTTTATTCTGGTTGGCCCGTTGTCGCAGCTGTGTGCTTTATGACTAATGCAATATTACTACCGCATAATAATATCTTAAGCCATGGCCCATATCGCTCCCGAATGTCCCTCTTATCCTATTATGTATATACATTTTATATAGAATATTCTATAAACACATTTCCTTTGTGCTATGATTTACTTATCTTTTTCTTGCTGTTGTATATTCCATTTTCGTTCTCTCTCTCTCTCCCTCTCTCTTTCTGAGTTTTCTGGTGGATTTTGGCTTTGGCCATTTAAACTGCAGTTTTTATGGCAAACGGAAGGAATTTCTGTGGCATAGTTGCTGTGGCTAAATACATTTAGACCGTTTCGTATGCTCTATGCTTTCATCTTGCAATTTAAGTGATTAAGTGCGCCAACGAAGTCTGTGTATTTGCTCTTGGAAACTTCAACTATAGAAATGCGAAGTTGCTTAAACTATTTTTGAACAATTTTTGAAAGCAGATAAGGTCAAGGGTCAATTGGGTTAAAAGATTTTATTAATAAATAAATAACAGCTGTAAAAAGTTTATATTAATATATATTTGGCACAAATGGAATTTTATTAAGATACCTGAACGAAAAGAAGCAACTGCTGAGCTTCAAATTTCATCTCGAATTCTCTTTACGTAATATATATTTTTTCGGCATCGTCATGCGAAAAGTTGCAAAACATTTCCATTGCTTGTTGGCATTTCATTAATGTCGGCCCATTCATTAATTGAGCCAGCCGTTAATTTATGATGACGATAACGATGAAGACGACGACGATGATGATGATGATCATGTTGTTGTTGATGGGAATGCTGGTCGCAACACCAACCACAACGTGAAAATGAGTTTTTATTTACAGTGAATGCCGGCTAAGGAGACAAGACGCACAACAAACAAACCACCGGACAAGACACAATGTGAAACTCATGAATCGTAACCCAAAAACAACAACAACAACAAGAACAACATCTACTACAGGACAGACACAAGAAAAAGAAGAAGAAAAGAAACCTGACAGGGTGCAAATTACATGTATAATCAAGTGAAGAAATACGAGCGCGCATTAATAAACCGGATTCATTAATGCGACGCAAAAGTAAATAGCAAAAACAACAGAAAATCAGGCAAAAGGCAAACAACAATATACAAATTGCAGCAAACAACAGCAGAACAACTTAAATAAATAACTGAAACTTGCTTACTTTAAGCTTAAAGGGGTCGTAACCCTTATTTTACAAAAATATCCTTTAAGTAACTATGTTGTAAAAGCAGGTATTTATAGGAATTATATTATGATACATCAGAATGTCTGGAAAATTATGAAGAACTAAAAATAAAACGATAAGAAAATCATTTACCAGTATGTGTCAAATCTGGAAAGCCTTAGCTAAGGATTCTTAATGATCTGCATCGTAAACGGTATCACAAAAGCCAAACACATAGCTTAAGCTTTTCGTGCATTTTATTTAATAACTAACTAAATACTTTTCTTTTATTTATTTAGGTGCACAACAACCGCTCACCCCGCACAACATAAGATTTAGTTAGGATACTTTCAAGCTACACAGATATTAAAGCAGCTCAGTAGATTCAAATTTGTTACCGCTGTGCTTTTGTGTGCTAGCTTTTGATTGTTTTTATGCTTCTTATTATTTGCTGGTTTGTTTATTTCAACTCAGTTGGTTTTTGATTGTTTTTCGACTGGTTACTAAGCACTTGTTAGAGTCAAAGCACTTGGCAGTGTTAGGGCATTTGTAGGTTTAATTAAAGCGAATTTGCTATCTGCCATAAATAATCGAGTGCAAATAAAGACAAAATTCAATTATGTAGAATTTGTCAGTGTCAGTGTCTCGGTTGCGTTCGCTAAGTGGCTGCGTTAGAAACGAGGGAAAGCTGTTGTCATTGGCAGCTCGATGAGGATGAGTATGTTAAAGCGACAGTCAGGCAGGCAGGCTGGCAGGCAGGCAGGTAAGTAAGAGAAGAGGCAGCACTTGAAACAAATTTTCCACAAGTGCGGCGGCGACATCTTTTTCTCCCTCTCTCTCTCTCTCTCCTCACTCTGTGCCTGCTCTTCTTCAGGTCGCTGCTGTCTCGTTTTGCACCTTGACAACCGCAGCAATAACCGCGACTCCCATAAGTCTTCATCACTCAAAGTAAGCAGCAGCAGCACAAGAAGAAGAAGCACCACCAGCAACAACAACCGCATCGTCACATGTCATGCTCAGTGCCACACCTCCTTCGCCTACCGCAAAGGTACTTCGAGTTTTTCTTTAAAGCTCATATTGTTGTTGGTGTTGTTGTTGCTGCTTCTGCCAACAAGATTTAATTAAAAATTTATTTAAATGAATTTTTGCAACAATCGTTTTAAAGCAACAAAGGCGTGGGCGTGGCAGGGGCGCACAGAGCGCGTGATTTATAATGAAAAGTTCACAGCGTTTCCGTGTCGCAGTACAGCTAACGAAATGCAAACATGCATACTAATTACATTTAAAACCGTCAGTTAAGTCAAGTTTAGCAGCCGAATAAATCCTTTTCTTCTACTTGCAGCAGTGTGCGTGGGTGTGTGTGTGTGAGTGTGTGTGAGTGTAGCAAGTGCAGATAATAAGTAAAAAGCAATTGGGAAAGTGTTCTTGAAAACGGAAAGCAAAAGGGGTAAAAGATCCTTCCCGCACACACACCTCGTTATTTTTATTTGTTTGCGTGAGTGTAAATGCGGCTCCAAGCTGTTGCTGAGACGATTTTTACCTTTTGTTAAAGCTGCCTGTTGTTATTATTTGCTGCTGTGCTGAGGGTTCGAGCTTATTATTTGCATAATGCTCTGCGAAGGTGTTCCGGAACACACTATGCAAAAGAACCACAGCTGAATAATAGAAAACTTTAAAAGATAAGTAAGAAGGCTATAGTCGAGAAATCCCGACTAGACTATACCCTGAACCATATATGTAGTATGTGTATGTGTGTGTGTGTATACTTTACTTAACTCAAATATTCCCTATCTCCGAGGTTTCTTAACCGATTTCAATAACATTTTCACAGATTAACATTATTTCGTCTAATGTTTCAAACTGCATCATAAAGATTTCTGAATTCAAGATTTTGTTGTTATCGATCGCATGTGTATATCGGAAACGGAAAGAGTTATCGAAATTCTGAAACAAAATTATACTGCCTATGGACTAGGCGAGCTTATGTTCTAAATGTGGAGTCTCTAGCTCTTAAAGTCTCTGAGACAGACGAACATGGCTATATCGACTCCACTGTTGATGCTGATCAAGAATATATATACTTTATGGGGTCGGAGATGCTTCCTTCTGCCTGTTACATACTTTTGCACAAAACCATTATACCCTTTTTATCCATTTTCAATGGGTTCAGGGTATAATAAAAAGCAATAATAATGTATACGGGTATAAAGATGATGGAGAAAACCCGCATGCAAAACAATTCTTGCAAAAGATCTCAACTTGTTTTTAAGTTGCGAAAATGTATTCAAGCGTTATATGTACAGTATATAAATCCAATAATATTTGCAACTTGCGTAAAATCCTTACAACTTCTTCTACCTTATTGTCATAATGCTCGCACCATTTTATTTTTCTTTTGCTTTCGCCTTTTGTTTGCACTCTGTTAACAGCATTAAACCAGATTAAAATCCCCGCACGTTCTCGGTTTTGCGCATTTTCGTTTCCCCTTTTCAAAAGAAGTATTCTTTAACTCCGAAGTGCTAATGAAATTATGTAACTGTGTGCGTGTATGTTTGTGTGTGTGTGTGAGGTGTCTCGGAATGTTTTTTTGGCTTAATACGGTTTGTTCTTTATGATAATGTCGTTAATGAAATGCCATATGTTTATTAGCATATTATATAAAAATGTATGCTGCTTTTGCCGCAGCACGTATACGCCATGTTTGCACAGCACACAAATACCGGAAACCGAATACAAAAACCGAGAAAAGAAACACAGAATAAAAAAGAACAATTGTCATTAGAAAATGTTGGCTTGTGTTTCACTTAATTAGCTGCGCTCAACTTTTACGACTTTGCTCTGCCTTATTTGTTGAGGCTTCAATTCATCCATTTGCATTAAAGTCACCCAATTATATTTGCCTTAAATGTGACTTTGTCATGTGTTTGACACTAAACCGTTAATGCTTTGATTGAGCTGTCGCCTAAGTATTCAGCTTGATGCTACTACATTGCAATTGCATTATTTGAGATTTCAAATAGCATATTTGCCAGTGGCATAAGACCCGAAATTTTCTTAGTTGTGTAAGCAGCAAATACTGGATTTTGGGGCCAACATGAAACTACACATACATGCATGTTTAAGCTTCCATTTTGGCATGGTTAATTAGTAGACAAAGTCATAAACAGCATTCATGCCTCAAAGCATTCAAAGCATTCATGCAAAATTTAACACAAAACAATTCATTTTCACATGACACACTTGCCGTTAAAACCGACACTACAATACACAACAACAATAGCAATAGACCCAAATACATATACATATATATATTTTGTGTATGCTCCTTTGCTGTTGGTGAAGGGGGGTGTTGAATAAAACAAACAGTTAAGGCCCAAACAAAAGCAAAAGCAAAAAAATTGCTGCCACAGCGCCAGAGATTTGGGCAAGTGATACATCAGCCACAAGAGGGTTGTGGCGGGGTGGGGGCAAGGGTAGGGTGCAGCAGGTAGAGCTGAGGCTGTGTGGCAAGTGAAAGCCTAAAAACGGGTTAATGAAAATGAATGCGGCACTCGTTGCTCGCCTCTGCCACAGACAATCAACGTTATGCACATGTGTCCGCTCTAAATGTGTGAGTGTATATGATATTCTGTGTGTGTTGGTTTTTCTATTCCCTAGTCCCCAAAATGCTCAAGAGTATGTTGGTATCTAGCTGTAAGAACTGATAGCTAGAACACTTGAATTATGATTCGTTAAAATATTCGATATATATGAACGAGAAGCTGGCAAGGTTTAATGCCAAAGTAACTCTTTTTAAGCTTTGCAATTGAAACACTTTCAGCTCTGGTCAAACCCAAAGCAGAGTATTTGAAAGTCGTGCACACTTTTCTACTTGTTATCTAGCTATGCCTGTGTGTGTATATATGTGGTTTTTATGCCACCTCTGCTGCTTTGTTGAAGTCTCCCGGGGGATTTTAACATAATGAATGAATATGAATTTACTGTGACATTTTAACTGTGACGATATTTTTGCATTGCAGGCTTTTAGGCGCAGCCTTTTGTTGCCCGTCAAGTGAGTGCACAAGCATAGACACCAACCATAAATGCGGCGACTCGTTCTCGTCGGCGTTGTCGAGTTCTTTGTGGCAAGCAGGCGCGTATATATCAATCACTGTGGATTATAAAATGTGGCACTGCAGCGGCAGCCAAAAACAAACCACGGCGTACCACCAAATGTGGCAGCTACACACACACATGCACACAGAAAGGCATAAAGTTTCAGGCAACTGAGAGACAGTGTCAGCAAATGTATCATTAATATATAATGTGCTGTGCAGAAAAAAAAAACCCTACCCAAATGTACAGCAAAAAAGGCATGCTAAACTTTTTTCGCACTCATTTTCTTCTCGTTTTTTTTTTGTACACTTTGAATGCTCTTTTGGCCGACTGGCTGGCTGTCAACAGGGCGCTAACTGAGCCGCAACGTATTAAGTGAGTTGTGGCAGCTAAAAGCCAACGGGGGATTAGGTAACGGTTTTCATATTGGGTTTGTCTCTCACTTATTCTGTGTGTGTTATTTGTTTTTTTTTTTTGTGCCTAAACTTTTCGCATGAAATTGAAATTAAATAATGTCACAGGATGATAAATTATTTAATCGACAGAGCCCTGCACGCTGAATTTATGAGCGTTTTGCGTAATAAAGAAGACAATTGAGACTTCGCTGAATATTTAATAAACAAAACATCTTAGAGATTTGGAAGCTATTTAAGGAACATTAATCAAACAAGAAATATATATTTTGAGTTTATGAATTATACTTTTATGCTTGTGGTTGCCACTGAGGCAAGATTGGAGCAAATAATGTTGCACGATGCCACAAATTTATAAGGAGCCATGAGATGTGTTTTTGTCCGCATATATATATATATTTATATTGTGGAAAAGTTTATGAAGTCTGGCACAAATTGAATGCAATGACCTGGCTACTACTCAATCAACTGGATTTCGAGGCTGCCACGAGCAGCTGTTTGACTCGCTCTTAGTCAAATCTTAGAGTAAGACCGATTCTCTGAAAATGTTATAACAATTTAGAGACCAAGCAATCACCTGTCCAAATGTGGATACAATAGCGGCCTGCAACAACCTGATCTGTCAACGTCTCATCAAAGGACATCTGCCAGCTCAGCTGTTGGCAGCAAAGCCGCAGGATAATCTGTGTGGCTGGAATCCTAAGGATGTGGTTGTGTCTAGCTATTATTTTTTGAAGGGAAGTTTACTATGGAAGGGTGATTTGGATGGATTTGTGGATGAGTTTGTGAACATATTCTAAGCTCATTTCATATTTCAGGAAGCAAATGAAATAACCTGACGGAAGTTATTAAGCAACTTCTACAACTGCAGATTTTAAGTAAGTTTCAAAACAATCCAAAATCCTATATGGATTTACGCGTTGTGGTGTCGTTGGCGCCTACAAAGATGAATTCTCTCCGTAAGATAAAGTTGGATAACTGGACAAATGATTTTTTAAAGGAATATGGAATAGTTGAATCTGATATATTGGGTGATACATTGAAATGATCTTGAACTTTGTTTCATTGCAACAAAATAGTTTGTTTTTTTTATCGTATTTATTCTTAAATTTTAGTCAAAGCCAAAAAGTAAACTCAAAGTCATCAGCATATTAAATATTTCCACACAATAAAGCACAACTGTCTGCAATTGCATAAGTTATTGATGCAATTTGTGTAACTAAAGAAATGAAAATAGTTAATCATACATATATCCTTGACCTATATTTGTGCTTTACCAACAATTATAATCAACAGAACAAAACAAAAGACGATGTCAAAAAAGTAGTTGTTGTTATTTAAGTTGTTCTTGATCTGGCAATCATTGCTGCTGCTCTAATATTTAAGTGCACCTGCACTTTAATTATGAATTTCACACACAGAATATTCACACACACACACACAAACACATATATGAAAGTGTAAAACAAATGAAGCTGTCAACATTGACATAACTTTTGAGAGGGCCAAAAGCTGGGCGAACATATGAATTTGTTTGAAAGGCAGCAAATGCAAACGGCATAAAGCTGAAACGGGCATTGAGGCATGCCACAAGCAAATTGCTTGCCGTGCAACAGCAACAACCGCAAATGCCATGAGGCAGCTTATTAACTGCTTACTGGCTTTGCTGCAGGAAAGTGCAACTGCAGCAAACTTGCGGCTGCCAACAGAAATAATTAAAAATAATTACAGCCACAACACGACGAGTATGACGATGCAAACGCTGAGAAGGATATAAACATGAGTGCAACAACTACAAACGGCAACCTCAACGGCAACAACAGCTGCATAGGCAAAGTAGCAATGGCAATTGCAACTTCAACTTCAACTTCAACTGCAGCTGCAACATTCACATCATGTTCGTAAGCCTGACATAAAATTATTATAAGATGTGTTACGAAAGAGCTTTTGAATTCTTAACACACCGAAAACAATATACACTTACTTAATTTCAAAATATTAAATATTAAAACAAAAATTTGGTATAATAGAAAAAAAAATCAGAGCTAAGAAACTAATCCTTAAAATAAATAATAGTTTTGAACAAAAGTTGAAAGACATCTACTGACATCTTCTTTAAAAATTCACAATGTCTGCAGTCAATATATAAATCTAAAAATCAGTTTCCGTAACACAGTTATCAAACGTATTCTTCTGCAAGTGTATTTACAACAGCGCTTTATACGCAACCTTAAGCTAGCAGGAAAGGCAAATGCATATATTTATAATACCCTGGAAATGGGTAAAAAGGGTATAATGGTTTTGTGGAAAAGTATGTAACAGGCAGAAGGAAGCATCTCCGACCACATAAAGTATATATATTCTTGATCGGCATCAACAGCCGAGTCAATATAGCCATGTTCGTCTGTCTCAGAGACTTTAAGAGCTAGAGACTCCAGATTTGGAACATAAGCTCGCCTAATACCTAGGCAGTACAAGTTTGTCTCAAAATTTCGATAACTCTTTCCGTTTCCGATGTACACATGTGATCGATAACAACAAAATCTTGAATTCAGAAATCTTTATGATGCAGTTTAAAACATTAGACGAAATAATGATAATCTGTGAAAATTTTATTAAAATCGGTTGGGAAACATCGGAGATAGGGAATATTGAAGTTAAGTAAAGTATGCACTATACGCGTACACACACACATACACATACTGCATATAGGGTTCAGGGTATAGTCTAGTCGCGATTTCTCGACTAGAGCTTGTTTTTTTCTGCCTCTGCCCAAAAGCAAATGTATGTGGCTTTTGTGCATAGGTGTCTCTGTGTGTGTGTGGGTTTGTTTGTGTGTGAAATACAAATACTCTCACATTTTTAGTTAGTTGAAAACTCGCACTCGGAGTGCAGTCGGGCAGGCGTGTAATTACAGCAATTGTAGCAAGCAGCGATTTAGTGCAATGTTCTCTCTCGCAGCAACACTCAACTCATATTACGTATACGCCACGCTACACACAACACAATGGGACAACACGCTTGGCAAACAAAAATGGGTCAGCAATACTATTTGCCGTAACTACAACAACAACGAACCCATATGAAAAACTTTGTGGCAAAGTGTTTGAAGATTTAACACCCGAAAAACGAAAGACGACGAGCAAAGTTATAATTTTGCTTGTTAAGTTCACATTTAATCCGTTCTACTGCTTAAACTACAGTCATTTTGCAGCTGCAGCTTAACTGAGATTTAGCTCGTTTCATTTTTCTTCTACTTTTTGTTGTTGGCAAATTAGCCAATTAGCTCATGAATTTGGCACAACGATTTTTCGGGAGCTTAAGGATAAAAGCGACAAGAGGAATTTTTAATTACGAACGAAGCAATGAATAATAAAAAAGTTTGCAGCCCTGGAACCGTGTCTTGGGGCACACGTGTGACCGACAGTCAGTGACCTCTGGCCCCAAAATGCTTAAGTCTTACGTGTAAACCACACACACACACACGCACACAGCCCAGGACATTGATCAAATTATTTTAGATTGTCGCTCAAAGTTGTCCCCGTTTTGGACAAAAGGAGCAAGAAACCTAGCTGACAGCCAGGCCTGCCCACATAGTCGGCTTTAGCTAAGCTCTGCTTATTGCGCTTGGGCCCCATTGGGCCTAATGTGCACACGTACCATGCCCAGAACACAACTAGAAGAAGCAGAACAAAAATGATACAGGATACACAATTCATTTGCTGGCTGTGAATTTGAACATATGTGCACAATTTGTAAGTGTGTGTTGTATTTGAAAATTGCGTAATTTGTCAACAGCGACACGCCCCTCGACGCCCCCCATTTTAGTTTTTTTTGAGGCATTGAATTGCCCCCAGGAATAGCTAAACAGTGTCAAAGCCCGGCGGAGCAGTCAGAGGGTCACAGCAACATTTGGACCTTTGGTCCGTTTCTATTTTTCAATTTAAATGACAAACTTTATTTAATGCTGTAATTTATTTGGCCCAAGACGTTCTTTGCCGGCCAAAGCGAAAGCCCACGCGTAATTCTATTTGACGCTAGTCGGCTTCGTCTGCAATTTAAATTGAATTCTGTGTGTGGAGGCTGTTGCATGTGCGTGGCTTCTGAAGGACTCAAAATATACCCTGTAAGTGGGAGAAAGTATGGAAGAAATAAATAAAATTAAAAAAAAAAAAATTAGAAAAGAGAGTACACAAAATTCAAATAAAAGTTTCTTAACAACTTTATTTTATGTTTGGAATTATTCGGAATTTTATTGGTAACAAAAATAAATGCAGTAGAATGGGTTCAAAATCTCTTTACTATTTGCTCCAATATACTCTGTTTGATATGCATCCACTTAACTCACAATATAAGTGATTGAATCTTGTTTGAAACTCATCGCCTATGGCCCGGTTTATTGCCAGTTTGCCATATAAATACAAATATAAAGCAATTTGTGCGCCAATCAAGTTGAAAAGCCGCTGGCTAAATTGCCAACCAAACAAGAAAAAAAATGCTTTAATATCGCACTTTTTGATGCAAAATGAGCGCTGCTGCAATTAATATTAAATACAGAAATCTGAAATCCATTCAAGCCCTAAATGTTTAGACAGAAGCTGTGTCCGTTGCCCAGCAGCTATATATACACTATATATATATTTGTATATATGTAAGAGAGTAAGTATAGCAAGCCGCAGCTGTTGCTGCGGGGGGCTATAAAAAGCATACTATGGCAAAGGCAAAACGCTAAGCCGCAGACAGTTTCAATAACAACTTGACCGATATTTGTCTGTGGCTGGAGGTCCTGTTTCGTGTGGCCAGCTGTGGCTGCGAGCGTCGATTTTAATTACGCGCTATATACAGTAATAAAATACACACATTTTTGGGCTTAATTAAGCAGCGTTGCTGCTCTCAACTGTCTTTTTGATAATTCAAAACGCTGTCAAAACACAGCGCGTACAGATAACAGACAATTTTCCTCGAAAAACTCGGGGCAAAAAAAAAAAATGGATGCGAATTGCCGCTTAATATTCATGGGAAAACTCGACAAGTTTGTGTCCAAAACAAACATTTGACACCGCTCTGTTCACTGCCTCCTGGCCGGTCCCTCGGGCCACCACGCTGACACACACAACCAAAGTGAACAAAATGTCTGAACGCGTTGCCATTTTGATCAGCCATTGAGGCAGCTTAATTACTCCCATCGAGGCACGGATGTGGCGTGAAAAAACGGACAAATGGTACACAAAGAAAACCACAGCCAATAGCACGGAATACAACAACAATAAGAACAACAATAGCAGTAGCGACAAACATTAAAGTAAATTTGTGAGCGCATAAAAAGATCAATAAACGTCGCTGCCAGCGGCGTTAGCCATGAATATGAATTTCAATGGGCGATGACGATGACCTGGTCCATGCATTCTATGTGAGCACGTAATACTTAGGTATACTAACACACTACTACACACCAGCACACATACACACAAGCATAGTAGCAGAGATATTCGATTTTAGGTGGCGTATTGAGTTGCCAGCACTTTGTTCACAAGAGTGTTGCCTAGTTTTTAGCGCAGCACAAAAATTACCATCGAAACTGCCCAAAACATTACTGCCTGCTTTTGAGGGCAGTCAAAATGGTTAAATGTCTGCCGTTTATAAATATTATTGACGCTGCTCCTCCTATGACAACTTTAGTGCTTATGGGCATGTTTTTGTTAGCGTTGAGTTGCCCAAAAATGCACAGTAAGAATAAAATGTTCTTCTGAAATTATTGGCACACAAAACAATAGAATGGCCGATTTTCAACACAGCATTGCCAACTTATTTCAATGTGCAGACACATTGGCCCGCAATGTTTACACTTAACTGGCAGTTCATTAAACTGACATTTCACAGAGCCAATAAATTTATGTGCAGTTCTGCAAAGAAAACTTGCCACAGCCGTGTCTCAGACACCAAAAGGCCATGCAAGTGCTGTCCGCAAATATATATATATATATAGTGTTTGCTTACTTTTAAGCGCGACGCATTACGCAAACATACACACACACACACACATACATGCAGGCACATGAAGACAGCATCTTTGTTTGTTGCAACAACTTTAATCGCTTTCCGTGCAAACAAAATGCCAAAGTTTAATTGCTTTCTGCTGTTTTTACACACAAACCAATTGCAACGGTTGTCGTTGTTGTTGCTGGTTGTTGTTGTTGATGTTGTTGGCTACATGCCAGGCACAGCGACCGCTTGGCACTGGCTGCTGCTGCTGTTGCATTTTCACAGGCGCCCTATTCTCTTCGTTTTACTCTTCTTCTTTTTTTTGTGTGTAACACGGTAGAGTACCACAAAATTAAAGCAATATGAGTTCATTGAACCAAATGTGGGCCACAGCGATTGGCTTTTTTTGTCGCCGCAGCTATTGTTGTCTTGTTTTTGTTTTGGGGCAGCGCTGACAACAAATAACCCATAATTGTTAAACGTGGCCATAAAACTGTCACGAGAGGCCCATAAATGTTAATTGTAAACGTTTTATACACAGCTTTTAAATATTTTGGTTATAAATGAACTCAAATCAATTGCAAATTTGCAAAACGCTTTCACCCAATCGAATGGCTTAAATGCTAAACACGTGTTGGCTTTGATCTGGAAGCGCATTGCTTATGTAAGCACTGGCACATTCCATTTCCATATCAAAGCCAAGCAAATTTAACTATATTTGCCTGGCTGATGACACACAGGAAATGAAAAGCAGTGGCAAACACACACACAGAGAGAGATGTAGATACAATGTGTGTATGTGTGTGTGGGTTACAAGCGTCCCAAGATGAAATAAATAAATATGACACGCGCGAACGCATGAGAAATGCGGCAGCCCTTTGGGCGCCACAACGTGTTGACAATTTCGCCAGAAGCTGTACGCAGCACGTAGTATAACAATAACAACTCAACGTATACCCTGTAGCCAAGGGGGATACACAATAATAAAATTCTAAAAGGTATTGCTAAACGTTAACATCAAAGAAAGAATTTCTCCCTTTGTGAAACTACTTTAACTACTCTATACTCTACGTTTTAATCGATCGAATCCCATATTCATGGCTTAACCCATATGCCCTTTATAAATACCCTTTGACCTATTTGAATACAGGATATACACCAACAACAATGTGGTAGTCATTTCTGTAGATGAGGCACTGAGCCTCTAGCCAAAGCCTTTGCTATGTGTGTGTTGTTGCTGTAAAATATGTAGAAATGACAAAGCAATAAAACGGCAACAGCAGCAACAATTGCGAAGGCGCGTTATTGTTGCTGGTGTTGTTGTTCTTACCCGGTAGTTGGCTGCCTTTAAACATGCTTAAGCAACGCTGCTTTGTGTATGTGTGAATGTGGAATTTTTAATAAAACGGCTAAGGCAAAAGACAAGCAAATGGCTTAAACTCAAAAGTGTCTCATCTATGTGTGTGTGTGTGAGTGTTTGTGTAAGTAGGTTACTGGCACGCCTTAAGGTATGCAATGGAAGCTGTTGACACGTCGCACAGCTGTGTGCGTGTGTTTATATAACCAAAATGAGCTTGTTCTGCCGAAAAATCATTGAGGCCTACACGATTTAGAGCCCTTTCGCGCAACTGGTTTATCGACTGGCCCCGAACCTCCACGTAACCCAACTACTTACGTTCCACAGCGAACGTTTAACGACTTTACAATCTGCGAGTGTGTGTGTGTCACTTGAGGCAAAGACTTTTTTAGCTCTGAGCTGCTCGATTTTCGAATGCTTTTTAATAGGCCAACTCCAACTTTTTCAATACTCAATGCGTGGGAGGGGAATGGATGCTCTATCTCTTTCTTTTGGCGCCGCAATGAGAAGCAATTTATGATGGCATCTAATTTGCTGGGACGTGCGTGAATTTAATTATATTTATGCCGCTGAAAATTAGTTGAAATCAAATGCATAAATTCTCAAGACGCACAACAACAACAGCAGCAAACGTTTGGGTTACGTGACTGAAATGCGATGAGCATAACAAAAATTGTGCCAAATGCCTCAAAAAACAACAACAAACCAAACCAAACACACATATATAGCACGAGCTGTGTGTGAGTGTGTATACAGTGTGTACAAATAAATAAAGCGCTAGAGAAAAAAACAATTTCAGTTTCTTCATCTTCTTGTTGGACGCTTTTGTAAGCCAGCACGTTTTCCCAAAGTTAAAATAGAAAAAGAAAATAGCACACACACACATATACACACGCACATGCATATGTATTTGTGTTATATTGTGTCTTGTACAGAAAAAATAAAAATCCAACTGTCATATAAATGTCAAATCCATAAGTGTTGCGCAAAAGAACAGCAAATATTTTGAAGCACTGCGTCAAGGCAAGAACACAACTTTAAACACTTGCGGCTGTTTCTCTTTTCTTACGTCACGCGCACACACACACACACACACACACCCACACACATAATGTTAGCTCAATAAAAAAAGAGTGTATTTTTAAATCATGCAAAAGTTTAATCCGAACTCAACTTTTGTCATAAAGCGTCGGAAAATTATTCAAGATTAATAAAATCACAAAAAAGAAATGAAAAAAGTTACAAGAAAGTTCGTTTCATGCTTATTTAATATGCCTTTTATACATGTTTTGATTTCTTTGTTCCTGTTACAATTTTACGATGAATTTAAATTGGCTTTTGATAAAAATTGTTTGCTGACAAACAAAAAACTTAAACCTGCTGTGTTTCTAAGCGTTTTCCTGCTATTCTAATTTCTTCTCAAATATTTATTCTGTACATTTTTTCAATAAATTCCAGTTACATAATCATTTTGCTACAGGAATCGTATATATTGAAAATGTGATTATTGTAACACAATTTTACACCAAATCCATTATTTTTACATGAAAAAAAACATTGAAAAAAACAACTCAACTAAAAATGAAACTTAAGTCATTCCTAGAACAAGTTTGATATGCAAAACAATGTTTGTACTTTAAGTCTTCTTCTAGCTGCACACATTTCGTCTACCTTATCAAAATTCATACATCAATACTTCTTAGAGCTTGTTGGTCCTTTGCAACAAGCAAATGTGGACTCTCTATAAATGTGTATGCATGATGTTTACTCTATTATTGCTACTTTTTACATCATGTGGCAAGGTCTGTGCTCTGTCGTTGTTGTTGTTGTTATTTTCTATTTCTTTGTTTGAATGAGCACGTCAGACACGTTTTATACTATATGGCGCTTAAATCAACAAGACGTCTGTTTTTTAAATATGCCCCACCGGCAGGTTCTTGAACACAACACTCGAAGTCTGTCAAAGTCTCGTAACACGCCTACGCACACAAATGCAGGCAGTCGATGTGAATAAACTTAGCGCGCTTCTTCTCCCTCGTTTGTCTGTGCGTTTTGCATACTTTTGCGGCAAGCATTGGCATGGAATGGCGAAACTCATCGATTTGACGCTGATACTTTTTGTGCGTGCCTCGGCATGCGTGTCCGTGTTCCATGTCCATGTTCATGACCATGTCTAAGCGTTCGTCGCGCTTCATTCATCAGTCTAACACCAGACTCTGCTCTCGCTAACTAACTTCTCGGGGCCATTAGTTTGCTTGGCGCGTTCTATCAAATCCGCGCCTACACCCAATGAACACAACTTTCCTGCCCACCAGCGACTTGTTAAACATCTTGCTCAACCTCGTACCTCATTCCTCGCTGCTTCTTACTGTATATATATATATATGTATACAACGAGTCTTAAAGTTGTTTAAAATGGTATTCTAAACTACTAACTTTAAAACTATCATAAGCTCAAAATATTATTATAAATGTATCAAACTTAAACTCAGTTTCAACTTAAATATATTCGTCTCTTGAATATGCATAAACATTTATTTTTTATTCTTAATTGAATACCAAACTTTTGCATCCAACTTGACATGCGCGTATAAAAAGTTATTTGCTTTTTAAAATAAATAAATCATTAAATTGGATACAAAAAACTATTTGCTGAAATACCAAAAAATTGAGGAATTTTCACCTATATATAAAAATACGAACGCAAGCTTTTAAAGCTTTTAATATACTTAAGATACAAAAAAAGGGTTTGCGAAATGTTGACTCATTTTTTATACCCTGAACCCATTGAAAAAGGGTAAAAGGCCGAGTCGATATAGCCATGTCCATCCGTCCGTATGTATGACCGCGTCGATCTCAGAGACTATAAGAGCTAGAGACTCCAGATTTGGAACTTAAGCTCGCCTAATCCCTAGGCAGTACAAGTTTGTTTTAAATTTTCGATAACTCTTCCCGTTTCCAATATACACATGTGATCGATAACAACAAAATCATGAATTTGGAAAACTTTTAAGCTACGTTTTAAATATTAGATGAAATAATGAGAATCTGTAAGTATAGGGTTTAAGGTATAGTCTACTCGTTATTTCTCGACTAGAGCTTATTTACTTGTGTTTTTTTGGTTACCTTTCCATTAAATGTATACGCTCTGCCAGAAGTTCAAATAGTTCGACATTCTATATTTAATTTGTAAATTCAATTTAATGAATATATTTATTTAAGCGCAACCGAAACTCAATTATGGTATTAAATACCACAAATATATTATTTAATTATACAAATAAAAATCAAAAAATAAATGCATTTAATTAGTCGAACTTTTTGTAAATACAATTTAACCACAAGCTCAAAAAAAATAATGAATTGCGCATTTATATATATCAGAAATATATTCGTTGCTTTTGCTATTGTTGTTGTTGTTTTGGTAGTAGTATTTTAATGTCGCTGTTGTTTGTTCTTTGATATTTTTATTAATTCCAAATCAAAAGTGAGTTTCGTTTGCATTAAATGGACTTTGGCAGTAAATCACGACAATTGAAAAGCGACATGAAAATATTTGTAAAAATATTAAAACGCGAACACATTGAGATCTGGCAATAAATATGCAAAATGCAGCAACAACAATGAAAGGTTTAACCATTTTGTTTGCGTTAAATGTCGAACAGCTGTGCAAATAACTGCAATTTACATTCACCACATCCGTCGAATATTTTGCGTACTAAATAAACACGCACATAAAAATTGAAAACAAAAATAAGAAGCAACCGCAAGTGCGCAAAAACGTATAAATATATAAATACCTATAACTAGTACTATATACAAATATCGATATATACAATAAAAGCACTTGCATAAAACTTTTATGAATTCATTATTGAATAGCACTTTATTTGTTTGCATAAAAATAAAACAAACATCACACATATATATATATATATATCTGTGTATGTTGTATGACTTTTTGCACAGTGTATTAGTGTTTCGCAAAGCAGTCGCAAAAAGTTTTCAAATGTTAAATGTCAACGGCTGTGATTCGTTGCGAATGTTTGCACACTTTTGATGGCCAGACTTTGCCATTTCGTATTTACTTCAGCTTCAAAATTTGTGTGCCGCACTATTTACACACGGGCCGAGTTCGGCTGTGTGTGTGTGCGAGTGGCACACACTTTCAAATTGCAACACATTTTCAAACAAGTCACTGGACAAGATATATATGTGTACAGCAACATTTTGGCTTATTCAACAAGCATCAACGTCAACGGCAAACGAAATTGGCGAAATACAAAAAAAAAGCAGCAACAAAAACGTTGATGTTTTGCAACATTTTCTTGTTTACCTGCAGCAGCTAAAACGTTATTTTATTTACATGCACAGCTGGCACAAACATTTGGGGTTCTTTCTTAATTGAGCTACAGTTATTTGGCATGTCCAACTCTCCATTCTCAACCAGAAAATCTTAACAGCACAGAATTTAAATTTATATTTTGATATTTGGTCTAAGAATATATTAGAATATTTGTGTTGATTAAAATTGTCTCAACAACTTAAAATCAAACACTTTTATAAGTAGAAAAAATATTTAATAAATAATTTACGTAAAATACTTTTGAGAGAAACACCTTTTACATTCGTTAAATTCATTTCGATAATTTTAAAATATTCTTCTAAAAACTTTTTAATGTTAACGCTCATTTTTGGAACTTGTATTATAGTTCTTAATATACT
This sequence comes from Scaptomyza reducta, assembly GCA_035044485.1. Classification (NCBI taxonomy): domain Eukaryota; kingdom Metazoa; phylum Arthropoda; class Insecta; order Diptera; family Drosophilidae; genus Scaptomyza; species Scaptomyza reducta. Next base: position 233,320 of record JAWNNV010001041.1, read on the forward strand.
ATAAAAATTAATTAATTAATATAAATTGGTAATCTAAAATGAAATTTCTTGAATCAAGCTCCAGTCAGACGAAAATTACACAATGCAAGATCAGTTCATGACTAGACAGCTGAGAAATAAATATCAATATAAATATGAAATGAAATATGCAAAATTATTAAAAATTAAATGCATTTGAAAAGCCTTTCTCATAACCACAAACAATAAGAAGAAAAACACACAATTTGTAAATGAAATAAAAGTCTTTTGGCATACTTGATTATTTTTACATTCTTTTTATTGTATGGCCCAAGGCGCACTTTGAGTATTTTCCAATTAAGAACAACGTAAGGCAGAGTTATTTCTATTTGCCATTTTTCTTGCAACGACAAGTAGCTTTTAGTAAAATGAAATACACACACACACAGTTAGATGGATAAATATATAGATACAATAAAGGCAGAGAATGAATGGGTGGGAGAGAAGCGGAAGGAAAAGAGCAAACGTTGCAACAATTTCCAGCGGCAAATTGCATTTCGAAAGCATTTCATTTGGAAATTACAAAGCAGACAGAGCACGATTTGAACGCGGCCAAAGACAAAATGAAAACCAAAACGCAAAAACGAGCAATAAATGTGAAATGAAATGAAAATCCTCACTATGATGATGTTGTTCATGATGATAACGAAATGCGTTTAAGCACTGACGTCCCGTGGCACACAACAAATTGCAACACACACAAATTATTACATGCCAGTATATCTCTCTCTCTCTCTGTGTAAGAGTTTGAAGTGGTTGCTTTTTAGGCACTGTCAGATGCTTGGTCTGACAATGAGTGAATAAGTCCATCAGCGGTTTTGCAGCAAACACGCAGACAAAAAACCAGCCAACGGCAGAAGTATTTCATATGTCAACTGCAATAACACTGCAGCCACAACTACAAACAACACGACCCTGAACAGCAGCAGCCACTATACAATCTTTTGCAATTCCATATGCCATATGCTATATGTTACCCTACCATAGCATAAGCCCAATGTTAAAATTCACACAAAGCCAAAAGCTGGAATAAAAAATACTACAGCTTAAAAGTATGCTACAAAAAATAACATTTTAAAACTTCAACAGCTGCCATTCTAAAATCGTATCCTGAGGGAATGTTCTAACACATTTGTATATAATTTAATAAATAAAACCGTTTGGTTGAGCAATATTATTTAAAACAATGCATATCTCTATTTGGAAACAGAGAGAAAAATCAAAACAAACAATTGCTGCCACAAAAATATTCGTTGCATGCAAAGTCTTTGTTGGTCAATGAAAAGAAAACTTTTATATCAAACTACTATTAAAATATGTAAAAAACAAAACTTTTAATCCTAAAAAACTGGCATTTTCAGATTAAGTTGCCAACGAATCTTAATAACAAAACTTTAAGCTTAAACTTTTCTTTGAATATAATTTAGAGTTTTGAAAAAGAGAAATATTATATATTAAATATTTCAAATAAATACGGAAGTTAAATATTTCTACTTGTTTTTCCTTGTGATTTTTGGGTTTTTTGTGACTGTCTGCTTCAAAAACTTTTCACAACAAATCTCTCTTTACTGCTAGCTTCTTTACAGTATTGGCTTTATGCAATCCCCTTTTCTACTCCATTAAGTACTTGTGTACATAATCGTAATATTTAATAATATATGTCGTAATGCACTTAAATCACACAACCCGCATATACCCTGTATTCTTGTGTTGTTGCCCCCAGGGTGTTGGTATAACCGTGCAACAACAGTTGCGGCTTTCCAAGGCAGCGTTTGCATTTACGAGTGTGCCCGCAGCTCGTTATTTTATCATCGTGTGTGTGTGTGTGTGTGTGTGTGAGTGTTGCTGCCAACTGTGTGTGGGTTTTCCCCCCTTTTCTATGCTTTTTTTTAACAGCTCTCGCTTTTTTAGACATTTTTTACACGGCGCCAAGCGTCCAATACGTAGCATGAATTGAAAATGAAATTTTGTGTCAGTGTTGCGAAAACTGCGAGTTTTCAGTTAGTTCTGCCGGAGTGTGTGTGTGTGTGTGTGTTGGTATAAAAAGTTGGCGGGCCAGACAACAAACACAACAAACGGGCACAAACTAACACGCGAGCATATGCAGATGGTGCTTGGAGCAGAAAAGAAGGGTCGACTTGAAGTGCTTTGGGCTACAAGTGTTTAGCTGGCATTCAACACTTGAGCGGGTGGTTGGATAGCTCAGTGTGTGTGTGTGAGCGTTGGTGGGTTGGTTGATTTGTTGCGACCTTGCCACACATAAATGAGCAAACGGGCATTTGCCTTTATTTTTAGGGCCAAGCTTTGAACAACTCAAGCGCAATTAGCTCGCGAATAGATTGACACAGTCATCAAAATAACACCAGCAGCAGCAGCGACAACAACACGAACAATAAAAGGGGGAAAAGGCACAATGGCAACTTTTTGTCTCACAAAATTGAAATTCCGCTCAGCGAAATTTGAAGAATTTCAATTGCAAAACATTTCGCCTTCCCCCAACATTTTATAAACGCCGCCGCCACCGTTGCCGCCGGAAATTAGATGAGAGAAATTTCAAAAGCAAGCGGAGACAAAAAAACAAAAAGCGCTGCCAGCAATTAGAGGCGCCAGTAAAGGTACAAGGGGCCGTGGGGAGGTCAGACAAATTAAATTTAATTATAAATTAAATGAGAATAAATTGGATTATTTAATTAAAAAACTTACCTTGGACGAGCACAAGGAGCAACAAAAGCATCAACAGCCAACTGATGAGCCAGTTGAGTAATCCGAAATTGGCTCGGCAGTTGCTCAACATTGTTGTTGTTGTAGTTGTTGTTGGCCTTGTTATCCGCATTTTTATTGTTATGATCGCTGTGCTTGTTCTTAATAATTCGCTGCGGTCTTTTTTTTTTGTTCCCTAACCTTCTCGTCAAATTACAATCCTAGCTCTTTTAGCTGAGCTCTCGCACGGGACCAATAACAAAATGAGTTCGCTATCTGTTTCAATTGTATCTCTGAAGCTTTGCTTTGTTTGTTTTTTCTTCGTTTTTTTTTTCACACACTTTATTTTTTGATGTGCGCGTGTAAAACTTTTTTTGTGTGCTGTTTGTTGTTTAGCTGTAAATTCAATTTTCTTGTTTTGCTTTTAATGTAATTCGTTGTTTTGCTGCCCGCAACAATGACAAACAGCAATGTGCGCAGTTTTTTTCGGGAGTCGCCTGAAAGTATGCCGCGATTACAACACACTAACACCACACACACACACTTGTTTATTGTCTGCTTGTTGTTTTATTTGATTTGCGTATTTGATGTGTATTTTTTTGGTTTTAGATACAGCAAAGTTTGCGCCAAATAATTTATCTTGTTGCTGGCGGCTTAGCACTTTCACTTGGCTGCAGACAAGCTTTATTTTTATTTATTTTCAACACAATTTTTCTTTTTGCGAGTAAACAAAGTTGTAGTGGCTTGGGCCCTAGTGCTCCCCAGTCTTGTGGCTTGCTTTATTTTGACAGTTATTCGATTGATTGAATGCCTTGGCAATTTGTTGTTCACATGCACACACACACACAGTCACACACACGGCACACACTAGCTTATTTATGCATGTGTTTATTACACCTTAATCACCAGCCATTAACGGGCTATTAACACGCACGGGTTCATGCCCATTAAGCGTCACTCCACACCACTCGACTCCAAAAATGGCAACTCCAACTATACGATTCGATAAAGCCGCTCGCAACAACACTGTCAGGTTTATATTATGTTGCTGTTAACACACTGAAACTGTGGCAACACTATTGCTCTGCGCCCACGCACTCATAAATCACAAAAAAACGCGTGCTTCACACTCGAGTCACAGGATTCAACTGACTGCGCCTCGTCGTCGTCGGGCAGCTCGCCAATCGTTGCCCATTGACGAAGCTCGTGCCGCCGATGTGGAGCACAACATCGGCACAACACACGAAGCAACGTATACTGTAAGAGAGAGCGCATAACTTTCTCTCTTAGCTGGTCAAAAGTTGTGCGTATTGTTTGTTGTTCCAAAATTATTGGTGCACGAAATTGCAGCCGAACTTTGTAGTGCTGTAAAAATTCGCTCCCTTTACTTTGCTTTATTTTTTGTTTTCATTTGATATGGGAATATATGTTGCCCTGTTGTTGTTGTGTGTTGCAGCTGCAAGTGCATTTTTAACAATTTCAAAACATTTGTTTTGAGCATGCAATAATAAGAATCTAGAGAAACTTTAAAAACAAACCAAAGAACAATTAATATGATATCTTTTGAAGTGTTTTTAAGTTTTTAAGTGTATTGCTTAGTATTTTTCATTACAATAAACATTTCAACATATTTTTGAATGCATATTCGCCATTAAATGCTCGCTTTTTCTTTTCTAAATGTTAATTGTCCGTTTAATGTTATTTTGCTGCATTTTACATTGTCTTCTCGTATTAGCAGCTAGTCCAAAAACTGACCGCCTCAATTAGGCAGCGCTGTGGAGTGCAAAAACTAAGTTACTATGCCATGTCGTAGGTCAGTTCGTTGCGTATAAGAGTGAGCCAAGCCACTCTTATACTGTCACACTAAAGAGAAAATTGCCTTGGCAAAGGCAAAGCAAACAATGGCTATGTTAGCAAAGCTGTTTTGAATAATGCTAGTAATTAGCTCACGCTGTTTAATATATTTTATTTTATTTGTATTGCCTTTTTTTAGTTTTAGTTTTCGTTTTGTTTTTTTTTTGTGGTTTTATTGTTGCTAAATGACCGACGTAGAGAGACACGGACGCTGGGCGGTCGATTTTCAATCAATTTACACCATTTTTTAATTACAAGTCAGTTTCGTTTGAGCACACAACCAGATAATGCAGTTCATAGCTGATATATATGGTAGTAGAGCGAAATATTCGCCTGTTGGAATGCTCGAATCAATTAAATTAATTAGCACCACAATATATTTGAACGATGCCGCGATAAGGTTGCCACTTTTCACATTCTATTAACTACAGTCAACACTCGTTAGAATGTATTTACATTTTTTTTAAGAGCTATCTCGAGCTAGAAAAATAAATCGAAAATTATTTACTTCTAAATTTGAGAGAATAAAATTTAATTATTTCATTTAGCTACTAAATCTAAATACCTTAAATATAATGAGTAAAATTTATGTAAATTATTTATGTAATATATTTTACTCTAATTATTTAATTTGAATATTTAAAATATATGTTTGTGTTTACTGATGAAAATATCTTATAAAAAAATCAAACCTTTTTAATTTTTGGCATTCTATATAATAAATATAATTTTAGTTTGTAGATAATTATAACCATAATTATTATTATGTTATAGACAAGGGTCTGACCCTTAACCCCTCACTAAAGTCTATAGAATTGTACTTTAATTTTCCATCTGTTCTCATTGATTAGCACTCACTGTACTTTAACATCTTTATTCAATTAATTTGCTTTCCAATTTCAGTTCTCAATTAGTCTTAATATGTTTAGAGTTGTGTCTATGTGTAGGGTGTGTGTGTGTGTGTGTGTGTGTGTGTAGCTGTGTGTAGCTGTGTGTGTGTTATGTGCATTATGCAATCGTGTTTCTTTGACTTATAAATCCGCTACCAAGGCCAAAAGCATACCAAAACCAAAAAAAAAATAAAAGCCAAATTAAGAAGTTTCGTTTGGACTTGGTCTTGGACTTAAATCCCCCTATCCACGCTTCACACACTGTGTGTGTGTGTGTGTGTGTAGACTTATTACCGGCCACAATTAGCGCCCCATTTGTTTGGTTGGTGAGGCACGTGTCAATCGTAGCGACGCCTTAAGCCGATTACACGCCAGCCTGCCCTGCCCACCTCCAGCCAGCCACACGAACACCTAGACATCCTGAAGGCAAAGCAAAGCGAAGGCCGTAAACTTTTTAATTGAAACAATTTGTAAAAAAAAGAAAAGCAACAGAAGACAACAACAAAAGCTGCAGAAAGCGTTACAAAGTTTCAGTTGCTTTTAATCTTGGCCAGCGGCTAGAAAACTGACCAAGACACAGAACACTGTTAGCCCTCTTTGCACACTTCTCCTTTCTTTCTTCTTACTTTCTTTTTCGTTTGTCTGCGTTGTGTTGGTTTTGCTTTTTGCAAGGTTTTTTTTTTTCATTGTTGGTTTGCATGATTCCTTTTATTGAATTATTCGGCTGCTTTGGCACGATATCGATACTCGATACCATTAACGTATTGATTCAGCATGTATAAACAAGAATATATTTTGTCTCTCCTTCAATCTGTAGCTGTGGAGCGAAAGCCATTCGCATAAATTTGGCACAATCATTATTCGAATCAGCGTTGCACGCGCACAATTGGATTTTGAGGACATGCCGCACAAAACAAATCAAATATCTATTAACACGACTCAACACCCCTCACAAACTCGCAACTGCCACTGCCACACTCAACCCACCCACAATCCCCTTTCGAAGAAAGATTTCTTGCGGTCACGTGTCGCACGAATTGCAATCATATCGCGCTCGAGATTTTTGTTGACTGCGAAAGGTAAAGCCAAACCAATAAGTAAGGGTTGCTTTGTGGCTTCATTAGAGCTGCAGCAAGGCGAAACCCACACCTCCTCCCCCACCACGCACTTTAGTAAAAGCGAAAGTGATGACCCTTATATATATTGTGAAGGGTTGCTTCCTTGTCTTTTAAACCATTAATTGAAATGCCAAACAGCGCCTGCTAGCTGAACCTCCTTCTCCTATACTTCTCACACGCTCTTGCACATCCTCAAGTGCCCCTCAGCGGGCAAACGATGCGTGAGCAATGTGAGAAGCTCATTCAGAGAAGCATTTGGCGACTTTTCTTCAACGTGGCACCTGGCGCAGAGGTCCATCTCCACACACACACACTGAGCGACCTTTAACAAGACGAACGAGCGCATAAAACAAAAACAAAAGGCAAACAAATTATATGTCAAGAGGTATTTCCGAGAGCAGAAATGACTAGAAGATGCCCTATACAAGTACAAGTCTCAAGAAGTAGGGAATGAAATTTCTAAATCTAAATAAATAGTTATCATAACGTATTTTGTCAATAAAGTTTTTCCTAAACAACTTTATGCTCCATTATAACCTATGCTATAACCTATATCTTAGAAACTTTCTCTATTAATACTAAATAGCACTATATTAACTTGAGTAGCTGCATTCCGCAAAGCTTATATTCCGTTAGGTATAACTTATTCAATATACAATAACCCTAACTGTCGAACTCATTTGGTGACAAACTTATAATACCCTCGCAGCAAAGGTATACAACGAACAAAATACGGAAAAACAAAAACAGGAAAACGAGCAGAACGACAAAAAAAAAGGAAAAGGAAAGGAAAGGAAAAGACAGAAGAGCCAAAGAAATGAGCGGCACTTGCAATAAAAACGAAACCCGCATAATTTAACACAAGTGCGCGCACTTTCCACCCACTTTTTCTATCTATGCTCGTGTGTGTGTGTGTGTGTGTGTGGATGGGTGTGTGTGCACAAGCGTCTCAATTATTTGTTTGACTTGGGATTTGCAGCACGCAGCACACAGTCCCTCCCTCTTTCGCTCTCTCTATCTATCTCTCTTGTGCGTGTGGGCATCACGCATACGCCTCGTATTATTGAGACCCAAGTGGCAGCAACAAGCAACAAATAAACAACAACAAGCGACAACAAAAACCAGCTAACATTAACATTTAAAACAATTTTCAATGCTGTAAAAATAACTGTAAAAATTTCAGGGCCACAAACAGCAACAACAGCATTTGGTATTTGTTTTCTGTGTGTGTATGTTTGTGTGTAAGTGTGTTGGTATTTGTGTGCTTCGCTTTAGACGCCTGCATACTTAATACCCAACAGCAGCAACTGCGACCAACAACCACCCACTCAAACCACCACCACCACCCACCCACCCCAAACCCACTAACACCCACTCACCCGCTTGCAAACCAATGCCCTCTCCCCCCACCACCCTCGCCTTTTCCGACTAAGACTAGCTTGCTGGCAAAAGCCACACAACAGTTTTTCTTATCGCTCAAATGTCATCGACTGCCGACAGTTTTTGGCTTTGCCACTTTGCTTTCCCTTCACCCCTCTGCTCTAACAGTTGGCCATGGGCAGCACGAAGGCGTTCATTTGTGTAATCCAAGACCGTGCCCCATGGGCGGCACTTGCGGCATTTAGTTTGTAATTTAGCGCATTTAGTGCCACATTGCCCCACTTCAAGCGACAAAGAGAGAGAAGGACAGAGAAGGAGCGAGAGTCCTGTCGCCAGGATTTCAAGTGCTTGGCTTTGCTCCCTGGAATTGAGAACTGAGATTCTTTTAGCTATAGTTTGTTGTTTCCTACACACACACACACACACACACACACATGCTTTTACATGTGAGTTATTTTGAACATTTAATTTGTTGGCTGCAAATGAAAACTTTGAGTTCAACTTAATTGCATCTTAATTTGTCACTTAAGTTTGAACTATTTGAAATTAGTTTTCTTACCCTTTGCAGTATATAAATGTTGTCAATTGTTCAAATAAACAATAATAATGTTAATTCAAAATGTTTATCCAGATTTATCAGATATAATTTATTTGGTAAATTTAAACGAATGAGCTATGAGAAACTTATTCCGAATATCAAAGTAAGCAATTAAGACATTAAACAAATGCAGGCAATCGAAAATAGCTCTTAATGCATTCGCATATATAATAAATGAGCACTAATGTAATAGCCTTAAGGCAATAAACAAAACACAAGCTCAAATATGCATAATACTAGTTGTCAAAAAGCCAGGAGGAAAAAAAGCCGTCAACAGTTGCTGGAAGTCAGTGGCTCGGGGTCCTTCAGGCACATAAATTTCGCATCAGAATCAATAACCAAATCAAATGAGGAACAGCAACAGAAAGCAGCAACTGCCTGCGTTGACATTGTAGCTAGTGTTAAAGTTAATAAATTGTGGCCAGGATTTATGGGTTTGGCCGCTGAACTGAGGCTCAGGCAATGACATTTCAATGTTTACATAAGCTACATATATACTTGTATATATATATAAGTTGGTTTTACTTTGGCAATCGGTTTGCGTGGCTGTTTGCATTAATTTCTCTTTGTTTGTGTGTTTCAATGTGCGTTTCTACGCATGACATTGCAAATGGTGACATATGCATTCGATGAAAACCTTTTACACACACGCACACACGCACACCCCCACACACACACACATTGGCGCCTGGAGCTCATTTTGATGAAATCAGCCAGGCGAGAAATTCAATCAAGTTTGGGGTCTCGTGTCCATCGTCAGCTTTAAAAGCTTCCCTCCACACATTCTCTCTGAAATTATGTTTTTACATGTCATCATTCAATCATCAATGGCTGTGAGCCACGCCCACTTTAACGTAAATAAAAAATTTAATAGACTTAGCCAAAGTAATTAATTAAATATATAAATATAAATATTCAGCTCCAAAAATGGTCAAAGCTCTCCAACAAGTTTTGAAACCTTAATTATTATTATTCAGTTCAACTTACGGGAAGGAAAACTTTATTATGAAAATAGAGCTTTAAATCATTTACATACTTAAGAACATGAAGTGTAGTATAGAATTACAATAAGCTAAAAATAATTTACTAACAACATTACCCTTTCTGAAAAATGTGGTAAAGTAGTTAGAAAGTTTACAAAAGTTTTTTTGTGGACTATTTAAAGACTGATATGAATAGGAAATGAATGGAAAGAAAATTCCATTCAAGACGATTACTACAGAGCATTGAGTGTGAGAGTGAAGTTTTAATAATTATATACTATAAGAGTTGCTTTTGAAGGAAGAAATAAAGAGAATAAAAATAAATTATTACTACAGAAAATTTCAGTTGAATTTCGGTTTGGAAAAGGGTTAAAAAAAACTAAGAGAGATAATTCCAGCTTCATTTCTATACCAGTAAAAAATCACTAAGAATTTGAAAAATTCTTTTTAATATATAATATTAATTCATAAGATCTTAAATATAAATTCAATAAATTAAACATCAAACCGAATATGCAAAAAACATGCTTAAATTCTTCCAAACTAAAAATTGAACATAAATATTTGTCATGACGAATTAAAAATTACTTTGATCCCTCTGGAGTTGCCATTTCGTTGTTCGTTCTCGGACTGCTCTCTATCTGAACACTTCTCCTATGTCGTACGATTGCTCTGCCACTATTGTACACAATGCATGTTTGACCATTACTGAGTCCAGTTCCCACATCCAAATCGGAATCGTCGTAATAATCAGCTTGACGGCCCTGATTATCAACATCCAAATCATCATCGTCATACAAATCATCATCGTTCTCATAGGCAATCAAATCATCTTCATTAATATCATTTGCATAATCACTGCGTGCTTGAATCTGATCACCATTCAAGCTGCGACTGGCAAAGCAAACTTCCTGTGGACTGCCACTGGACTGAGTGTCGCCCTTTGAAGTTGAGTTCATGGATTCGATCAGATTGTTGAAATAGGCAGCTGTCTCGTTGGAGGCGAATAAATCAAAGATCAATGCGCTACCCCAACCGCTGGCCACGCCTACGGCTAAGCCGGTCAGTCCAGCAATCGCAGAGGGCGTGGCACGCCCCATTGGCTTGAGCTCAGCCTCATTGATGCCAGCCTCAGCCAGAGCGCGACGTAATTCCTGTGGCGTCAACGGACGCAGTGCCAAACGACCAGCTGAAGTAGAACTGGGCTTAGGCCAGGCTTGAAATACATTTTGCTTTTGGCCAACTTACCTGTCACTGGGCTTAGGAGAGTGCTCAGAGCGATTAGGCCAATAGCCCAAACTGCTGACTGTGATTTCATGTTCTTGACCGGAAAGTTCGCGCGCGTTAACTGAAAGCAGCTTGTGCTTTTGCGCAACTTTTATGGCTAAAAGGCAGCGAAAGAAAGTTGACATAAGCATATGCAAAACACATCAGTTTACCCTCGCTTGACCCTTGACTGGCGCTGATGCGGCCAAACAGGTTTTGGCCCAAGTCAAAGCTCATCTATTCAAATCAAAGCTTCCCAAATGTAAAACATTTTTCATCAGCATCGATTAAAGCGACTGTATAGGTAAACGTTAATGTATCTATATTAATATATATATCTATATTTGTTACTGAATCTGTATTCAGATTTTTTTCTATATATTTATCTACATGTGTATCTGTTTATTAATATAAATCTGTATCTGTGGCTTATTATCTTTCTATTAGAGATATAATATATTATCTAAAACTGTAGCTGTATCAGTATCTGCAGCTATATTTGTATCTTTAGTTGTATTAGTAGCTCTATCTGCATCTCTTTTAATATATATCTCTGTTTCTTTCCCTAGCGACCCAATTATGGTAGACGTTTATTAAGAGGAATTATATTCAGATCGCTGTTTTAAGTCGTTGAAAACAAACTTAGCCCGTGACTTTTTTACTTTCACTGAAATTAGCCGTTAAAATATCGTTAATAAAGTGTGGCCAATCTGCATATTCGAACTTCCAAATAAGAATCTCAAGAGAACCCAAAATAACTTCGCTGTAGAGAAAATTTGTAACATAGAATGGTTTTTTAATTGAACCAAATGTCAGAGTTCTTAAAAAGAAGTTCCTAATGGGAAGCTCGACTGTTTGCTCAGTCAAAACAATCAGGTTTTAGAGTAATCAGCAGCTTCATCAGTTCGCTTACTTTCTGTACTGTGATTATAAATGTGATTTATAAGCCAGCAGGCATTTTAAGCTTAATTTGCAAGTCTATTAATCATGTTTATGAGAGCCTACAATTAACAAAATTCCCCCAATAGCACAATTCTAACGACTTTCATGTTTATCGAATTTAGAAGAAGCCGATTCGCTCCATAATCAGGTCAAGAAACTTAACACCGGATTACTCAACATATTTTAATAGCTTTTGGTCATTGTTCAGTCTTATTATATAATGTGAAACTGTAAACAGAAATCCTTACATCAAAATATTTGTCAGAGGGACTTAAATAAGTTCTCATTAAGTATTGCCACATATTTTTTATCACACTCATCTGCAACCTCCTTCTTCTTCTTGTTGCACTTAAGCATCATTGATGAAGCTCTGCCAAAAAAAAAAAAAATCCTCCCCTAACAAATATTAATATTTGTGATTGCAGTTGAAAAAACCAAACCATGTCAAAAGGTATATTGTGTATCAAACCTTCATCTGCTTTCCCGCTTAACATACTAAGAATTTTCCGCTTGTTTGCATTTTTATTTTTATTTTTGGCTACTTATGAGCTAACATTTGGCTTTGTTGCAGCTGCAAGTACTTATTAAACCATAAGCTGCTTTCATGGCCAAACAAATGCACAAGTTCTTAACTGGGTCTCGGAGCCAAGTAGCATATTGTACATTGTACATCCCATGTGAGTGGCAGCATCCCGTTACATTCTCATCCCCTCTTTTCAAACCATTTTCTAGTATCGTCGCCGCTTGTCGTTGCATTTTTATTTGGCCACGTACCAGTTTCGGAATAGCTGTTAACTGCCACATAAAAGTTGTGCTTGCAGCTTTGTTCAGTCTCTTCGGCTTCTATAACCCAAATGGCTTTAAGCCAATGTCCAATGTCTGCGAATTGGCTATTTCAAAACTTTTGCGACCCGCTCAATGTGTCAATCAATACGCTGTCTTATAGCTTCGTCCATATAAATAACAAAGTACCAGAAAGATAAGTTACATTTCGTGGGGTGAAGCTTAAACACACTAGCATAATAATATTTTCTTTGAAATCGTGCTGATTAATAATACTAAATGTATATTTAAACAGAAAAGAATTAATTGTATATTCGTGACTAAAGTTCGGAACGTGCTAAATGTGAAAAATTAACATCGAAAAGCAAAAATGTATTTTCCAAATATTTCTTCATATTTCTCAAAATAAATTCTTGATAAAATATTTTAAAAATATTTTTCTTAAATAAATAGTTTTATTAAAATTTCTTAAAGGCATTTTATTCTGTGTACACTGTGATATTTTTGTACTTTTTATATATTTTAAAAATAATTTTCTTTATTTTATATATGTTGTGGGTTCTCCCCTGCTCGACAATATGTGTATTCCCCCAATGTTTAAAGAGACAAGTGCAACAGCTGCGGTGCAACAAGTGAAACGCATCGGATGCCAAGTTGTCTGCGCACTTCAATGCCACATCAACAATAACAACAACAACGTCAACAAGAACAACACCATTAGCAACATGTTTGCGATTTTGTTGCACGCTGCGCTTCAGGCCAATAAAAGAACCCCTCCCCATACGCATCCCCCATCCAGAATTTCAACGATGCACAGTTGTTTGTGATTTACGCACACTGGCATCGCTCGGGCGCACAACAACTCATTTGCAGCTCATTAATCAGCTTTAATGGTGAGGCTGTCAAGGCGTTCGCATTCGACCTGAAATCTGCCACATGGAAGCGCCATAATCGGCTTTGCTTCATAACGAGCTGCAAACAACAACAAAATAAAAGTATTGTATACAAATATATTTTGCAAATATTTGCACAGCACAAAATAAGCTGATTGACACGCTCTCAAATGCACTAAATGAATAGGGGAAAGCCAGACATAAGAATGTGCAAGATTTAGTATGTATAATGTTCATTGTGTATTTGCTTATCACTTGCCAGCTGCTTGTCACATTCAAAGCAAATGATGATTTATATTCTAATAAAATGATAATTATGATAATATAATGATAATTCAATCAAATAGTATATTTAAAGTATATTTTAAAAGAGAGCTGAAGCAAGCATACAATTATGAAATATTCGAAGCTGCTAGAAAATTGAGCAAAGAAAATTGTTATTCTTATTCTTAAATTGTTTTGCCTTGCATACATTAACTGCAATTTAAAATTTGAATGTTAAGAATTTACGAAACGTCGTTACGAAAAATCGATTACCTTAAAACAGTTATGTTTTTTGCACTCCTGTTGTTTTATAGCAAGCAGCTCTTATCTGTCCAGCGTATTTTATATATCTCGCCGCTGATTTAATAAAGCATCTGTGTACCGCTTTTGCACGGAGCACTCCAGGCAAACGAAAATAAAAGCGCAACAATATACAACTTGGAAGAATATTCATTTTCCATAAAATACCCTATGGTCATTAAAATTAATAAAGTGGGGCGTATTGACACAACAGCAACGTAAACTACAGACACTGGAGATGTGGAATATTGAAGTTAAGAAAGTATGCACTATACGCGTACACTCACACATACTTGCAAGCACTGACTGTATGCGTTAAGTATAGGGTTCAGGGTATAGTCTAGTTGGGATTTCTCGACTAGAGGCTTCTTACTTGCTTTCAGTTGTTTGTTGCTGGTTTTATGCAGCACGCCTCAGTGGCTTTTATGCTGCAGCAGGCCAAAGGAGCATGCAACGCCCGAGTTGTCTTGTGGCCGGAAAAATGCGGAGTCCAACAACGGACGTGGGCATATTTCAGCAGCAAGAGATAAAACAGGCGCGATGATAACACTTTAGATGGGTGGCCATTGCCACAGCCACAGCCACAGCCACAGCCAGTGTCCTATCATCATAAGCAGTTGAAAAGTCTGTTGTTGCAGTGGCAGCATCGCCAAGTAGTAAGTAGCAGCAGTAACTCCTTGCTCGTTACCCACTCGTTAACATTAAGCGCACTTATGCATGCAATTTTTTGATATTACCAGTATTACGACTGAGTATAACGTGAGTACTTTCGGTAGTATCTCTGTATCGCTGATAAGTTTGCAACAATCGATACATTATAAACTTGGCTTTACAATCATACTACATATATAAATATTGATATATACATATATGTGTACGTATATTGTATATTGGCAATCAATGCAGACCATTTGAGCATTTATTGCCAAATTGCTATAAGTTGCATTATACGAGTTATGGCCCATTGATTTGTGCGTCTTTTGTGCAACGTGCTCGTAATCATAATGTTTTAATTTATGATGCACTTTATGCCCACACAGAGTCCGGCAAACACTTGAGCACTCGCTCTGACACTTTGTTCTGATTTCTTTTGATTTGCTCAACGAACAACCTCATTTAACTGAGCTCAAGCTGCATTGGATACAATCATAAGTCTGGTATATGGAACACAGAATATAGAATATGGAATATAGAAGAATATTGAATAGAGACAACAATGCTCCATTCAGAAAGTATAATTTAATAAATATAAGAAAAATGAATTTAATTTAAATATTGCCT
This sequence comes from Scaptomyza reducta, assembly GCA_035044485.1. Taxonomy (NCBI): domain Eukaryota; kingdom Metazoa; phylum Arthropoda; class Insecta; order Diptera; family Drosophilidae; genus Scaptomyza; species Scaptomyza reducta. The sequence continues at coordinate 248,590 of JAWNNV010001041.1, forward strand.
AGAAGCAAGTCCTTTTGATATTGAAGGAAATATAAATGGACTCCTCTGCGATTCTCATACATTTAAGTACTACCTGCAAGCTTTTCGTTTGGTCTCGAAAGAGAATTCTCATTTTACTCTAAACAACATTTTTCCAGGTGCTTCTCAGTGTTCGTGATATATTCTGAGTTGTATTTTCTACATTTAAACATGAAAACTCTCCAATTTAATGCAAGTTTTTTTTTTAATCAACCTTAACTTTAACTGAATTAAGCTTTTCATATTAGTTACATTAGTTTGTATAGCGAAAAACGAGAACTGCAAAATAAAAAGAAACCCCAAAAAACGCAAACCAACCAGCCCAGCAACTGTGGGGCCAAAGTTTAATTGTGAGAACGAACATGCGTGGCCAGCGTTTTCATCATAAATCATTCTTTATTTCAAGCTGGTCAGCCGCACACCCAGACACCCACACCCACACACACACACACTCATGTTAACTATAATAATGAATGGTGTTGGTTCCGTTGAGCATTAACACCTTACCTTTGGAGAGTGCGTGCCACCGAATGATGCTAACAAATCAAGCCAAGAATGTTAGAGACTTGAGCCAAAACAACCAAAATGTTTCTTTCTGTTACTTTTTATTTTTTTTTCGGTGCACTGTAATTAATTACGGTGTTATTTAATTTAATTGCGTGTGTGGCATTAAGACGCAGTCAGTTGGCAACTGCGTACAAATGGCTAGCCCTATTAGCAAAACGAGCACATTCAAACTGGGGTACAGGCCCCGCTGCTTTTAAACTGCACACAGCACTCTTGCACTTTGCAACATACTCAATAACACACACACGCACACAGATACACTAAGTATGGGAAAGCCCGCCTGTGGCTAGACAAATGTGTTTTCATGTTTGGCAAGCAGCTTAAGCATTTGTCAATGTGCATTTAGGCACAAGTCTGTGAGCTTGAATATGTGAGTGTGTATGTGTTAGCGTCTGCTGTTCATTGCTGATGAAATATGCGGCTCAAGCCCGCTGTGTGCCAACTGTGCGTATACGCATTATAAGCTCATTTGTAGCATTAAGTTCACAGCAGCATTCAAGGAGTTTAGCTTCAATAAAAGAATACATGAAGCGCGAGCTTAAAACTAAAAGCTCCAGAATAAATAAATGAAAATATATTCTATTGACATCAACAACTGACTGACTGTTGGATTAAAAGTTGGTCATGGTTTTAATGGGCTTTTTATTAGAAAAATATATATATATGAAAAATATAACCAACAAAGTGAGACTTTAACACTGTTGTTCTATTGTCTTTAAAATCCCTTAGAATATCTAGTTTTAAATGTTTTTTTTTTTCATTTGTTTGCCTTGCAAGTATTACCCACTAGCTGGAATTAAGTCTCGAAATAAAATCTCCATATGGAGAAAATGAATGTGAAAGTGAGAATGAAATCGCAATTTGCCTCGGGCAGTCGGAAAAATTCAGTTAACTTATAAACATTTCCAAATACCCCATATTAGTAAGTTGGAGACCCTTTTTTGGCTATGCGTGATTTCCACTTAAAAATGTACGCAGTTTGGTTCGATTTGGCGAGCGATAGATGGGGGACACCATTTTTGTTTTTAGTCACACATGGATCAGTTAACGCTTGCGACAGCTTAACAACAACAACAACAACAAGCAGCAAGAGAAAATACAAATAAGGTCAAATCAACACTTGGCTCAAAGCCACAACAACAACGACAGTTCCATCTTTGATGGGGGTCATGTGGAAAATTGGGGTTGCATTTTCTGCTGTTCTTTTTTTATTTTTTTATTTTATTTTTTATTATCGTTATTTTTGCTCACATGCTGGCATTTGAAATTAGCGCTAATTGAATCAAGCAGAAGAAATGTTTTCGATGCCAGCTGAGTATGTCCTTTCTGTCCTTTCTGTCTCTTTGTCAGGCTGTCAGCCTGTCAGTTAGCCAGTTAGTCAGCTGTCACATGAGCAGAATTTGTTAAATAAGTTTTGACATGGCTAAAACCGATGAATTATCTGTCGTTCCCCAAAGAAGTTAAAGCACTTGCCAATTGGGCATAGCAATGTTTTAGCAAAAAGGCAAAGTATGCTTAAATTTGTACTAATTACGCACAGAAATAAATATAGTTATGAAGTCCTTTTGCGCTATCATCAGGTTTATTTACTTGCGACTTTGATTCTGTATTTATTCGTTTATGATTGCTTTCAACAGTCGATAATAATTAAAGATTATTGTTAATCCACATTCGTTATCTCGTTTTAAGGTAATAAAATAAAAATATATAAATCTGAAAATGCATTAAGCATTATACTTTTTAGTTTGCTAAGTGTGACAAACTTCCTGTTGATATTATTTAATTAGCATTATTTCGTTTTACAAATTATGTTCATACATGTGTCATATGTAAATTAATTCATGTGCATTGATATAGTTAATAATAACAATTGTTTAAATAAACATGTTTTGTTAGAATTACGAAAAAACCAAAATTTATTCAACTGCATGCGGCGCCCACAAAAAAAAAACATATTCACAAAATTTAAATTTTCTACAGAAAAAAAAAATTAAGTGTATTTATTTGAATATGTAATAATAGAGTAATTTAAAAATGTTGAATTCAAATTTAAAATAAGCAGCGAAAGACAATCCCTTAATAAACCATTTTATGGAAAAAAAATGGACTTCTCTGCGATTCTCATAAATTTAAGTACTACCGGCGAGCTTTTCGTAATGAGTTCTTCGTTTGGTTTCAAAAGTGATCTCTCATTTAACTGTAATTTTTTGTTGTGATAAGTTGCCTTCTCTATTAGATCTCTCTCTCTCTCTCTCTCTCTCTCTCTCTCTCTCTCTCTCTCTCTCTCTCTCTCTCTCACTCTCTCTCTCTCACTCTCTTCCTCCCTTTATACCTCTCTCCTTCTATTCTAACTCTCTCTATCTTACTTCTCCGTCTCTAACACACTTTATCTTGTCCTCCCTATCTCTCTCTCTCACTATCTGTCTCTCTTTTTCTCCCCTTTTTACTCTTTCTCTCTCTCTCTCTATACATTTTTCTCTATCTTTCTCACTATCCTATCTTATGCTTTTTCTCATTCTCTTCCTCTTCATCTTTCTCTCACATGGTATAACTCCCTCTCTTTCTTAACTATCGCCTTATATTTTAATTTCTATGTAGGACATGTTAAACCTGAACAAATGAACTAGAGGGTATCAGCATGTCAAGCACACTCAACACCTGAAGCACATTTCACTCGTTTCCGCTGCTTATCATGCGGGTTACCGAGCCATTAACTCAACAGTTGCGCAAAAATAAAAATAAAAAATAAAATAAAATACAGAAACACAATATGTTGTTTTGTGCAGTCAACTGTTGAACCCAAATGTGCAACGACAATTTATTAACTATTGCTCTTTACACAGTTGAAGTTTGTTGTTGCTTGTGCTGTTATAAATCGGTCATTTATCGCATGCCTAATTAATTTTACACTTTTTTTTATGTTGTTAGCCAGCCCTTTTGGGCCCAAGCTCATAAATATTTAATGCAAAATAATTAACACACCCGCGCACAAAATGGAGTCCAACGGCCACGCCCCCGCTCCGTTGGTTGGTTCGCGGCCAAGGCCATGATTGATTGCCTCCCGCTGCCAGTGGACAATCATAAAATTTTCGTTAATCAAGTTTAATTAATTAAAGCATACAAAATGGCAATGCCAAAGATAGAGGGAGGAAAGAGACTGGCATAATGACAACGCCATACTCTGGCATATCCATGTCAATATTTCCGCTTTTGGCCAGCCGTAAATTATGCAATACTTTCTGACGAACACACTTACCGTTACTGTGACGGATTGCGCTTGGGTGTGAGTGTTGGTTCCGGTATAGGCATGGCAGTGGGGTGCACGTGTCGCCATCACTTTGGCTCTTGTCAACGTTTTTGGTCATCATCATCAAACTCTTTGCCAGCAACGTCAGCGACTGTTGGAAGAGCGCCAGACACTGATGACAGACGGTGCCATAATCCCACAGATTACACTGTTTAATTTAAGTCATCAACAACATTGACAATGACAACAACAGTTAAAGCTTTTTGCTTCATTTCATAATTATATATCATTCATCGGTTCATTCATCCATCCGCATTTGATAATTTACAGTTTTTTCTAATACAGGGTCTGACTTTATATAATGTATATTAAAATAAGTAATCAGTGAAAAATCATGCAGCTCAAAACCATTTTGCCTTAGCTGGCTAATTTGGCAAACAATACGTTTTTCAAATTCAAATTATTATTCAACACAATAAGCTAATAATATCCGGCATAAAAAAAAGGTGTATATACTTTTCTATATGAGTTTAAGGTATATTAGATACATTTGTTTGTGTGCCCTTCAATTTCTTGAGCCCGAACCGAAGATTGTTAATAATTGACAAGCATGGAATGCATGGCAAACACCAATTTTGTTAGCAATGTTTCAAGTTCCGCAAAAACAAACTTTGTTTAAGAGTGTTATTTAAAAATAATACAAGCCAAATTTTTCTGACGATATATCACTATAGTTTATAAATTGTTTTTTCAATACTATCTTGCTGATTGTGGTATAAAAAAAATGAGTAAAATAATTATGAGTTAATGATATATCCATTAAATCCATTTGTAATCCATTAAAAATACATTAAGAAAGTATGGCGATAACTGTGTAATTGCATGGTTATTGAAAACGAAGTATAACAATCAACATAGTTCAAATATTGAACAGTTTTTAGAATGGATTTGAAGTTGATGGTCATTCTGTGCCTTGCGCAGATCTTAACAACGGTAAAAAATGGCTCTACCAACATTTTATATGGTTAGTCTAATCTTTATAAACTAAACAGTCCGCTGAACCGCTCGTTACGTATAAACTTACGAATTTGGAGTGTTTCACAAATATAACACGTGCTACAAATTCGACTTGCTTGGTAAAGGCCCATAATTGGAATACAGCTTTTGCCTATATGGACGTCGATCTCGCTATACCAATACGTAATGCTGTGGTAATTAACAGAGGAATTTCATAATAACTTTATTTACAAAGTATTTATAATAGTCTCGACTGGAATGCCTTAAAAAGGGGTATAACAATCGATATTTTCCTTTCCTGCTCAATGTGACCGTGAATATGTGTGATGTGATGGCTAAAAGGAGTTATATGCCCTACGGAAAGATATTTTTGAAGTTTTTGATGGAATACACTAATGTAAACGGCACTTGTCCCATTACGGTAAAATTACAAAATTATTAACATTTGTGCAAGAACCCATTTCTCATTGGATTCGCAGGGTCATTTAATGGCAAGGAATTTCTACCTGAATGCAAATTTTGTGCCAATAGAATTTCCCCTGGGCTTTTACTTGATAAAAATAAGTATCGACGATCGTGTTGATGATAGAGTTACCGAACATGTTGGCATCATCAAGTACTATTTTGAATCCAAAGAAATTGTGAAAACCAAAAAAAAAAAAATATGATTTAATATTAAAATGCAATTAAATGTATTTACAGTGAAAAAATAAAGGTTCGTCGAAGATCGGTCGAAAAGATAGTTGCGTAATTATTAACCATTAAGAACGCTCTAGTCAAGATATCCCGACTAGAAGATACCCTGAACCCTATTTCTTATATATATATATATATCTTCTAGTCTAATATCTAATATCTAAATCCTTCACAATTTCATATATTGTAATTAGCATTCAATACATCACATATTGTATATGAATTTTTCTTATTCAACAACAATGAAAACTGTACATCATTCACCAGTGTGTGAGCTACACAAATACAAATAAATAAAAATGTATTTTGAAAATTTTATCAACTTCAAAATGTTGTTTTTTTTTTATTATTTGTTATATTTCAGCAAGATTTTACGAGTTTTTCGTTATATCTAGTATTTTTGGTATGTTCCAGATTATCAAAGTAAGTTTTCTCGATACAGTTCTGTCTGGAATGTTTGTGTGTTCCAATGTTCCATATCTCCGGTGGCTTTCAACCGATTTCAACTATTGTCATTATTTCGTTTCAATAATGTTTCTCAACCATCTCAAAGTTTTCCAAATCCAAGATTTTGTTGTTATCGATCACATACATGTGTACATCGGAAACGGCAAGACTTATCAAAAATTTAAAGAAACTTGTACTGCCTAGGAATTAGGCGAGCTTTTATTCATCTGGAGAATTACTTACTAAAATTACTAAATATTAATAGTAATTTTGAATATTCCTCTCAGTCAGCGGGAAAACATACTCTATACAAGGCTAAAAAAGTTGAGTGTTCATCAAATCCAGTTTATTTAGTGAATACTACTTGCTCTGTGGTGGCGGTCAGCCGATATAAGGCATATATCGAGGCCGACAGCTATATAGTGCAGCCCTTAAAAAATATATATATATAAATAGCCGTTCCTCGTTGATGGCAATTGGTTAAACAATTTCCCATTTCAGGGTCACAAAGCCGCACCATGGCTTATATAATGTTATATCTACAATCAATGTTATGATAAAACAACATAGAAATAAATAAGTGGACTAAAAAATATAAAATATTTTTTTGTTTTATTGTATTAACTATTATTTTGAAATGAATGTCAGTGGTACATAATAATACGCAAAAATTAATACGAAGTAGATTTAAATTGCTTTCGAAACTTTGTACAACACATTAGTAGTTAGCAATATGTTTTTCATATTGCTTGCCATTTCAAGCAATAGCAAAGCTTTGATGCGGGTGCTGTACAATACTCTACAATACGACAAATATTGAATGTTTGGGAAATCCAAAGCTCGTTGAAAATATAAATTTATTAGATATTGGTTTATTGATAAGAGCTTTTCATCAGTTCCGATTTCAGATATTCAAGAAAGACTATAACAAAAAGTATCATCCATTCTTGGTTATTGTATTTTTGTATTAAAATTTTTTCATGTACTATTATGTTTTTTCGTGTTTTGCGTGAAATATATGCAAAATCATTAACAATAATTTATTTTTTAAAATTCACTTTATTCATATAAGCACACTGATATTAGATCCATACCTTGAAGATTTTTGTACAGTAAAACCGTGAAGTGATAGCTAAAAACAAACTTTGTCTAAGATTGATATTATGATGAAAAAATAATGCAAGCCAAATTTTTCTGACGTTATATTACTATAATTTATAAATAGATTTTCAATAGCTTCTTTCCGATTAAGAAAAAAGACGAGTAAAATAATTATGAGTTAATGATATAGTATTTCAAAATGATTATTTATTTGTGTACCCAATACACCATCTGAATTAAATTGCAGAGTTGTAATCCATTAAAAATACATTAATAAATAATAACTTTGTAAGTGTATGATTTTGAAAAAAAAATAAATTATAACAAACAACATAATTCAAATATTGGACAGTTTTAAGAATGGATTTGAAGTTGATGGTCATTCTGTGCCTTTCGCAGATCTTAAAAGCGGTAAAATATTGCTCTACCAACATTTTATATGGTTAGTCTAATCTTTATAAACTAAACAGTCCGCTGAACCGCTCGTTACATATAAACTGACGAATTTGGAGTGCATCACAAATATAACACGTGCTACAAATACCACTTGCTTGGTAAAGGCCCATAATTGGAATACAGCTTTTGCCTATATGGACGTCGATCTCGCTATACCAATGCGTAATGCTGTGGTAATTAACAGAGGAATTTCATAATAACTCTATTTACAAAGTATTTTAATAGGCTCGACTGGAATGCCTTAAAAAGGGGTATAACAATCGATATTTTCCCTTCCTGATCAATGTGACCGTGAATATGTGTGATGTGCTAGCTAAAAGGAGTTATATGGCCTACGGAAAGATATTAATGAATTTGTTCAAGGAATACACTAATGTAAACCACACTTGTCCCATTACGGTAAAATGATTATATTATTATTTGTGCAAAAACCCATTTTTCATTCGATTCGCAGGGTCATTTAATGGCAAGGAATTTCTACCTGAATGCAAATTTTTTTCCAATAGAATTTCCCCTGGGCTTTTACTTGTTAAAATTAAATATCGACGATCGTGTTGATGATAGATTTACCGAACATGTTGGCATCATCAAGTACTATTTTGAATCCAAAGAAATTGTGAAAACCAAACAAAAAAATATATGATTTAATATTAAAATGCAATTAAATGTATTCACAGTGAAAAAATAAAGGTTCGTCGAAGATCGGTCGAAAAGATAATTGCGTAATTAATAACCATTAAGAACGCTCTAGTCAAGAAATCCCGACTAGAAGATACCCTGAATCTATAATAACATAAACAATAAACAATTATGTTCAATATATTGTAATTAGCATTTAATACATCATATATTGTATAAGAAGCTATATCATCTTTCTGAAACAAAAATATAATGTATTGCATAAGGTACCTTCAAATTTATGCGGACAAAACACTCATTTTCTTATACAACAATAAAGAATACTGTACATAATTCACCAGTGTGTGAGCTGCACAAATACAAATAAATAAAAATATATTTTAAAAATTGTATCAACTTCAAAGTGTTTTTTGTATTATTGGTTATATTTCAGCATGATTTTACGAGTTTTTCGTTATATCTAGTATTTTTGGTATTTTTTTGGTATTTTCCAGGTGATCAAAGTAAGTTTTCTCGATACAGTTCTGTCTGGAATGTTTGTGTGTTCCAATGTTCCATATCTCTGGTGGTTTTCAACCGATTTCAACTATTGTCATTATTTCGTTTCAATAATATGTCTCAACCATCTCAAAGTTTTCTAAATCCAAGATTTTGTTGTTATCGATCACATGTGTACATTGGAAACGGCAAGACTTATCGAAAATTTAAAGAAACTTGTACTGCCTAGGGATTCCATATCCGGAGTCTCTGAGATCGACGCGTTTATACATACGGTCGGACATGGCTATATTGACTCGGCTGTTGATACTGATCTGAAAATGAATTAAATGGCAGGGGTAAATTTTAATAATCCATTAAAAATACATTAATAGAGTATGACAAGAACTTTGAAAGTGCATGATTTTTTAAAATAAATTAAAACAAACAAGATAGTTCCAATATTGGACAGTTTTTATAATGGATTTGAAGTTGATGGTCATTGTGTGCCTTGCGCAGATCTTAAAAACGGTAAAATATTGCTCTACCAACATTTTATATGGTTAGTTTTATGATGAAAATCTATACAAACTAAACAGTCCGCTGACCCGCTCGTTACATATAAACTTACGAATTTGGAGTGCATCCCAAATAAAGAACGTATTACAAATATCACTTGCTTGGTAAAGGCCCATAATTGGAATACAGCTTTTGCCTATATGGACATCAATCTCGCTATGCCAGTGCGAAATGTTGTGGTAATTAACAGTGGAATTTCATAAAAGGAATATTTACTAAGTAATATATTTAAATAGGCTCAAGTGGAATGCTTTAAAAAGGGGTATAACAATCGATATTTTCCCTTCCTGATCAATGTGACCGTGAATATGTGTGATGTGATGGCTAAAAGGAGTTATATGGCCTACGGAAAGATATTATTGAAGTTGTTGAAGGAATATAGTAATGTAAACCGCACTTGTCCCATTACGGTAAAATTATTATATTATTATTTGTGCAAGAACCCATTTTTTATTCGATTCGCAGGGTCATTTAATGGCAAGAAATTTATACCTGAATGCAAATTTTTTTCCAATAGAATTTCCCCTGGGCTTTTACTTGGGAAAAGTAAGTGTCGACGATCGTGTTGACGATAGACTTACCGAACATGTTGGCATCATCAAGTACTATTTTGAATCCAAAGAAATTGTGAAAACCAAACAAAAAAATATATGATTTAATATTAAAATGCAATTAAATGTATTTACAGTGAAAAATAAAGGTCGAAGATCGCTCGAAAAGATAGTTGCGTAGTTATTAACCATTAAGAACGCTCTAGTCAAGAAATCCCGACTAGAAGATACCCTGAAACATATACTCATTGTGTGAGTACGCAGCATACTTAACTTAGCTTTAATGTTCCATTGCTACAGGCTGACGGACAGACGAAGAGATACAACGAATGTACTCTTGAAGCTTCGCTATTGGAATATTTACGATATTTACTTCGTTTAAGTCAATTTAAATAGCTTACAGTACTGCAAATGTATTATTCGTTGATTGTTATTCTGTTTGTGCGCTGTTTAGTTTCAGTTAAAAGTGTTATAGCATTCAGTATTATCTATTTCTGAATAACTTTACGATCAATGTGTGTGAATTACTTTCAAAAAATAAATTTCTACCTAATGCAACGATGGAATGGATCTATACAAATATACATAAATACAAATCACTCTTGTGCCTTACAGGTCAAATCATGAATATACTTTTATACACTTGAAAAGTGCATAATGAAATATGTAACGCATGGAAGGAAGCATATCCGACCCCATAAATTATGTATATTATTCATCAGCATAGAGAGCATTATATATTCCCTCAGATTTTGAGCTTTCGGACTTCATTAAACCGATTTTACTATGATAAGATAGTAAGCTGTAAAATATATAGCATTCCGAAGATAGCCTCCATGACTTGTTTTTGTTTTTATAAATATACATCAAGATAATTTGTAATGGATATATATACTTGGTACAAAAATTGTAGAAATATCAAGCCTATCAAGGCAATTAAATCCACATAATTTGATAAGTATGTCAGATTTTTGCCATTATGGGTATAATTAAGGTTATTTATAGGCGATTATGGCGAGCAATTATTATTTTCAAATATTTAGTGCCGTCAGATTATTCATCTGAAATTATTTCCTAATATACGTTTATTTTAAAAGAGAGTATAACCAGAACATTTTTTAGCAGTCAGTCTAATGGACTTGTTTGATCAACTTCTCTTTATATTTTTGTTCTGCCTTGGGCCCGAAAATGGCGTACGTAAGAATTACTTACTAAAATTACTAAATATTAATAGTAATTTTGAATATTCCTCTCAGTCAGCGGGAAAACATATTCTATACAAGGCTAAAAAAGTTGAGTGTTCATCAAATCCAGTTTATTTAGTGAATACTACTTGCTCTGTGGTGGCGGTCAGCCGATATAAGGCATATATCGATGCCGACAGCTCTATAGTGCAGCCCTTAAAAAATGTATCTGTAAGTTGTCTGACTAACTCACTTAAGACAAACTGTTGTACAATACTTCAACAGATGCGAGTGAACTTTTTCAAGAAGGACGACAACAATCAGTTTAAGCCGTTTCTGTTTGGTTTCACTTTTAATGTGTGCAAGAATGACGAAAAAAAATATCACTTTATACCTTTATCACAACATGTTGTCCGTCACTTACGAACCTACACAAATCTTAATCACAGCTGTCCCTATATGGTAGCTAAACTTCTTCTTCGAAAATAAAATTTTTCTAACTTCATAATATATTTTAGGACCAAATAATTGTGCGCAATTTGCGAGTGGTGGATGAAGATTTACCTGATGTTATCTTGGGTGAATATAAATTATCTTTTCGATTTTTCGAAAACTCTGATAATATCGGACAACTGCACTTTGTTATCGATGCTATAGAACGTCGAAAAGTTAGTCCAAAGTCAAATCGTTTAATCTCTCAAATGTAATAACTCAATTAAATGTCAATAAATAAAATACAATTGCCAAAATGTAACATAGTATTTGGTAGCATATATATCTATGAATACGTTTGAAGTTTTTTCTGACATTCAGATTATTGATTTAATTGGAAAGAACGAAAAAAAAAGTATGTAAGAAACTGACGAGCCTCTTAATAGGTATTGGTAATTTAGAATTTCAGTGCATGAAAACCATTTTAAGCTACATTGAAGCATGAAAAATGGTTATAAGCAATCTGATTTAACGCAGCACTTAATTACAGAATTATCTATATTTTGCCATTTGGTAATTGTTGCCCCACAATTTTACCACCAACAATCAAAGCGTATTGAACCGTTGAACGTGCGTGACCGACAAAGTAATGGCCATTCTATTTTATTTTCGAGAGCCCGCAACTCTTTATAAATGTGTTAGTTTGATATCCCGGATGCAGTTCCTTGTGTGCTGCACTGGATTTTTTGAGCATGGCGGCCGATTCCTGATCAACAAGTGGACACGAATCTATACCCTCGCCTGTGCCTGTCTAGCAATTGTGGTTCTATCCGGCACACTCTATGCCCTGCTGCAGAATGAGTTACTGCTACAACGAATACTTCGTCTGGACAAACTGGTACTAAGCATCATGGCATTAGAGATAGTGATATCCACGTTAGTCTTTATGGTCACAGTGCTCTCGCTGCAGGCTGGGGCACAACAGCATTTGAATATCTACAAGCGTATTGCTGAGATTGACAGGCAGCTCATAAAGGATTTCGGTGCTCGTTTGAACTATGGCAAGCTGCTGCGTAAGAATATTGTGGTACTGGCCATAATCACCATTCTGTATTTGGGTGCTGTGAATACGACACTGGCACATTTGGCCAAGGGACATCATTTGGGTTTCGTGTTTCCTGGCGCACTGTGCTACATTGTCATCACAAGTGGACCACATATAACAGGCTATGTGCACATGATCCTGGCGGAGTTGCTAAGCATTCGGTTTCGATTGCTGCAGCGGATACTCAAGCCCGAGTTGCTCCAGCAGCAGTTTGGCCAGGACGAGCTAATGGAAAAGCGTTTACGCAGCCTGGTCGATATGATCAAGGAGTTGCACTACATTATCCAGCAGATCAATGAGGTCTTCAATCTCAGTCTGTGGTCTGCCATGGCACACGACTTTACGCTGAGCACCTGTGAGCTGTATATTATATTTGGTCGCTCCGTTGGCAACGGGGATAACAGCAATGCTAGCAAGGATAATAACGACGATAACATGGGCATTTCGATGCTTGGCTTTTTGTCCGTCTGCATGCTGGCGCCGTTCTACAAGATGCTCATCGGACCCGTTTACTGCCATCGTTGTGTGGTTGAGGGTCGCAAGTGTTTGCAGCTCTTGGAGCAGTTGGACAATTGGTTTCCCGGCCGCACTGCCATCAAACCGCTTGTCCAGTCCATAATGCGTTGGCGTCTACAGTTTAGAATTGAATTCACCTGTGGCACGAGTACGGTTCTAAACAAAACTGTTATAACACTGGTAAGCAAAAAGTTATCGATATAAAAAAAATAAATAAAATATTGATCGACGAATACTTTTACTTTCAGTACTCATCGATTGTGTTTAATTATTTGCTGGTGCTCATCTCGTTTGCAATGACCCAGAAGCTGGGCGAGCAGGTGGAACAGCAAAAAGTCGTTTTGCAGGATTGGATAGGCATTTAATGTGGTGTGGTTTGGTTTGGGGAGGCAAAAAGCTGCCACGTTGCATATATCATTAGCTAAATTAATTTACGGCTCGTTAACATAGAAACACCATAAATATGTCAGCGGACCCAGCGGACCCGCCAAACATCCCCCAAACGCCCAATGCAATCAGGCAACATGCCTTCTTGGCCCTGAAATGCCCAAGACTGCACCCAGGAGGCGGTCGCCGGCTAATGATTATAATGTTTGTCGTTTATTTTATTTGAATTTTATGCAAATTCAACGAACCACGCAATCAGCACCGGCCGACAGGGGCCTTTATCAATGCGGCCAGACCACACTTCAGTGGTTGCCTCACATAATATTCAACATATTTCCCACCACCCATTCACTCATTCGACCAATGCACTCGCCTCTAATTGTGTGTGCCTTGGGCCAGCTTGACTTTTAAGTCCTTCTTTGGACAACATTTTATATAGCATTATTTCGCAATGCAATTGAAAAATGTTGCCGCAGGCCTAGAACATAAACTTCAATAAAGTATGCACTTGGTTTAAAAGATTGCAATATATAAAATTTCAACAATTGATTCTTTCTAGTAAGACAATAAAACGTAATTTTGTTCAAATTCATTGTTACTGTTTAATTTTTGGAAAAGTTTGTCATAAAAAATTAAAGGGGAGTTTCACAAAATGATGTTGAAAGCCAAATCAATCACAAAGAACAATACAATAACCAAATTATATACGTTACATGAAATAATATTCGTTCAGTTATCTGACAAAAGCAGTTCGGTCGATCCACATATCCTTTTGCTACTATTTGTTGAACCAAATCAGCCTAATAAATATATCTTCCTTTCCATTAAATGTTCAAAAGAGTGAGCAAGAGAGGGAGAGAGATGAGTGGCATAAATCGCGATAACAAAAGCTGTTGCGTTTCGTTGACTTTTGTGTTATGCGCTGTGCACAATTATTGGGAACTCTTAAAAAAGAAAAACAAACCAGAATATTATTGGTTCACTCCGAATGAATGAGCGCAACCAGAATTGTGATTGTTATTATATGGTATTTATTTGGGCAGAGTAGGGAGTGAAGGGCAAAGGAAACCTCAAGTATTTATTGCAACGCATATTTTATGCCCAAAAGAGAGGCACGCCACAACACTCCAGCTACAATGCAACATTCCCAATGGCCATTCTCGTAATTGAATAATATTTTTTTCTCGCTCGGAGCATTTTCATTCATTTGTTTCATTACCATGCAGAGTTTTTCCATCAGTAAAGCATTCCAGAGGCGGCATGCGGGAAACGTTGACGCCTACGCATAATGCAGCCATTCCATATCTCGTATATATTGACGATATAATTTGCGATAATTGCTACATGGCATGTATGTTCCATATTGAGGCGTTTTTGTTCCATTTAAAGAGAGAGTAAGCGTGTACGCAAGAAATAATCAAAAATTATTGCATGAGCCTAATTGCAAATTAATTGCGTGCACTTATGCCTTAATTACCTCACACAAACACACGCACACACACACACACACACACCCCCGCACACTCACTCACACACATACAGAAAAAAAGAGTCGCAATTAATAGAAAGCTTCGACGGACTTAACATAAAAACCAAATATCGCGCACGAATAATTGCAATTTTATAGCCAAATTTAAAGCGCAGCAATTGCTCAGCATTTAAACAATACAACAACTAGGCACGTTATTATTTAATGGTTATGAGCAAAACCTTTTAAAAGGACTATTTGGAGCGCGGATTATTGTTATTGAGTTGTTAAATAAACTCAGATGTCTATTAAATCTAAAGAAAACTCAGTCCCAGCAGTCGCTAAATAATTTCAGCTAAGAAATATTTATGGAAAGACTCGAAGGATTTGTTCTATTGGATCTAGAAGTTTGTTAACAAACATAATTTCCTTTTTTATAATTTTTTTAGTTACTCAATTTATATTATTTCTTTGTTTTAATTAAGTGTCAAATTTAAGTAAAGAAACACACATTTATATAAAAATTATCTTTATATGTTAACTTTTACATTTTCTGGTATGTATTATATATTATTATTATTATTATTATTATTATTATTGCATAATATAATAACTCTTAAATCATTTTAAATATATTTGAACCTAAGTCTGCGAGAAATAAAAAATATTGTAAGCAAAAATCATTAAGAGAATGTTCAAAACTCTGAAAAACAATTATTTATTATAATTTTGCACTCTCTAATTTTAAAATGTCTTTTAAAAATGTAATATACATTAAAAGCAACAACCTTAGACAAATAAATTATATAATGATATAATGACATAATTTCCTTTTTTATAATTTTTTTTAGTTACTCAATTTATATTATTTCTTTGTTTTAATTAAGTGTCAAATTTAAGAAAAGAAAACACATATTTATATAAAAATAGTCTTTATATGTTCACTTTTACATTTTCTGGTATATATTATATATTATTTATATTATATTAATATTATTATTGCATAATATAATAACTCTTAAATCATTTTAAATATATTTGAACCTAAGTCTGCGAGAAATAAATAAAAACTTTAAGCAAAAATCATTAAGACTGATTCAAAAGTCAGAAAAACAATTATTTATTATTATTTTTCACTATTTAATTTTAAAATGTATTTTAAAAATATATTAACAACAACTTTAGACAAATAAATGATATAAAATGTGCGCGAAACGTTTCTTGCTTAAAGTTCTGTTTATTAAGAAATAAACCAAAGCTTGGCGAAGTATTTACTTGCGACTTAATACGTCTGTGAGAATGATATTACACACATCAAGTAATTCTCAGAATTATTCCATCAACCATGAGCACAATATGCCTTTCTCTCTCCCACTCCCACTCTCACTCTCTCTCTCTCGCTATCGTATGACAATCTGTGCTAGTAGCTGCGTGCATAAGCTGGCAAGCTTTTGTAATGGCTAACCCAAAACTCATAACAGCATTACCCGCTTTACTTAGCTAACTCATTTAAAAGTTTCACTAATAGCATGTCACACATGCATTGCCCCACCCCGCCCCGCCCACTCCCAACCAACGAGTGCTTAGCCCAATTAAAATGTGGTCAGGGCTGCTCAGCTCAACTCGCGACCAGGCGGGGAGTAGAAGTGTGTGTGTGTGTGTGAAACACATGCTGCCCGTATTCGAGAAGAGCAAAAGAATATAAGAGCTGCATCTGTTCTATGTATTTTATGCACAAAAGTAACTGCAACACAATGCGTTTGCACAGTTTATCCTTATGCTCGCTTTCCTCCATTTTCTTTTTTTATACCCTTAACCCATTGAAAATGGGTAAAAAGGGTATAATGGTTTTGTGCAAAAGTATGTAACAGGCAGAAGGAAGCATCTCCGACCCCATAAAGTATATATATTCTTGATCAGCATTAACAGTCGACTCGATATGGCCATGTCCGTCTGTCCGTTTGTCCGTCCGTCCGTCTGTCCATCCGTCCGTATGTATGAACGCGTCGATCTAAGAGATTATAAGAGCTAGAGACTCCAGATTTGGTACATAGGCTCGTCTAATCTCTAGGCAGTACAAGTTTGTTTTAAATTTTCGATAACTCTTCCCGTTTCCGATATACACATGTGATCGATAACAACAAAATCTTGAATTCAGAAATCTTTATGATGCAGTTTGAAACATTAGACGAAATAATGACAATCTTGGAAATTTTTATCGAAATCAATTGAGAAACACCGGAGATATGGAACATTGAAGTTAAGTCGAGTATGCACTATAAGCGTACACACACACATACTTGCAAGCAGTGACTTACGCGTTAAGTATATGGTGCAGGGTATAGTCTAGTCGGGCTTTCTCGGCTAGAGCCTTCGTACTTGGTTTTTTACATATACATGCACTTGTGTACTCTTTTTGTCTGTCATTTCGGTGAGCAACTTAATTAGCAGACGTAGCATTTTTTATGCCTGGTGGAAGTCAGCGTTTTTGTCGCACCTACATATGGAATCCGAATCCGAATGCGAATGCGAATGCGAATGCGAATACACAATGAAACTTAAGCGGGGCAATAAAAACACGCTACAATAAAGTTGAAGCTAACATGAAATTAAGGTTAAGTTAACCAAGAGCTGCAGGTGCAGACAACAACAACGTTTCATTATAATTATGCGAGTCAGCGAATCGTGTATTATTATTTAAGTTGTCGAAACATTGAGGTCGAACATAAATCGTGATGAGAATGCCTTGCTTTAGATAATTAATTTGATAATGTGCGCACACTTGAAAGCTGAGCAAATATTTAAAGTTGTTTTCTCGACAAGTCAATCAAAGACACTGGCAAATGCATTTGCACGTCCTTTATTTGCATATTTCACTTAACGTGTCAACGGTACAAAAACACACACACACACACAGGAAACATTTGTGATTGTCAACGACACTTGTAAATTATCTAAAACTTCTGTGTGTTTGTAGTTTGCACAAAACACGAACACAAAATACAAATGTGCATAAATATATATATATATATATATATGTGTGTGTGTGCGTGTGTATTCTCTCTGGTGTTCATTTTTGTGCATGTCCTCTTTGTGCAAACTAAATTTAACAAAGCGCACGAAGCCAATTCATATGCAAATAAACGACTCTAGCTTGGGCTTTGGCATGTCATATTATTTGGCAAATATTTAAACAAATTTCTATGCAAATATTTACCAATTGACTTGATCAAAACTATTTATGTACTTTTTGATTATTTTTGCAACTACTGTACAATAAATAATTGTCAGCATTTTTAGCAAATGCACAAAAATCTGTCAGTTTTTTTGGCATAAGCTAATGAATTAAAGGTAACTGCACATTTGATTTATTTTTGTGTTTTTTCGATTATTTACTTATTTAACTCGAACTCAGTTAGTACTTGAAAGGCATTTTCTGTGCAAATTAAGTATACCACATGTGTGTGTGTGCCACCTTTTAATATAAATAATTGATGAAGCAATCAATTAAAGCACACGCTCACACCAAGTTCGCTACTGCCAGCCTGCTGGGAAATTTTGTGTTAATTTCGAATGCAAATCCACTTAATTAAAGCAATTTGAATGCAATTTTACGTCTTCGAAATAGGTGCGCGTGTGTGTGTGTGTGTGTGTTTGATGCATTAAAAATACATTAACCCATAGACGAAGTAACATTTGCAATGTTTCCCAAGCTGCAAGCAACTACAACTACAGAATGCCTTGGGCCTTTTGCCTAACGACACATTTGACAAATGAAAATTGCATGACACAAAAGTGATGGCAACCGAAACTTAACTTCAATTGCTAATGAGCCAAGAGACGCCTTATAGAGGACACTAAAGCGTATACGCAATAACCCATTTTTATGAGCAAATCAACATGTCGCATTTCGCGTCGATGGTGCTCAAGACATGTTATGTTCTGTTATTTATTTAGCAGGTAGCAATATAAACACACACGTGGCTTATGCATTTAAAACAGCATCAAATGCCATAAGCGGCCCCGACTGTCTGCCCAGATGGCACTTAACGAGCCGAAGGGGTTTTTCAAGAAACGGTTCGGATGTTCTGATCTCGAGCCGTAGCGCAATCAAAACGGCAGCAGCAGAATAACACTTCAGGCGCCAAGCTGAGCATTCTAGCCATGTCACAGCGTAAACATTCTAGCCTCACTTCACACGACACAAGCACACACACACGTATAGAGTACGCATGTGTGTGTGTGTCTGTAATGGGGCGCAAATTTGCGAGACGAGCGCTAAGCTCAGGCTAAGTATGAGGCTGAGGTTGCAGCATGCAGCTGGAGCTTGGCATTAATGCATTTACTAGTTGGCCAGGCTCTTGCCAAATCTCTCTCCCTCTCCCTCTCTCTTTCTAACTCTACATCTATCTCTTTCGTTTCCATGTTGTTTGCACGGTCCAAGCAAACGACTTGACAAGTGGCGCAGCTGCAAGGACACGAAGGCGCAAAGGTAAAACTCAAAAATAACACAACGTAAACTGCAATGCTTGTTAACTTGTGTGTGATTATGTGTGTATATGTGTGTGTGTGTGTGTGCGTGTGTAAGCGCTCATCTAATTCAAGTGCAAAGAAACAAGCAAATTACAAACATTTTGTGCAAGCTGCTTAAGCAAAATAAACGAATGCTTCAAGTGCATGGCAGAAGTGCAAAGGTGAAGGCTACTTCTGGCCAAGGGCTTAACCTGCTCTGTGATTATACACACACACACACACACACAGCTCTGTTAGTGTGTAAGTTTAAGTTTCTTTTTTGGGCTTGTCATTTAAATGCATAACGCAAAGCGAAAATGACTTTAAAACAAAACTTGAGCAAGTTGCAAAGATAATTTGCTTATGTCATTTGTTTTGGCTTAATTGGAAAAGGTGTGAAACAATTTTTACAAAGTCACACATTTAGATAAGGTAATCTTGATAAAGCGTAAAGCTTCAGTTAAGACATAAATAAATTGAAAATAAATTCAAAAATTGTAAAGGAGAAGCGCTGTGAAATTTAAGTTTAGATAAGAGCAAAAATATGTTTCTAATAAATATTGGAAAAAAATATAAGTAGACAAAAAAAAATAAATTTAAGATTTATTTTTTATTTCTTTTTTCCCATAAAGTATACAGTTTTTCTTATGATTCTTATAGACGATATAAAAATAAATGTTTTTATGGAAGAACAATCAGAAAAAATATATTAAAACACAGTTTGCAAGAGCAAAAATATGTTTCTAATAAATATTGGAAAAAAATATAAGTAGACAAAAAAAATAAATTTAAGATTTAGTTTTTATTTCTTTTTTCACATAAAGTATATAGTTTTTCTTATGATTCTTATAGGCGATATAAAAATAAATGTTTTTATGGAAGAACAATCAGAAAAAATATATTAAAACACATATAAATTATTCAAATAATTCTTTGATTAAGTGTCTAATAAACAAAAATGAATACAAGACATTCTGCAAGTTATTATATACTAGCCATACTACACATCACTGTACTAATCTGTCACATCAGTTGAAAACCATGATATATTTCATGGATTTCATGCAATGACTGCATTTTCGCAACACTCAGCATTTACTACCATATTTGCATGTCGACCACAATCCAAATGCAGACTCGAAACAGAAGCCAAACCAAATCCGTTCAACAACAAACGCTCGCAACAGCAACAATCCGTACACACACACAAATTCACGGATTAAGTTGCGTCCGGCTTTGCCTTCACTCGACCCCGCTGCCCGCTCCCCGCTCCCTGCTTCTCTGTGGGCTCAACAGATTGTAATTACAGTCTGTCACGCGTAGTTCGCACTAAATGCGATGCGAAAAGTGAGAGAGCGACAAGTCAATGACGCTAATTCGATTGGCGTGATGCCAGCCAGTAGTAGTAGTAGATTTTTGCTGCACACGCTCGCTCACGATGCGTATGCGTAAATAAGTGCAAATGTGCTAAAAATGCAAGAAGCACAAAAAGTGTTGCATACTTTTAAGCGGCACCGGAAATTTAAGGCAAGTAGATTTTTGCCAATCTTTTAAGCTTGTTGCTGCATCCGGCGGAAGTCTGTGCCAATAAGCTGAACGACTGCAGACGAAGGATGAAGATTGGGAGCAAGACAGCCCGTCTACGTGTGTGTGTGTGTGTTTGTGTGTGCTTAGCGAGTTTCGAACAGAAATTGCTTTGTAATTTGAATTTGAATCTGGCAAACAATTTGGCAATGCGGAAATTGAAAGCGCTGCCGCTGCCGCTGCCGCTGTTGCTGTGGCCAATTCAGACTCGGCAACATAATTACAAGCGGAAACTGTGCGCAACAACAACAACCACAATAGCTAACAAACTTCTGCTTTTGTGCAGCAGTTGCAAAGGGGAAGTCGAAGAAGAAGCTGCAGACGCAGCGCGTTAAGAAACTTTCGCGGTTCCGGCATTTGCTAAATTGACTGACTGAAAAAAAACAAACATTCACACACACACGCACACGTAGACACGCACAGCAGTCACTGCACTCCTACGCTGCAATCCACTTATACAAAGTTCAGATAATGGTCGTCGACCCGCAGACCGTGCATCCATTTAATTGAAGTGAAATAACATGCTGTGTCAGCATCTAAACGAGTGCGATGCCTTTGTTGGTGCAGCTGCAATTGTTGTTCTTGCTAAACTATAACGACGGGCACATATTGCGTATGCGCAACATTGCGCTCCAAAAAGCGCTCGAAAGTGAAAATGTGCAAAATTGTTGTGTACTCGCAGCTGGCAACATGTGCGTTGTGTATTGTCTACACGCGTGTGTGTGTGTGTGTGTGTGTTGTACATGCAATTTGTTTCATTCTTAGTGACACTCTAAAGCAGTTGAGTGTGTATGTGTAATTGTTGTGTGGTCTTAAGCCAAATTTAATTGGACTAAGTCGGCAAGTCTTCTAGATTCTGCGCGATATTTTTGGTAATTTCAAACGGAAAAGTTTATTTCTAAAGATCGAAATCCTGACTTTAAAATAAATATGTTAAGCAAATTGAAGATAGTTACAACTAGAAATGTTTAAGAAAACTATGCGAGATATTTGTTTTAACACATAAGAAGCTAATTTAATTATACGATTTTTAATTCTTACTTTTTTAGCGAATATTTCGAAAGTGAGAAAAGAAAAAAACATTTGAATTTTACCCACACTCAGTTTACGTTTTTTTTATATTAAAACTGTATCATGGATGTCTCGTTTAACCACACACACACACACACACATTTGTGTGCAGTAGGTCAGTAGGAAAATCGCTTTTCAGCGCTGCATTTAGCAAGGCCTTGGGCCATTTTAATACCATGTTATTTTATCATATATGTGGAGAGAGCGAGGACGTCAGAGAAGCGTACAGATGATTAAGTGTGTGTGAGTGTCCTTTTGTGGCTGAGTGTGCGAGATGTCCGTATGTGTGTTTGGTCAAGCTTTGCATTTGACGTACTTCAGTTTGTAGCGTTCTTGCAACATTTTTTAATTCATTTAAAGAGCAAGACGTGTGAGGCGCAAAGCGTACAGGAACTGACAAAAGCAGCAGCAGCAGACGGGTACGGGGGTGGGTGGGTAACAGGCTGTGTGTGGTTTTGTGGCAGCTAGCTCAAGGTTCAGTGGTGGTGCGACCATTACGTTAAGTGCCGCTGGGAACGTCCTGTGTCCTGCAGGATATGCAATGCATTTGTCACTGTGGAATGTATTTTAACAAAAATGTTGCCTGCACGTTTGTATTACATGACACAAATAGCAATTGCAACACAAAGAAGAAGAAGAAGAAGCACCAAGTAGATGCCTGCCCAAATGCCTGCCCTGCTGGCATCCTTTTTACGCTAGCTGAAATTAATATTCGCACTCAAAATGCAATTTTCCAGGCATTTCCTTTTGTTGCCAACGCCTCCCAACCCCTTCCTTCCTTCCGGCAGCTTTCGTTTTGCATTTGCCGCTCAGCAGCATGACAAATGCAACATCGTTGCGCTTAGTTGTTAAATGTATTTGGCATTTCTCTTACAGTTTTTTTTTTGGGTGTTTGCTTTAGCACACACTATTTATATGCTTGCAACAGAGATGTGGCATATGAAGTCTCTCAGGTGGCAAGCAGGCAGCTATAATTAAGCAGCTGCTGCTAGCGCAATAATTGCATTATTCATGAGATTGTGTGGCAAGTGTGTGTGTGTGTTAGTGACTCAATTGCATAACAACAACAATAGGCTGTTGAACCAGCACACAGCAACAACAGCAACAACAACAACAACAACAATGAGCACACAAGTTCGAGAACTCAATTTGTTGGCTTGCAGCTTCAACATTTACTTTGGAGTCTTTTGCCGCGGCATCTTTTTAATCTCACAAGCAAATTCATATTAAAACTCTGCCGTGCAACAAACAAACACACACACACATACATAACTTTTCTGGTGGTGCAACAAAAAACTTGTGCAGCAGAAAGTTGTTAATTTTACATCACAACTGCAGTATGCGCAACTTATAAGTA
This sequence comes from Scaptomyza reducta, assembly GCA_035044485.1. NCBI lineage: Eukaryota > Metazoa > Arthropoda > Insecta > Diptera > Drosophilidae > Scaptomyza > Scaptomyza reducta. Next base: position 272,001 of record JAWNNV010001041.1, read on the forward strand.
CCATTACGCACACACACACACACACACACACACACACAGACACATAGACACAAACAAACTCAGCCCGTTTTTCCACTTAATGTTGTATATTTGCTGTTAAGTTTCTTTCTTTTTTTTTTGTTATTTTTTTACTGCATTGCACTTGCAACAATTTGTTTATTTGTGCCTCACTTTGATGCCGATGCGCTTGTTTGCTCAATCTAATGCATTCTTGTTGACTCTGCAACATGCGGACTAAAGCGGTGTTCAGCTGGCATATACATTTTATAATTAGCTGCAGCTAAATGAAAAGTATCTGCCAATAAAGTATTTGCTTTTAGCTATTAAAATTAATTTACCTAACTTTACATATATTCGAACGTATTTTAAAGAATCAAAAAAAACCTGAAACCTAACCTTAAAAAACAATATTCAATTTTTTTCTCTATTCGTAAACATAAATTGCGAACAACATTACAAAAATGTGCTAACTTTTACCGTTTTATTCATATTTTTATATATTATATATATTATTATATTATTATTATTATTAACACATAGTAAAAATTTTAATTTTTTAAATAATTCCAACTTAATTATTAGTTATAATAAGGAAACTGTTGGTTAAGTGTCTATGTCACTAACACTTTAATTCAAAATTATATATTCTACCTTTTTTTAAATAAATTCTATAAATTAAAAAAAAAAAGCAAAAACATTTTTATTTAATTTTAAAATGTAAATTTTTTTTCTTTTCATTCTTATTTAATTTTAAAATTTAAATTTTGTACAAATAAATGTACTTTACTTGTAGGTAAATGTGTCAGATTTTTTACTGATCAAAATCGCTGAATTATATATTTTTAAGTTCTCATAGACGATAAATATCAATTCCGCCAGAGCATAAAACAATTTGGTGCTCGAATCACAGTTGACTTTGATCCGCAGTGATTAAGTGGCGGAGTTAACTGCTTGCCTGCGACATGACAGACACCAACAGCAACAGCAACAGCACCAACCACGAAATCTGCAACAGCAGCAGCATAGCAGCTACAACCAAAACATGAGCCATGGCTGTTGATGTTGCAGTTGTAGATGCAGTTAACGGGATTTGTAGCCGGCATTTTCGAGCCATATATATATATAAGGAAAGTTTGTCTCGCCGCCAGCCCAAAATAAACAAGCAATGAAAATGCTAATGAGCCTCTCTGTAATTAATTTTCACATAACACAAATGTAGAAAACACACAAACACTCATACAGAGCATGCATATAGAGTAAAAGCTTTCCCCAGTTTGGTAAGGCAAAAGGTAAGTTGAAGGTGTGTGAAACAAACTTTTGATGCAATTTCAGCTAATTAAAATTGTATTACATTAAAATACAACATATGAAAACAAAAAAAAAACTCTTGTGATAATAAACATGTAAAGATTTGTATTTGTTCTGCTCACAGGTTAGCAAACAGCTTGAGAACTTGTTGTTTTATTTGTATTTGTGCTACGACTGCTTTATATACATATATGTAAAGCTATATTGACATATGCAAGTGGCATTGAAACCGCTTTCATGCTGTCAGCTGACTGCTTCGAGGCACAATGCAAAAGTCGGATGAAGGGACAACAGCATGACAAGAACAGTTCGTGATTGGGATGTGATTTGCTTGTAAGGACGATGTGTTTACTTACGGTTTTAGTTTCTTATTCAGATATGCGTTTAATTTGTAAATATAAAGTATTTTATTAATCCATAACAGTTCACACCATTTGGGCAAGAGCTAGTTTTATATCACGCATTCATCCATAGTGCCCCAATAAGTATGCTACACAAAATCATATATTGAGTATTCGATCTGTCAGACAAATGAAAGTAAGAGAAGAATGTAAAAATGTTTTCTTAACAAATAAATCATATTTCAAGGCCAAAGTTATTCCTGCCTTCAAACATATTCGTTGCTTTGACCAATATACTATATGATATGAATAAGTATATTCCAATCGAATAATTTACAAATAATACAAGAGTGAGACCATTAAAAGTCACCCACTAAGCTAGCCAGACAGACTAACTTATACTATATATACATTTATTTAACATTTGAATATGTTACACAAGTTGGCCAACTTTTCAGTTGGGTGCATGCAACATACTCAACTCTCTAGCCACAACTCAGTGGGCTCAAACAGCGAGACAGAGCAAGCAACGAGCGCACACGATAGCTTTGTGCTTGGTAGGCAATTTATTGTACATGAAATGAGCATGAAAACAGAACAGCAAACAAATAATAATAATAATAAAACTGAAAGGAAGTAAAAACAAAAAAAAAACACAGAAATAATGGAAATATATAAAGCAGTCATGAAATCAGAAAATAATCCACATGGAGCTGCCACAGCAACCGCAGCCGAAACAAATTCGAATGAAAAACTTTCTAATGAGTCCGCATTACAATTTCAAATTTGTAGCGCAAATTATTATAAAAGTTTTGTTTTTTTTTTTTTTGTACTTTGTTCTCCTTCACAAACTTATACACATAGTATATAAATACTAGATACATGCAAGGCGGCATACAAATGCCACAATAATTTCACCCACACACATACACAGCCACGCACGACAACTCACACAGATACAAATTGTAACAGATACATAGATACAGAGCTCAGCCTAGTTTTTTGTCAGCCCTAAAGTTGGTATAGTTTTTTTTACTAAACTTTATTTTATTAATTGTATGTGTGTGTGTGTGTGATTGTTGCAAGGAAGTTATTTATGACGCTTTTTTGTATTTGTGGCAGTTAATTATTAATTTAAAATTATTTGCCAGGCAGACAGAAAAAGCACTTGAAACACACAAAAACTTGCCGATTGCCCATTAAAAATGTTTGCAACAATTTTGCTTTCAATACGAAGCAGCAACAGCAGCAATTAAATGTTTTTGACAGTTTGCCATTTAAATTTGCTGTTAGACCGACCCAAAATTGAGAGCAACTCGACAAATTGGTTTAGCACTCTGGCATCAGCCGAGAAAAAAGCAAAAAACGAAATAAAATAAAACCACGCACACAACAGTTTGCAGCTAATTCAGTTTATTATTTCATGATTTCATTTATTTCGGCTTGCGGTCACTTTATTAAAAAAAATATAAAAAAAATATGTAACACGAATAAAATGTGTTTTGGCGACAATCATAGAATTCTAAATACTCCTTTTTGTATCTTAAAAAAAAAAAAAAAAAAAGAAAAAACAAAAAATATAGAAGAGAATATTTATTTATTTTTTTCTAACTATAATAATAATAATAAGATACATATAAAAAATATTAATGTAAATTATTAAATCAAATGAAAAATTGTATTTAAAACATTTATATAAATAAATAAAAATACATTGCAATTTAAATAAACAAAAAATAGCAGGAAACATTTTTTAAAATAATATTTTAAATCGAAAAAAATTTTTAAAATTAAAAACATAAAAACAACTTGAAAATCACATTATACTATATAATAACATATAAAAAACAATAATTTACATTCATAATAAATAATAAAATAAAATTTTCTAAATAAAAAAATGCTAACAAAAGTAAAACTAAAATAAATAAAAATATATTGAAATTTAAATAAACAAAAAATGTCAGGGAAAATATATTAATTTATTTTTAAATCAAAAAAATTATAAAATTAATTTTTTTAAAATTATTTTTGAACTTGAATTTTTGTTTGACTTGAAAACTTGCATAGTAGAGAATATTTTAATGCAAATTTATTTATAAAAAAAAACTAAAATGACACTAAAAATTTATATTTTATATGCAAAATACTTAATTTATTACAAATTTGTATTAAATATGTTAATAAATAAAATAGTGAAACTATAGTTAACTTTTTTGGGTTTTTATTTTATTAATGAAAAAGAAAATCAATATAAGAAATCAATGTGAATATAGTTTGAAATAAAAAAAGTTAAAGCTAAAAATACTTTGATAAAATAATGTTTATTTTATTTTTCTATTCAACAAAAAATGCATTATTTTGTTAATTGAACGTTTATGAAAAGGTCCTTCAAAGCTTCATAACGAAATTGAGCTACCCTTTGTGTAGAGTATTCATTTAAAGGCGAATAGCCTGCAAATCAGTGGCAAAGTGGATTTTGAGCGCGAAACTTTTCGCTGGTAGTCGCTCGGGTGGTAAATAAGTTTGTGAGCTCTCTCTCTCTCTCTCTGTGATTCAGTGTTTATTATGTAGTACGGAACTGTTGCATAAGTAATTTGCAGCATGCCGCAAAAATGCGTGTTTGAGTGGTGTTTTGAATATTTAAATCATTTTATATTTGTGGGCCGGCACTTAGACAATGCCACACAGTTTTGCGCCACACTCGGTTGCACTTTCCGTGAAATCAATTATTTAAACAAATCTCTCTGCCCCCCGAAACCCCCCGCCGCATGAATTTAGATTAAACATATTAGAAGTGAACAGAATGCGCCTGGCGTTATTTAATATTTGATATTTATGCATAATTCTTGGCCACATTTATTTTATTGCCAAAAATTGACCAAAATGTTGCCGCAAAATAATAATTTGGTTTCATTATTGTTTGGAAAAGCGCAACAAATACCGTAAATTATCAAGTGCGATTTTAAAATGCCAAAGCAGATTTCAGTCAACAAACGCCAGCTATTTTCGTATATGTAAATCAACAATGTTGTTGTTTTTATTTTTTTTGAATTTATGAAAATGTTTTATATTTTGATGCGCATTTTAATTTGGTCATTCATATATTTTAATGTAATTATGACAGTTGCGTGATGCAAATTAATTACTTAATATATTCTGAACAGCCATAATTAAATATCAGTCAAATTATGTTCAATTTGCGCGTAGTTTTTTCCCTCATTCGCAATACAAATATTTTAAAAAAATGTTTTTTGGTTAAACACAACAAAAAGCAAGACATAAAATGTTTCAAAAGATTTTTGAACAATGTTATTTCAACAGCCTTCACTTTTTAAATCATATAGAAATGAAAACCTGCCCATTTTAATATAATAAATAATAAATGGATTTTTTCTTTAATCAATTTCTTTATGTCAATTTAATTGAAGAAATCAACAACTAAAACTAAAACCTGCCCATTTTAATATTATAAATAATAAATGGATTTTTTCTTTAATCAATTACTTTATGTCAATTTAATCAAAGAAATCAACAACTAAAACTAAAACCTGCCCATTTTAATATTATAAATAATAAATGGATTTTTCTTTAATCAATTACTTTTAATTTAATTAAAGAAATCAACTACTAAAACTAAAACTTGCCCATTTTAATATTATAAATAATAAATGGATTTTTCTTTAATCAATTACTTTTAATTTAATTAAAGAAATCAACAACTAAAACTAAAACCTGCCCATTTTAATATTATAAATAATAAATGGATTTTTCTTTAATCAATTACTTTATGTCAACTTAATTGAAGAAATCAACAACTAAAGCTAAAACCGGCCCATTTCAATATTATAAATAATAAATGGATTTTTCTTTAATCAATTTAATTAAAGAAATCAACAACTAAAACTAAAACCTGCCCATTTTAATATTATAAATAATAAATGGATTTTTCTTTAATCAATTACTTTATGTCAATTTAATTGAAGAAACTAAAAACTAAAACTAAAACCTGCCCATTTTAATATTATAAATAATAAATGGATTTTTCTTTAATCAATTACTTTATGTCAATTTAATTGAAGAAACTAAAAACTAAAACTAAAACCTTCCCATTTTAATATAATAAATAATAAATGGATTTTTTCTTTAATCAATTTCTTTATGTCAATTTAATTGAAGAAATCAACAACTAAAACTAAAACCTGCCCATTTTAATATTATAAATAATAAATGGATTTTTTCTTTAATCAATTACTTTATGTCAATTTAATCAAAGAAATCAACAACTAAAACTAAAACCTGCCCATTTTAATATTATAAATAATAAATGGATTTTTCTTTAATCAATTACTTTTAATTTAATTAAAGAAATCAACAACTAAAACTAAAACCTGCCCATTTTAATATTATAAATAATAAATGGATTTTTCTTTAATCAATTACTTTTAATTTAATTAAAGAAATCAACAACTAAAACTAAAACCTGCCCATTTTAATATTATAAATAATAAATGGATTTTTCTTTAATCAATTACTTTTAATTTAATTAAAGAAATCAACAACTAAAACTAAAACCTGCCCATTTTAATATTATAAATAATAAATGGATTTTTCTTTAATATAATAAATAACAAATGGATTTTTCTTTAATCAATTACTTTATGTCAACTTAATTGAAGAAATCAACAACTAAAGCTAAAACCGGCCCATTTCAATATTATAAATAATAAATGGATTTTTCTTTAATCAATTTAATTAAAGAAATCAACAACTAAAACTAAAACCTGCCCATTTTAATATTATAAATAATAAATGGATTTTTCTTTAATCAATTACTTTATGTCAATTTAATTGAAGAAACTAAAAACTAAAACTAAAACCTGCCCATTTTAATATTATAAATAATAAATGGATTTTTCTTTAATCAATTACTTTATGTCAATTTAATTGAAGTAATCAACAACTAAAACTAAAACCTGCCCATTTTAATATAATAAATAATAAATGGATTTTTCTTTAATATTATAAATAATAAATGGATTTTCCTTTAATCAATTACTTTTAATTTAATTAAAGAAATCAACAACTATAACTAAAACCTGCCGATTTTAATATTATAAATAATAAATGGATTTTTCTTAATCAATTACTTTATGTCAATTGAATTGAAGAAACCAAAAACTAAAACTAAAACCTACCCATTTTAATATTATAAATAATAAATGGATTTTTCTTAATCAATTACTTTATGTCAATTTAATTAAAGAAATCAACAACTAAAACTAAAACCTGCCCATTTTAATATTATAAATAATACATGGATTTATCTTTAATCAATTACTTTCAATTTAATTGAAGAAATCAACAACTAAAAGCTTTAGGTTCCATAAGAAAAACAACACTAAGTAAATGAACTTAGCTGTCTACTTAAATTGAGCGTAAGCGAAGATAAATGCATCAAGTGCAAATGCTGTCCATTCTAATTGATCATGTTGTTTAAAATGTTGCTTTGTTCGAACTGTGGAAATGAAGTTTGTTTGTTCAATTATTTGCTTGCTGCGTGCAGTTTTATTATCGATTAGTAGCTGAAGGAGTCAAGGATCTAAGGATGCACACACACACAGACACACAGCTGTGTTGCAGTTGCAAAAGCAATTGCAGATCCATGTTCATGCACACCGAACAGTCGGACTCTCGGGCCATTGTGTGGCTAACGTTGCTTTGTTAATTGCACTAACAAACGTCTTCTTGTGCTTGGGCCTGGGTCAATGAGTGGGACTGGGACTGTGAATGGCGGAAGCTCAAATGGCACTTGATGTGCATTCGACATTAGTTCGTTAGCTGCAGCAAATGGCAACAACAGCAACACGGTACGGCGACCTCTTTGCCGTGGGGCAAATTTAATGGCAGCTGCAGCAGCAGGGCAAAAGTCAGGTTAAGAAAAGTCACGACACAAAGAGATCTGCATAAATGCGCTTACATAAAGATAAATGTGTATATGTGTGTGTGTGTGTGTGCCAGGAAACACGAGCATGAATAATAAAGACACACACACATATATAAACGGTATATATGTATATTTATTTGCGTATGCAATGGCGACAGTAACAAAAGAGCTAAAAATTAAAAAGAGACAAGCAATTAAAATGGCTTACAACACAGCGCAACAACAACAACAATAAGAGGCAACGTTGCCAACGTTAACAGCTGTAACTGTAATTGTTGTAGCCGCCTTTTGGCCCAACAGCTCCTGGGGCCATAATTGCTGACAGGATGCGACGCACGCGACCACTTCCGCATGGCAGCTCCTTTACCCCACAACCCCCAACCCCCCTACCACCCCTTGCTGTCCAATCTGAACTTTGGGGTGCTCTGCTTTCATAACGTTGGCACATTTTACGTGCAAAATAAATGGCAAGCCGACTGCAACACTGAAATTAAGTGCAGTGCAAACAATAAAAGGCCAGCTCCAGGCAGCTCCTCTTCCTGCTTCCACCTCCCCTTCCCCTATGCTCGCGACCTTTCTGCTGATGTTTAAGTTGTTGCTATCCTTGTTGTTGTTGCTGTCCACTGGTCACCACCGATGGCAGCAGTTGGTTGCAGTTGCAGCTGAACCATTTTCCGTTTGGCTTTGCATATAATGCGCATACGCAGCGTAAGCAAGTTGGCAATAACCCCCTCAAGTGTTACTTCCGGTCTTAACCGACTGATGAGCGTGCCCCAACAACAACAACAACACCAACAACACCAACAACAATTGTATATTGCAATTGCATATACGTAAGTAGCTGCACGACAGCCAGAAGACCGACAATAACAGCCAGGAGACCCAATTTGCAGCAAACGGAACAAACCAATACACAAATTCCCTGCAAACCGAGAAATAAAGAAGTTAAGTTAAGTATAATAAGTGAAACTTGAAATAAATTTTAAGATTTAATAAAAAAAAGAACATTTTTTATTAAAATTATCAAAAAAAAAAATGGAATAAGGGAGGAATGCCATAAATGTCGTTTGATTTTATAAAAAAAAAAATTCGACTTGCAACAAAAAACAATTTTTTTTTTAATAAAAAAAAAATATATACATAAATATTTAATCATAAAAAAATGTTTGATTTGATTATAAATCTCTTAAAGTTCAAAAATTAATATGATAAAAATATTATGGAACTTAACAAAAAAAAACTTTTTATTTCAACTTTGCTTTTTTGTATCTTAAACAAGAATTTGTCGTACAAAAATATATATGTTATACATTTTGTTTTATAAAAAAATAAATAAATATTTACTGATAAAAAAAGTATTGATTTGATTATAAATCTCTTAAAGTTCACAAATTAATTTGTTAAAAAATAATGGAACTTAACAAAAAAAAAACTTTTTATTTCAACTTTGCTTTTTTGTATCTTAAACAAGAATTTGTTAAGGCTAATAAAAAACATTAATTAAAACATTATCGTACAAAAATATATATGTTATACATTTTACTTTACTGTTTGAATTATAAACGGTTAAAATAAGTACAACTATGAAACATATTTAATTACCAAGATATAAAAAAAACTGTTTATTTAAACTTTGCTTTTTTGTATCTTAAACCAGAATGTGTTAAGGCCAATAAAAAAACATCAATCAAAGTATTATCGTACAAAAAATATATATATTATAAATTTTCCTTTATTTGTTTTCCAATTATAAACGGTTCAAATAAGTACAACTATAAATACCCTTAAACATATTTAGTTTTCAAGATATTAAGTTATTTTTTCACACAATTTTCTACCATATATGCAATAAAAGTGCCAAACTTAATGACAAAGTTAAGACACCCTCACCAAAAATGAATGCAATGTTTCGAATTCTCTCATGCAACAAGAACAACAACAACATTGAAGGTGGCGTAATGAAATACATAAAATATGAGTACTGACTGAAATCCAATGTTAATTTCGAAAGTAAATGCACAATGTGTCGCAGTTGGTGGCGGGATGCTCCATATATATATATGGACATATGGAATCTGAGAGCAATCTGTGCTTCAGATCCGAACCACAGCAATGATAATAATGCATATCGGAAGGAAGTCGACGTGGACGCAAAGAGTTTCCTGAACTGGAGAATATTCTTAAACAGTAAAGTAAAAGTATGTGCTTAAGTTCTGAGCAAAAAAGTTACGTTCCTTTCATGCATATTGGACACACAGGTGAAGGTCAATTATGATGGATAGATTGGGGGGGTGGGGGGTTTCGTTGCGAAGGGGGCTTAACTATTTTGTCACGCAGCCTTTGGGTTGGCCAGGCAACGTTGACAACGACAGTTGCCTTTCTTTTTCTTTTTTTCGCCAGTTCTGTTCTTTTCTTTACTTTACTTTACTTTACTCTTTCGCATATCCTTGGGGACGACAACGACAACGACGCGGTGTCCACTTTGATTGCCGGCTCCAATTAGCGTAATATTCGCAATATGCTTTTGCCACCGTTTGCCTTTTATTCTCAACTGTATTTTTTTTTCTTTGCCATCTTTTCCAGAATATTGGCCGCATCTCCCAGCTGGCGGCACAAACTTGAAGCAGCTGATTTTAATTGCTCGACAAGCAAGAATTTCACTCACGCGCGCACTTTACTTTTATGTCATCGCTGCAGATATTGCCAAGTACTCCGACATACTTTAAATCGCAACTAATTGACAGTTTTAAATACTACCTACGTATATGCAGATTAGACAAGCAATAACATCAAAATTTAGAGATAAGGAACGTATGTGTTAGTCACGTTATGGCTGCCAAAAGGTTTCAGTGTGTGGTGCCAACATGGCTGACAATTCATTCATCAATTTCTGCCTAGAGATAATAGCGTGCACACGGTTCGTGCTTGCTGCTTAATAGATTAACAAGTTTTTGGGCTCATTTCCAAAGTATTGAAGCTTAAAGAATGATATGAGAAAATCACTTAAACTTGCAAAACAATACAAATTTATGCTAAGACTATAAGTGAAGAGGTCTTTCACAGCTGTTGACAGAGTTTCTTACTCATATGCAATATAAAACTGAACAAATTTTGCACATTTAACAAATTATTACAATTTTAATGCTTTATAGTATAGCAAAGACCACAAGTACTTGGTACACTTAGAACTAAACTGACTTAAACCATTCGTATACACTAAATAGGTGCTAGCTAGCTAGCTTCTTTTATTCCTCATCCTTGATGCAATTCTCAACGAGCTCGCACAGATTTGGATTCTCCATGGCAGCCGCAATGCGTTCCTTGTCATTGATTTGCTTATTAACTGCCGAGTAGAAAATCTTGAGCAAGAAATTTGAACGACGCATAAATCTCGAACTTACTCTCTTCCTCCGTTTGATGTGCGCCTTTCTTGATATAAATGTCCAGCTTGATGTTGTGTGGCAAGCCGCGTTCCACTTTGATCCGTATGCACAGGCCAATCAGGGTGGCCAGCGAGCAATGTGGCACTGTGGGATTGAATTCGATGCGCACCTAAAGGTAAAACCATATCGTTATCATAGCTTTACAATCGAAGAAGTGTGCCTGGGCTTACCACGGAGACATTTGAGCGGGTTGGCGGCATAACGAATATGCCATCCTCGTATATGACATTCAAATCCTCCAAGGTGCAGGGTTTCTCGGGATCGCGTATGGTGCGCAACAGATCTGTGCGAGCAACAAATGATAATTATATAATATCACAACGAATAACTAGTATACTCTTACCGTAGATGGTCTCTTGCAGATCTGTGGCATTGCGATAGCCAAGCTCCTGCAACAGTGCATCCTCCCCATACGCAATACCACTATTATCCAATGACATTTGACTTGTTTTCCGCACTAGTTCGGCAGCTGTTGTGTTGCTATTGGTGCTGCCAGCAGCGACGCTGTCCGATTCAGAGAGCTTGCGCTTAATGTAAGACAACATATTTAGCGTTCTGTTGGTGCTCTAATTGTTCCCACTACGTGTGTGTATGTGTTTGTGTGCGTGTAGGTGTTTGTGTGTATTGCTGTTTGGCACGTTTGATTATGGGAGGCTCTTATCTGGTCGGTGTTTTTATCTTTTACGATTTGTGTCGAACTGTGTGCTCCGCGAGTTGTTGCTTGTGCAATGCAGCATAATAGTATTATGTTGTTTGCTTAGCAGTGTTGTTCAACTTTGATTTAATGCTTTAGTTTATTGTACTTTCCAATTCACTCAAATTACAACGCAGCACAATGAACGATAGTTTTATAAACAGCTGACTTTTGTTTTGGTATGCACAGGGCTGCACAAGCAGCGCTCATTTACCAACACATTTACCAGGTAACCCAACTCGCAGTGCTGTTACTCTCTTACGTTTGGCAAGTTGTGACGTCACAGACGATTCACGCTCTCTTCATCTTTCAACCGGGATATTGACTGTTGCCAGAAGTTCTTACAATATATAAAATGCATAATATACAAGTTGCTCAAAAGTATTTACATTTTATTTAAAGTTATTAATATTTTACACTTTGTACACCAACGTTTTGTCCAGCCCTGGAAGTGTTGGCCTCTGAGGTCAAAGCGCTCTGCGCAACGGCTAAAGCGCTCGTATTTATAACTGTTTATTGACAATAAGCAACAAAATGCATTTAATCAAATCAAACTTCAAATCATATTTATTGTTTTCATTTTTTTGCAGCCCATATGCAACTGCAACTGTCGTACACTTAACAACACTGCATCTTATCATTGCTCTTTGCTCGTGCGTTTTGGGCTTAGAAAAGCTGCACATGTAATAGCCGTGCGCTGCCGGCTTCTTGCGCATTACAGTAATTGATTGTACAGTGGTCAATAATTTCCTACGAGTGCTATTTGTGAACGTTGTAAGTGCATTGTGTTAAGTTTATTCAACATAATAGTTATCGAAAACTAGTAAAGTGCGTAGAATTAAGAACAGAATCCACAATCGTGTGTTAATGTGTTTAGTAATCGAGCTGCGCAGCCCATTGTACTTAGCAGATGAAACTATTTACAGTAGGCTTTGATTTCGACATTCCGGCACATAGCCTGATTCAATTACAGTCTGGCTCATTTCGTTTTTGTTAGTCTTACGAGTTGTTTCTTATTTGTGAAATCTTGTCGCACTAAAGCAAATCTCGTCTTTTTACCCTTTTGAAAAATAAAGGAAAAAGTTGGTAAAAAGCGAAAACTATAATCGAATCGACTCGAACCGAACGAAAGTCCCAAAAAAGGTAAGCGCAAATTACTAACTGAGTGTTGAGTGTGTGTGTGTGTGTACGTGCGAAAAAAAACATGGCGTTTACCGAAATGTGTCCTGGAAAAATGCCGTTAGCTTCGTATACGTTTCCAGTTGCAGTTAATTCGGCAAATCTATTGAGCTCAGATTTTCAGTTCGTGTTTAGCTTTCCTTTCGTGCGGTTCGCGATTTCTCCGTTTGCAGAAATATTTTCAGAATTTTTTTTCCTCTAAATTTAAATTACAAATCTAGTGAGCTTTGCAATTCTGATTTATGTTTTTCATTATTTTTTTTATTAATTCGGTTTTTTATTTATTTTTTTATTTATTTATTTTTTTTTGCTTAGATTATATACCAAAATGGTTGCCAATAAAGTGGATATTGCTGCCGCGGATCAATCGGGTGTGGCCCTAAAACAAGAACCAGATGGCAATTATATTCTAGTTGCCGTGGACATTGACACAACTGGACGTCGTCTCATAGACGAGGTATGCATTTCTTTTCTGCTCCTCTTAAGGTTAACGAACTTTTGCCGAGTTTAACCTCACTTTTTGTTCGTGCAGATTGTTCAGTTGGCTGCGTACACACCCAGCGACCATTTTGAGCAATACATTATGCCGTATATGAATCTTAATCCAGCTGCCCGTCAGCGGCATCAAGTTCGAGTAATTTCGATTGGATTTTTCCGCATGCTGAAGTCGATGCAGACCTACAAGGTACGTTGTCCCCCCTCTTCTCTCTTGAGTGAATAAAAAAAAAATTTGGCTAATAAAAATTTGCGCACAGATCATTAAATCTAAATCGGAGGTCGCTGCGCTCAAGGATTTCCTTGACTGGCTGGACCAGTTAAAAGCAAAGAACCCAAATGCCGATGGCATCGTACTGCTGTACCATGAGGAGCGTAAGTTCATACCATATATGATATTGCAATCGCTGGTCAAATATGGCATGCTCGAACGTTTCAACAAGTCGGTGCACTCCTTTGTGAACAGCTTCAATCTGGCCAAGTGCACAATGGGCGATACAAACAAACACTATAGTCTACGCAGCCTATCGAAGGCCCTTGCCAAAGCTAAGGAGGAGAAACCCAACAAGCCCGATAGCAATAGCAATGGCAGCAGCAGCAGCACCAGTTCCGTGAAGAACCGTTACCAAAGGGAGCGCGACGAGTTCGATGGCAGTGCCAGCATTCGGGCCAAGCTAGCCTTCAATGTGGCTCAGTTGCTGAGCAATTTGGGTGAAGAGAGCATTGCCCAATCCTCGAATGATTCGTTCCAGCTGTTCGATGCTCTGAAATCCTTCACCGAGGACATCAGCGTCGATGTCAAGGAGCTGGACACACAGAACGTGCAATTGGAGCGCCAGAACTCGTTCCGTCCGGTCTTCCTGCACTACTTCAAGACGACGCTGTATCATCGTGTCCGGGCCGTCAAGTTTCGCATTGTGCTCGCCGAGAACGATTTCGATTTGGTCACACTGGAAGCCATTTGGGCAGACAAACGCATCGAGGGCCTGAACGCAGCCCTCGAGGCCATTGAGAGCCTAAAGCCAGAGGATCGAAGCGAATTGGTTGAGTTGTTCGATAGCTACTTTGACCCGGACAAGACCACCATCAAGCCGGTCATCAAGTCTGGCACCATCAAGCGTCGCGCAAAGCGACACACAGCTAACCATAAGCCCGGTTCTAGCGAGGAATTCGGCGCCGGTGGCGACAAATCGCAAAATCTGCCCGATTCCACCACCACCACCAAGACACCACCGACAACAACAACAACTACAACAACAGCTAACGTACGGATCGGCGCACGATCACAGCGCAAACGTAATGCTCGTGCCAGTCTTGTCGATAAGAACGAACTGAAGAATACGGAATCGGGTTCATCCAACACCTCGGTGCCCATTGCGGCCAGCAACTAAAGGCCAAACGCTGCGCAGTCAAGTAATTATTTTTTTTAAACGCAATCGCTTTAGCTAAATTATTTGATATATATATTGTTATATATAGCTTTTTAGAATGAATTTTTGTATATGAATTTTGCTTAATTTAATTGAAGTATTTATGCTTTGCAATATTTATGCTTTTTTTTA
>JAWNNV010001042.1:0-55000 GCA_035044485.1 Scaptomyza reducta
TACGTATTGCTAGCTTAAAAATACTTGAATTAATAAATATATAAAAAAAAACAGCTTAGAAATGACAATTCAATTGAATTATTGCCAATTGGACAACAGCAACATTTATTTTGAATGAGTTAACACTCTTTGGTATTGGAATTCAATGAACATTTTTTTGGTTCTATATTTTGCAATGCCTTTTGTTGCAAATTGACGTTATGCAATAGTTTGTTCGCATTTCAAAGGGATGCCATTTGCCCCATGAATAAAAAAGAAACTGTTGTTCACATTGTTTTTTTGTTATTGGTGTTAGAGCCAAAAATAATGTTGGTGGAGTAACAATAACTGGGCTAGAAGGCTCATTTTCGTTGTTTTTCGTTTCGTTTTGTTTCGTTGTTGTGACAAAAAATACATTTGTGGATGTTTTGCGTTGAAAATGAATTTATAATCCCTTAAAAAAAGTAGAGCTCAACCCAAACAGAGATAGAGTGTTGGTTTTGAACTTTTGTTTTGTTTTGTTTTGTTTTGTTGTTGCAGCCCGTTTGTCACTTGAATTTATTGCAGCACAAGCTCCTCCTTCTCAGTGGCAAAAGCCGCCTAGTTTGTAAATTAAATAAAATTCCAATATATAGATATATATATATATTTCTCTTCTTTTTGTTTGTACTTGTTTTATTTATTAAAAAAGCAATTTTATGCTTTGTTCACAACGAAACAAAACTCCTTTTGTCGCTTCGAATTTGTTTTGAAAAGGTTTTCAACTTCAACTTTGAACCTTGGCGTTACGTTCGATCAAAAAATGTTACTCAAATAATTAGCAAAGCGAGTTTCAGTCCCAGATACTATCTTCGACTGTTCAAAAGCTTTTCAACTACAAAAATATCATACGGAAAATCTGTGTGAAAGCAAAAGCACATAAAAAAATATATAACACTTCAATGAAAGGTGAAAGATGAATAAAAAATCGCTACTCGTATAAAAAACTAGCGTACATAAAATAAACATATATAGTTTTTTTGTGTATATTTTTTAGTTTTGTTTCGCATCGTACTTTTTTTTATACCCTGATCCGATCCAAAATGGTTAAAAGGGGTGTAATAGTTTCGTGGAAAAGTATGTAGCAGGCAAAAGGAAGCATCTCCGAACCCATCAGTATATATATTCCTGATCAGCTGGAACAGTCGAGTCGTATAGTATGTTGATCTCAGAGACTATTGGAGATACACAGTATATACAGATTTGTAACATAAGCTTGCCTAATCACCAGACAGTACAAGTTGTTTCCAATTTTCGATAACTTTTCCCATTTTCGATATACACACGTTATCGATATCAACAAAATCTTGAATTTGGAAAACAGAAGCTCGTTTAATCCTTAGGGAGTACAATTTTGTTTGCAATTTTTCGATAAATTTTCCGATATACACATGTTATCGATAACAACAAAATATTGAATTTGGAAAGCTTTGAGATAGCTTTTGAATGCCTAATCCCTAGGAAGTACAAGTTTGTTTAAAAATTTCCATAACTTTTCCCATTTTCGATATACACATGTTATCGATAACAACAAAATCTTGAATTTGGAAAACAGAAGCTCGCCTAATCCCCAGGCAGTACAAGTTTGTTTAAAAATTTCCATAACTTTTCCCATTTTCGATATACACATGTTATCGATATGAACAAAATCTTGAATTTGGAAAACAGAAGCTCGTTTAATCCTTAGGCAGTACAAGTTTGTTTCAAATTTTCGATAAATTTTCCGATATACACATGTTATCGATAACAACAAAATCTTGAATTTGGAAAACTTTGTGATACAGTTTGAAAGATTAGACTAAATATTGATAATCTGTGAAATTTGTATTGAAATCGGATGAGAAAACCCGGAGATATGGAACATTGAAGTTACGTCAAGTATACGCTTACACACACACACACACATACTTGCAAGCACTGAATGTATAGGGTTCAGGGTATATTGTAGTCGGGATTACTCACCTCCTTACTTGTTTTTTCTTTTTAGTTACATTTTTTCAGAGTATTCTTTTTTCTGACATACGCAATATTTTTGTTTTACGAAATATTTGGTAAAGTTAATTTGCAAATGAAAATATTTTTAACAAGTTTATTTATTTATTAAGTAACAAAAAAGCTAAAATGAAATATGAATAAAGTAGGTTAGTTTTATTTAGATTTATTTATATTGTCAACTTCTTTTCTGGCACAAAACATTCTCATCACATCAACAACAATTTTTGCCATCTTATTTACAGATGCTGTGCCACAACAACAACAACAAGGACCATTGCCAACCCAACAACAACAACAGCCACAACAACCGCAGCAACAGGCACCACGTTTTACAACACATCCATCGTCATCGGGCTCCATTGTTAGCGAAGGACGCACTAAGATTTTACAGTGTCATGCGCTTGGTAAGTTGAAGCCAAAGCAATTTGAATTCCGTTAGCTAAGTAAGTTGTGGCAAAAACTTTAGCTGCCCCCACATTGGAGGCACGCGAGACTCGCGAGACTCGAGCGGCACGGCTCGAGCTTCTGTGTCGTCTAAACATTTCATTTGTCCTTCAAAATGGCTGACAGCGGCGCAGCTTAAGCAGCTGAGAAGGCAAAATGCGCGATATGTGGGTGGGGTTGGCTGCCGCATTGTGTGGCAAGTGGCGGAAAAGTGAAACCATAAACGCAAGCATACAATTTTTATGTTTAGCGGATTCCCTTTTACTTTTCTTTTTTTTGTTTTACCCTCTTTTGCTTTTCACAGATAATGAAGTAGAAAAACAATAACTTTTATGAGGTTTCCAGCGTTTTTGGGCAGCGAACAACTGAGCCATAATCCTTTAAGCCGTTTTGTTAAGCACACGCACACACACATACAGCTAAAAGGACAGGTGTCGTTGTTTTAGTTTGACGGGTTTTGGGTTAAGTTTTCTGCGTCTGACATTCCCAAGTATCGGTTACACAATATTCTGGCCTCCCCCCAACAAAATGTTATGAGCCAAAAACTCTTGGACCCTTTTGCTGGATGTCGTCCTTGTTGTCAAGCTTTTACGGTTTCGGCTCGTCGACTTAAGGACACAATTAGCCGTGAAATATTGAAAAATTAATGCATATTTCTTGATTTGAAACCTAAAAGCTTGAAGTTTCATTTGTGTTTGTACTGAAGAGCAACAACAAATAGCGAGAACAACTGCATTTCGCCAACAACTCTGAAGATTCAGACACGTGCATGTCCTGCTATAGCTGAATGCGAGTGTGTATTGTGTATAGATACTCAAAGATACTTTTGTATCTCAAAGTATGCTTGGAAAGCATTTTCAGGTATGCAAATATTTCACAGAGATGTATGCTTAGACATTTATTTGGCCAGTTGCACAGCTAAAAGATACTTTTGCATCTTCATGCTACTTTCGTACTGCACATATTTGTATCTGAAAGATACTTTCAACAAAGAATATTCCTACTTTTGTAGCTCAATGAGGCGTGATTGAATCGTCAAGCTACATTTGTATCTCGAAGATAGTTTGCCATTTTGGTAATGATTGCAACATCCCTAAGATACTTTTGCATCTTATGTACAATCGATAACTTGTATATCGAAGATTGAAAGACATTCAAATGATTTTTCTAACACATTTCGATAACTTCTCACCAAAATTTTGGGTTCTGTTAGGGAATTAACTTAACACTTTAAATTGACAGTTAGTCATGGTGGCATGCACCACATGCCACATGCACTGTGCATTCAGTCATTCAACATTCAAAACACATCAATGCTGTTGACGATAACGTTGACGATGATGATGATGATGATGATGATGTTCCAAACAAGCTCGCGGCGTGACTATAGTTCTAATTGATTGGGTCTTTGATGACTTGGCCATTTTAGCCGCACAGAGTTTTAGCTGTGCGTGTCCGCATAGATAACCCAACACACGCAAACTATACCATACACTCAGAGAAAATTCATAGTGTGAACTTAATTGCATTACTTTTGAACATCAAAATTCGTTTGAAAATAGTTTTCAATGATGTTGAATAAAGTAAAAATAATATTGAAAAATAATTCTTGAAGCCTTCAAGTAACTCGAATAATGTTTAAATATATAAGTAATGTTTTTTTTCAAGTTCAGTAGTATTGAAAAAATGGTTAAACCAATCTTTCTAAGGAGTTAAACCAATCTTCCTGAGGAGTTAAACCAATCTTCCTAAGGAGTTAAACCAATCTTCCTCAGAGCTTTGAGCATTTTTGAAGTATAAAAACTTTCGCTCTCTTATATTTTCTTACTGTGTACAAAGACATCAATGTATGGATGGTTCGTAACAGCCATGAAGTGGCGCAACACTTTGCGTTTGCAACAACAAAATGGCCAAAATGCAACAACAACTACAATGTGTCAAACAAAGAAGATAGAAAAGCAATCAACAACAATAACAACAACAGGAACCAGAACGGGAACGGGAACGAGAACGAGAACGAGAAAACCAACTGATGAAACCAAAAGCGAAAAACAAAAAACATGCAAATCTTTTTAGTTGCCTTTTGGGTGTTGGTTTGGCTTTTGTATCCGTGTCGCTGTTGTTGTTGTTGTTGTTCTTGTTGTTGTTATCGTTTCTAACACATGCGGTAGTGGCATTGGGGGCAACCATTCACGCACTCAGTCACTTTGGCGCTTTTAACTGTCAACACACATCGATACACAAACAAACAAACACACACACACACACACACACATGCATAGATGCAGGATGCAAATGGCGGATGTGCCAGGGAATATACATACGCATATACACTTACATATGTATAGACATAAGCTGCTTCTAAGCTTCCATATTTCTTCATTGTTTCTGCACCCAAAAAAGTAGGCAACAATTTTTTTTTTTTGAGATCCACAAACGGGAATTATCTTTTATTTGACGCTGAACCCATTGAAAATGCGTGTAATGGGTTCGTGCTAAACTATGTAACAGGCAGGAGGAAGCAACCCATAAGGTATATATATTCTTGATCAGCATCAACAGTCGAAAAGATATAGTCTGTCGATCTCAGAGACTATTGGAGCTACGGAGTATATACTGATTTAGAACATAAGCTCGCCTAATCCCTATGCAGTAGAAGTTTTTTTTTCAAATGTTCGATAACTCTTCCCGTTTCCGATATACACACGGTATCGATAACAACAAAATCTTGAGTATGGAAAACTTTGAGATAGCTTTTGAATGCCTAATCCCTAGGCAGTATAAAATTGTTGTCAAATTTTCGATAACTCTTCCCGTTTTCGATATACACATGTTATCGATAACAACAAAAACTTGAATTTGGAAAACTTTGTGATGCAGTTTGAGACATTAGAGGAAATAATGACAATCTGTGATATTTTTTTTTAAATCGGTTGAGAAACATCGGAGATATGGAACATTGAAGTTACGTCAAGTATACGCCTACACACACACACATACTTGCAAGCACTGACTGCACGCGTAGAGTCTGGAGATCTCGTCTAGAGCCTTCTTACTTGTTTTACTTCGTACTATCGTATAGGGATGTACTCTTTACAGTGTCAAAAACTTTTCTTTAAGCTTCAAACTTTAGTTCAAAATAAAACTTTTTCCGGTATTCAATACACTATGGACTGACGTTTCAAACATTGTCTGGCGGCTATAACTAATAACAAGAAACAGAAGAAGAAGAAGAAGAACACAAGGCGATCTTTTTGTGTGTGTGTGGCGCCATCTGGCGTAATGAGGCGATAAACTGTGGTTAGCAGATTTTTATAAACAGGTAGAGAAGAAAGAAAGAAAAAAGCATCTAGAAAATGCCGTTAGTCACAATTATTTGCGACAAGTTGCAAGGCAGCCAAATGTAACTAATATGCGAATGGCAGTGCTGTCTGCCACCGTGTTGCAAGTACTTGCTGCTCGTACTTTGGGGTGTCATAAGCATAAAGCTGGCAAAATGTGTGCTGAATTGTTTTGCTGGCCGGCAAACAGCACAAAAAAGGACGCAATGGAGCCATATAGTCTTGTGTGTATGTGTGTGTGTGTGTGTGTGTGTGTGTGTGTGTGTGTGTGTGTGTGTGGCGCATTCACTTACAACAAAGACGCTTTTATGGCTACAACAGCCCGTTGCACCGACGAGTGCCACTGCCACTGTATACAAAATACATAATCGTGCCATATATACAAAGAACGTATTTGTGCGGACAAACTGTAAGCGGTAGCAAATGGGCGTTGCATGGGTTCGTTGCATGCAACGGCAACAGCAACACAAGCAGCAGCAGAAGAAGTTGTACAACAAAATAACACAAAAAAAGAAATGAAACAGCATTGCCAGTGTTAAGAACGTGCGTTGCTCACTTCTTGTGCTTGGTTCTTAGGGTCCTTCTTGGTCCTTATAGCCTGAACCCATTGAAAGTTGTGCCAAAGAAAGGGTATACGAGTTCTGTGCAAAAGTATGTAACATGCAGAAGGAAGCATCGCCCACTTTATAGTGTGTAAGTGTATGTTCTTGATCTAGATACTTAAGATTTGGGTATAAAAACTCTCCAATCGATAACGATAACCTGTTTATCGCTTCCCGTTTCTGTCTGTCTGTCTGTTCATGCATCGATCTTAGAGATAATAAGAGCTAGATACTTAAGATTTGGTAATATAAACTCGCCTATCGATAACATATATATGTGTATCGATAACTGCCATACAGAAACATTTGTTACCGATAGTAAACAAATCTTCATTATTGCATATGGTAATATAAACTCGCCTATCGATAACATATATATGTGTATCGATAACTCCTATACAGAAACATTTGTTATCGATAGTATGAATCTTAATTTTTACATATCTTAAATATTGATTCACGAAAAATAATGCAAATATCGATTATGTGTGAACAAACGATAAAAATCGATAGAAATATGCCAAACATATCGATTATTGAAGTTTAGTCAACGCTTCAAAGGGTATCCCATAGTCGAGCTTACACGTCTCGAGCTATCTGGTATTTGGTTTTTTCTTGCTTTGTGTCGCGTTTTCCCATTTTTCATCTCTCAAGCGTCAACAAGCAAAAAACTTAATAAAAAAAAAAAACTAAAAAAAAAAATACCAGCATTACTAAGCTAAAAAAAATACTAGAATTGTATATCGTATTGTTTCGTGTTTCGCCCTTTGTTCCATACAATTTATTTGGTTCTTTTGAGGCTTCGGCTTCGGCTTGTTCTTACTTCTGTTGTTTTCTTTCGCACTAGTCTTGGGTTTCTCAGCTGGCTGCATTGTTGTTCCATTGTTGTTATTGGCTTCGGCTTCGGCTTTAGTTCTATCGATAAATAGGAATAGTTACTTCCTATAAGCTGTTACTTTAATGGCAGGAAAATGGGCAGACTTTAACAATAAAAAAGTTATAGTTTTCAAAGTATTTGACTTAGGTTTTCAATTAGGTCGCATTATTAATATTTTGTGTATTAAGTTAAGCTATTTCAGCTTTTTTTAATAGTATTTTTTATTTTATTTTATTTGCTTTTTTTAATAGTATTATATTTATATTTCTTTTTTTGCCTTTTATTGAGTTTCGTTAGTTGAATTTTTTGCTCTTTGGCACACGAGGAACTGCTAAAAGCATTTAAAAATTATTTCGCCACAACAAAAAGAGAGAGAGAGAGACACATAGCTAAGAGAAAGAGAGACAGAGAGTGTTGTCGTCCTGTGGCTTTAATTTTAATTCCATTATTTGCGTGCAGTATTTTTTAAATGTATTTTTTTGTGTCCTTTTTCGTGACCCTTGCATTGTGACGTGCAACTGTTCTTTATGGCATTGCTGCAGTTAACTCTTCCGCTTTCATGCGCTGCCACCCCCTTTCTGACACACTTGCCCCCCCTGGCTCCCCCTCCCTTTGAAGCGGTTTGACGTGTGTGTGCCACGTGATGAAAGGAGCACAGATTTGCAGGAAGGGGGGAAAGCAAGAAAGCTGCCTTTTTGGACAAATCTAGTTGTGTTGGAAGAGGTGAACAGACAGAGAGAGAGAGAGAGAGAGAGAGAGAGAGAAAGAGAGAGATAGAGAGAGATAGAGACAGAGAGAGAGAGAGATAAATGGATTGAAGTTACATAGAGGAGATTGGATCAAAGATCTAAACGCATAAAAGGCACAAATGGATAAAAAAAACACACATGTGTGTATGGGTGTGTGTGTGTGTGTGTGTGTGCGTGTGTGTGAGTAAACAATGTAAATGCATCAAAGCGAAATGTAATGGCTGCCAAAATGTGAGTAGACGAACGCAAAGTCAAAGTAAGCAATGACATTCTTTCAACCCAGACCAAAAGTGAAAAGAACAAGTACAACAAGAAGAAGAAGAGCAGGACGCAAAAGAACGTGCTGTGCGAGAAAAAGCCTTTGAGCTTTATATTTATATATATATATATATATATATTTATAACGTTTCGTTCTATCTACATTTTTTTTGTTGACTTTTTCGTCGCTATTTTTTAGTGAAGTTTATTTCAATGCGAGTGCAACAACAAAAACAAAAAGAAAGATGAGCACACAAGCACACACACACACACACACACGAACACACACACACATGCACACATATACAGATAAAACAATTTTTGGATGTCCTTTTGGGCGACTGCTATAACTGAAACACGCAGCTTCGCATTGGCTTTAGCGCATTGCAATGTGCATAATTTAGCAAACATTTGCCACAAACTTGCCCCACCAACAAACACACACACACACGCACACACACACACACACACGCACACACACACTCTGATACAGTGAGGCAGACTAAGCGATGAGAATGCTGCGGTGGCACAAAGGTTAAATAAAAAGGTGCAACCGCAAGCCAAAAGAAAGCAAATACAAAGCAACAACAAGCACAACTTGCAGATACCCAACAAAAGAGCCAACGTGCAGCATCAACTTGCCACATCAACAACAACTTGCCACAATACTGCACTTGCACTTGCCGCTGCAACTCGTTCTTCCTCATCTTTGTCAACTGACATAAAGACTGAAAGTCGCGGTTATCAAATGTGGACGCCATCCGACCTACTAACTGTGTGTCTGTATGTGTGCGTGTGTGTGTGTGTGTGTGTGTGTGCCGCTTGACAATTGTGAGAAAACATTTGATCTCAATGTTGCTGAACGCTATGAATCCGCAGTCGAAGCAGTTGTTGTTCCACAAATAGAGAGAAAGATGCTCAGAGACAGACACAAATCAAAAAATTTCCTGCTATCATCCGACAGAATGAGGTGCACACACACACACACACACAGAGAGAGACACGTGCAATTTGTGTTCGGATCGTCGACAGTTTATTGAATTTTATGTAAATTATTCGCTTGCTTAGACATTGACTGATTGAACGGCTGATTGATTGGCCAATTGAGCGATTGAATATGAAAACGATATGCCACACACACACACACTACTACGCTACTAGCTGCCACACAGACAACGCAAGCCGCAGTTGCAGGAAGCCACAACAATGGCAGCTAATATTACAATTTTGTTGCATACTTTGCGGCGCGCCCAAAAATCAACCTATTTTCACGAATATGTGCGAGAACTCAACTCGATGAGTATTTATGGTTTGAATAAAATGTATAAACAAACCAAATTTACAGACTTTAAGTCAATAAACGAAATCTGTTTATGCGATTTAAGCAAATTATTTATTTATTAACACAAAGTGTTGACACAAGCCTCAGGCTTTCGATGCATTTTTGTTGATTTTTTTTATCAATTTATATATTTTGGAAATATATTTTCGTTATGGTATAAAATAATATGTTTTGAGCTGTTTGTTTTGTGCACAAATATTGAATTTCAGCAATTATTAAATATTAATTGTGGCAACTGCACAAAGGTTTTTTCGTAATTCGATAAAATCACAAAATAAACGATTAGAAAATGTTATCCAAGCTAACTATTTAATGGTATTTAAACAAGCTTGCATAAGTTTGAATGCTTGCTTGCACAAATATTGTGTATACGCAATGTAAACCATGCTTAAAACTATCATCATTGAACATTGTTGAAATTTAGCTTGAACCGATTTATGATTCTGTTCAGTTCCGATAGTCCCTTGTGGTTTTGACTTTATATGTGGATAAGGCTTAAAGGATTTGTCAGTTCAGTTATTAAAAAGTCATTTGTGTGCCCAGCACACACACACACACACATACATACAGTTGCATGCCACTCTCTTTGCGTCTTGGCTTTGGGGCTTTCAGTTCGATTTAACGCTGACACATATCGCTGGAGAATGCCTTTCTTGCATTTGCTTTTGCTATTTGGCTTACTTACTTTGCGACGTCTGCTGCCGCTGCTGCTTCTTTCTTCTGCTTGTTGACCAAAATGTAATCACTGTGTGTGTGTGTGTGTGTTTGCCTTACAATTCCCTAAATTGTAATTTTATTGCAGCGTCATTGCCCAAACGCTCAAATAGACTTTTTGGCTCTTCTGCTTGCCCGAAAAAAAACAGGCGAAGAAAAAAACTTTTTATGCCCCAAACACTTAAAGAAATGCATTTTTTATTTTTATTGTTGTATTTTTTTAAGCATTTCGCTTCTTTTTTTTTCGTTCGTTTTGCTTTGCGTCTTTTTATTTTGTTTCACTTTTTGGCAGGAACTTTTCTGTTTTGGGGATCTTTTACCTATTTCATTTCTGCTTTGGCTGTCTGCTCAATTCGATTTCATCGGCTGCTGCTGCCAAAGTGCTGCCAACTGAATGCAATTGCATTGCCATTGGCCACACTTTATCCAGGGCCCCTTTTCCCCCTCTGCCCTTCACTGCAGCCTTTACTCTCGCTGTCTATTCCATTCTTACTTGTTATACCCTAAACACATTGAAAATGGTTTAGAAGGGTGTAAGGGTTGTGTGCATAAGTATGTAACGGCATGAAGGAACCATCTACGAACCCATTCAGTATATATATTCTTGATCAGCATCAACAGCCGAGAAGATATAGGCATGATCTCAAAGATTATAAGAGCGAGAGACTTCAGATTGCGAACATAAGCTCGCCCAATCCCTAGACAGTGCAAGTTTGTTTCAAATTTTCGATAACTCTTTCCATTTCCGATATACACATGTAATCGATAACAACAAAATCTTGAATTTGGAAAACTTTGAGATAGCTTTTGAATGCCTAATCCCCAGGCAGTACACATTTGTTGTCAAATTTTCGATAACTCTTCCCAGTTCCGATCTACACTTGTTATCGATAACAATCAAATCTGGAATTTGGAAAACTTTGAGATGCAGTTTGAAACATTAGACGAAATAATGGCAATCTGTGTTATTTTTATTGAGATCGGTTGAGAAACACCAGAGATATGGAACATTAAAGTCACGTTAAGTTTACGCCTACACACACCCATACTTGCAAGCACTGACTGTACGCGTAAAGTATATGGTTCAGGGTATCTTCTAGTCGCGATTACTCGACTAAAACCTTATTACTTGTTTTTTATTGGGACTGGTGTTTTGCCATTACTGGCTATACTCTGTATGAAAGCATGCAAATGGGGTGGTTTGATTATTTTTGTTGGCTTATTTGTTTAAAAAACTAAATTCCTAGAAAAGCATGCTAGAAGGAGTCTCAAATCTCTATGCACATAAGAAGCTCAGTTAATTTGCCTGTTAATTGTATTTGTACCGAATTATATTATTCTTTACCTTTCCACTTCAGTCTCTGGCTCGTATCACACAACATCTCTTCAAATTATAGCCTATGAGTCATTCTGATATATAAGCTATATCATAGTAAAGTTGTATTGAAATCCATTCAGAAGTCTTTGCCCGAAAGAGAGTAACCAACATGCATAGAAACTTTTAGGTTTATATTAGTTAGATAGGATATCAAGTAATACAAACAACTTTTCACATTTGAAGTTTTCAACGATGCTCTCTTCTCAAGTTTATTGGCAAAAGGGTATTGAGTAGGTCAACGTTTAGCAAATTGTCATAGGCATTGCCTATTTGCGCGATGCTGTTGACTTTGTTGATGTTGTTTTCGGGTTCGATTCTCGCGCCGGTCGTGCTATTTGGGCCTGCGGCATGTTCGTGGCAATGCTCGCTGAGCTGTAGTTAAAAAAGGGGCAGCAGCTAAACTCATCCTGTTGCATGCCTGTGGGGCAACGTTTTGCGTTTAGATTCAAGAGTGGATCTGAAGTTGCAATTGCAATTGAAGAGTTTGGGAGTTTGTGATGCGTTTTGTGGTTGTTGTTCGGTGAATTTAGGTAAAAATTGTATATTTTATTCATTCAGCAGCGAGAAGATGGCCAAGAGCGAACTGTCGAAAGCCGTCAAGAACAGCCAAATGGCCAAAAGGGCTTTATGCAATTTAGTTCGTTGTTGTTTTTGTTGCTTTCCATTTCAACTTGCAACACTTTCAACATTTTGTGCCCGCACATAAATCAACTTTAAATTAAATGTTACGACAGCAAATCGGAATTCGAATCCGAATCGGAATCGGAATCGGAATCGGAAAAAATACATCGCAAAAAGCAACAAATGTCGTTGATTCAAGCTTTTCGATCGCATTTGGCTAAATTGTGTGCCAAATCGAGTTGTTTTGCCGTCGCCCCCTTCCACTTCCCTCCACTCCATTTGCAAGCATTGTCTGCGTTTCAGATTCGTTGTTGCATGCCCCATGGTCCTTTTGGCATCCTGTCGTTTGCTGTTGCTACTGCTGCGGGTCCCTCGATAGGCAACGGAAACGCTCAAACAAATATTCAACTCACACACACACACACACACACATACGTACACACACACACATGCACATGCAGAACACTTGCACTCACACTGGGCTTAAACATATAAGTAATATCCTCTGTTGCATTCGGGCGTGGCCAGCATAAGATTTAATCGCACTCACGCCAGAAATAAAAATAAGAGAGAAGAGCACGCGAAGAGATATGGGTTTTAAAAACATTTTCATTATGCAACAATACGAGCGCGAATCGTTGCCACAATCCTCTTACTTCAAGCGCCTGCTGTGGCAGTGTGTGTGTGGCAACTATCTCTGCTCTTTCTTTCGTTGCTTGCAACTCCTTTTTACCACACGCACACAGAACGAAAAGAGTCAAGTGAGCACTTAAAAATTGATTCAAGTTGAGTTATACTTTATTTAAGTGGAATTTCACTCGATTTTAGTCTTTCTTAATTCAAGTTGAATTTTAATTAGTTTAAGTATTCATTCAAGTTGAATTTTACTTGTGCCAAGTTAAGTTTTATGTGTTTCAAGTTGAGTTTTGCTAGACTTAAGTTGACTTTTCCTCTGAGTTTGACTTTTCTTATGTTGATCTTCTTTAAGTTGAATTTCACTTTTTCCAAGTTAAGTTTTATGTGTTTCAAGTTGAGTTTTGCTTCAATTAAGTTCACTTTTCCTCTGAGTTTGACTCTTCTTATGTTGATCTTCATTTAAGTTGAATTTCACTCGAATTGCATTGAGTCTTTCTTAATTCAAGTTGATTTTTACTTGTGCCAAGTTAAGATTTATGTGTTTCAAGTTGAGTTTTACTTTAGTTAAGTTGATTTTTCCTGGAGCTTTACTTGTTTTGAGTTTGACTTTCTTCATGTTGACATTTTCTTGACTTAAGTTTAATTTCACTTTTTTTAGTTGAGTCCTGCTTAATTCAAGTACAGTTTTCTTAAGTAAAAAGAAAATATTTACTTGATTTAAGTTGATTATCACTTGATTTGAGTTGAGTTCATCTTAATTCAAGTACACGTTTTCCTAAGTTTAAGTAATTATAACAATTTTTCTTGATTTAAGTTGAGTTTTACTTGTTTTTAGTTGAGTCCTTCTAAATTCATTCATTCATTCATTCTTAATTAGAACAAATTTACTTAATTTAAGTTGAGTTTCGCTTGATTTGAGTTGAGTCCTTCCTAATACATGTACAGTTTTCTTAAGTTTAAGTAATTAGAACAAATTTACTTGATTTAAGATAATTTATTCTTATATTAAGACTAGTTGTACTTGATTTAAGTATTAACTTAATGCATTTCAAAGCTTTCCGGACTTGAATCAAGTATGAATTAAAATAAATGCAACTTTTTAGCAAAGTCTAACTGGATTCAAACTTAATTTAAGAACTTTAAACTTTTTTCTCTCCATGTGAACTCACACACACACAGAGAGAGAGAGACAAACTTATACTTATATTTATTTCCCCTTTATATATCTATAGAGTATAATGCTTAATCTTTTGTTTTCGTTGTTGTTGCATTCACCAGGTTCCCCCCAGCCCACATATCGCTGGCTCAAGGATGGCGTACCCGTTGCCGATTATTCATCCAGTCAATTTTATCGCATTCACATCACGCGGCGCGAGGATGCCGGCAGCTATCAGTGCATTGCGCGCAACGATGCTGGATCCATTTTCAGTGAGAAAAGCGATGTTGTTGTTGCATGTAAGTATGCAGAAGGAACGCGTCAAATATTCATTCCATTGGGTTGGGGTTACTTTGGTGTTAAAGAGAAGTTAATAAGCCACCTGCAGGCCATCGTATTGTCAGCCTTTGTTTAAGCTCTTATCATCATCATTATCAATATATCTCTATATCGGTATCATCAGCGAAAGGCAGACACAGACAGAAACAGAGAGAGAAGATAGCGATAGGATATGTCGCTGGCTCTCTCCCACTCTCTCTTAGACTCACAAAGGATTCGCGGCTAATTGAAGCTCATCTTTGTCGCTTAGGTGCTCATCACATAAATGCTTAAATCAACAACAGATAAAGAAAGAGACAGTGAGAGAGGGAGAAAGATACATGCATTCGTTTAACTTTGAAGAAACTTAGCACAGCTAAGTAGCTGAATGATTGAATGTCAAATATGATGTGTTTATTATGCCAATAGGTAGTGCTTTGCATAACAAAGAGTCCCAAGAATTCATTTATGATTCGAAACGCATCAAAATAGTTTTTTTTTCATTCTTTTCTGCCTGCGTTTTAACGTTGTTTACGTTTCCGTTTCTTGTTTATGGCCAACAAGAAGCACAACGGCCTGGCCTTAACCAACGGCGCCTGCACTTGGCAACAGTCGTAACGTAAATGAGTCAGTTGGAAAGAGAAAGAGAGAGAGACATTCCAAGGTGGACAGAAACCAGAGATCAATATGCATGATTCATGCCATTGGCATGAGGGAACGAGGGAAAGAGGTTTGCAAAGCCGCAAGCGCAACTCGTTTTGGCCCACACTTCGAAAAGAACATTAAACTAATCGCTGACTCCAACATCAAACATTGAGCCCATCGGTGCCCTTATATACAGACCACAAAGGTGGCGGGGGAATTCGCTAATAAACTGTTTTGATATTGTGAAGACAATAAAGTTGCTTGAAAACGACCCTTCACCTTTCGCTTCAAGCTTTTTGTGAAGCAATTTTAAAATCTTAGCTGAAAAATCATATTTTCTAACTTAAGGTTCAAGTTTTGTTGGCTAAGTTTCGAAATTTTTCTTCGTTTCTCTCTTTTCCTGATGACTTTCCTGGCTTTTTACTAAGCTATTTCACTTCGATAAGTATCGCTAACTATCGATAAGTTATCGTATAACAGCAATTCAAACATCTTAGCTGAAAAATCATGTTTTCTAACTTAAGATCCTAGTTTTGTTGGTTAAGTTTCGAAATTTGGGTTTTATATTTCGTTGTATTGAAGACATTTCTTTTCCTGATGACTTTCCTTGCTATTTGCTAAGTTATTTCACTTCGATAAGTATCGATAAGTTATCGTATAGCAACGCTTTGGTCAATGTGCTCGAAAACCAACTGTAAATATTGATGAATCGTTTAACAAATATATATAGTTCAAGTTTGTTCATATAATTATTTTATTAGTCATTTGACTTTCATTTGTAATCAAACGAAATGGAACTCGAACCTCATCCTGCAATATGACAAAAACGCCCTGCATATTAATTATTGTGTTGTGGAAAAAGGAAAAGAAACAGAAACGGAAATTATTCCATTCATTTCGTGCTCATTTATTATGGAACCTAACATATCAATTAACTAACAAACCAACAGCTATTGATTTCAAAAGGAAAGGAAGAGAAAGAGGGAGAGAGAGAGAAAGGGAGAGAGAGAGAAAGGGAGAGAGATTTGTACACTTTCCAATGTGCCTTTAATTACTTACTCATTGAAAAGTGTTTTTTGAACGAAAATTTGCATAGAATCCTCGTAGAGATGGATTTTGCTTTGTGAATGCAATTGATTGGAAATTGAAGATATTAATTTTTCATTAGAGTTAATGCTGTTTAAAACGATTCACTTCGACTAAATTCACAATTGGTTGACTAATCCCCACAAATGTGTATTGAAATCAAAATCGAGAACATTTCATTTCAATTTTTCAATAACTCGCCTGCATTGGGTCCAACACAAAGAGGATGAGAAGGATCTAGTCGAGTTTTGATTTTTAGTTTGTGCATTCTTTGTTATACAAATATCTTCAGGTATTCAAGAGGATGAAAAGGATCTAGACGAGTTTTGATTTTTAGTTTGTGCATTCTTTGTTATACAAATATCTTCAGGTATTCAAGAGGATGCGAAGGATCTAGTCGAGTTTTGATTTTGTGTTTCTGCATTTTTTGGTTTCCAAATATCTTCAGGTATTCAAGCTATTCAAAGCTAAATGAATTGACTAAAAATATTTGTTTTGGTTTTGATTAATAGCACAAAACAATTTATCTTCTAATTTGCATTCCGCACATTTCAAAAATGAAACTAACAATTGAGAACACACACAAACACACACACAACACACACACACAAACACACACAGAACACACAAAAACACACACAGAACACACAAAAACACAACACAACATACTTCGAATTCTGTAACAATTTTAGTTAATAAAACTTGATTGGACTTCTGATGGTGCTGACCCGCAGCATTAACCAATTAAAACACAAATAAATGAGCACATTCTTGCCGAATAGCTTTGTGCTGTTTGTGTGTGTGTGTAATTGGATATATAATAGCAACAAATTGATTGTGTCTAGCAACAGTTGGACGCCTCACGGTACGGGTCACGTGCAATGCGCCAAGAAGGTGTCAAATTTCGATTACTTATTCCAAAAACTACAACGACAGACGGAAAGCTGTGCTAATCAAGCTGTTGTCACGGCAGCAGCAGCTTCATCATCTCTAGTTGTTGGCAACAGATTGTTGCTGCTAATGCGAACTTAACTGCAACAGCAGGAGGAGGTGGAGCAGGAGGAGGCAAGCAGTGTGGCAATAGGGTCACAAGCAAGAAATCAACAGCAAGTGTGTGAAAGAGTGAGAGAAAAACTTTAAGCGACACTTGAGCTTTGGCCTCAGCATGTGTGTATGTGTGTGTGTGTGTGTGCACACGCATTATCCAACTGCTTGAACCTAATAAATCGAGCTCTTGACAAGCTGGTGACCTTCTTTTTGGGCACGCTAACGCCACGCCACGCCACGAGCTGACGCTGACGTGCTGCTTCTTAACGATGTTGATGATGATGATGATGATTATGTTTGGATGACGTCTCGAGCAGGAGTGGCATGAACCAACCGAACCAGCTTGCTGCTGAGTGTTTGTAGCGTCTTAAGCACTTAATTAATTGTGGGAGTGCGCTTAAACTGAACTAATAACCTTTACAGCTGAGTGTGTTTCTACTTAGAAAGCATAAAGATTATGTTAAAAGCGTTGGCGAAGA
This sequence comes from Scaptomyza reducta, assembly GCA_035044485.1. NCBI lineage: Eukaryota > Metazoa > Arthropoda > Insecta > Diptera > Drosophilidae > Scaptomyza > Scaptomyza reducta. The sequence continues at coordinate 17,707 of JAWNNV010001042.1, forward strand.
CGCGAGCGCTGGCTGCCCTAGGCGTGTGCACTTAAAGAAAACAACAACAACAACCACAACCAACAAGCTTCATTTGTATTTGGGTTTACTTGAAACATTTCATTCAATAATGAAGTTTTGCATCTAAACAGTACATGTTTGTTTCAAATTTTCGATAACACATGTTATCGATAACAACAGAATCTTGAATTTGGAAAACAGAAGCTCGACTAATCAGTTTTTTTCTAAATTTTCGATAACTTTCGATATACACATGTTATCGATAACAACAAAAGCTTGAATTTGGAAAACAGAAGCTCGACTAAACCCCAGGCAGTACCAGTTTGTTTAAAATTTTCGATAACTTTTCCTGTTTTCGATATACACATGTTATCGATAACAACAGAATCTTGAATTTGGAAAAATTTGAGATAGCTTTTGAATGCCTAATCCCCAGGCAGTACTAGTTTGTTTCAAATTTTCGATAACTTTGCCCGTTTCTGATATACACATGATATCGATAACAACAAAATCGGGAATTTTGAAAACTTTGAAACGGAGTTTATAAGCTTCGACGAAATAAAGACAAACTGTGAAATTTTTATTAAAATCGGTTGAGAAACATCGGAGATATGGAACATTGAAGTTAAGTCAAGTATACACACACACACATACTTGCAAGCACTGACTGTATGAATGAAAAATTCTGTCCGAACTCTTTTTCGGTCCTTGTACACAAAATCCCATCAACTAACTCAAGTACTTGCCTATTTCTTTGAGTGTACTCGCTTGCAACGCTGTCGTGGAGGTCCGTTAGAAAGCGGCGGTGGTAAGGGTGGTTAGGGGGCTTATGTGAAGGGATGGTAGAGGTTACTGTGTCGCTGTGCCTCTTGATAAGATGTTCAAGAAAATTGCCAACCCGCAGGCCAGCAAGCTTTTCGCCGCTTGATTCAATTAGCTGTCGTGACACTTGAGCTCTATCATCAGGCGGGGGGGATTTGGTAAGGGGGCAAGGAAGGTCAGGTAGGATGGGTGGCGACACCATTAAATTATAATAACTAGCTTTTCAAATTTGATTTTGCATATTAATTTTGCGATTATTTTCTCTCCCATCGACTAGATATGGGCATCTTTGAGAACGTAACCGAGGGACGTCTAACGGTTGTCAGCGGTCATCCGGCCATCTTTAATATGCAGGCAATCGATTCGGTGCCAAAGCCATCTGTCATCTGGCAGACCGAAGAGGGACCCCTCAACTACGACATCAAGTACGCCTTCACCCAGGCCAATCAGCTGATCATACTGAGTGCCGACGAGAACGATCGCAAGGCGTATCGTGCCCGCGCAATGAACACCCAGCTGGGCAAGGAGGAGATTAGCGCCTTCGTGCATCTGAACGTCACCGGTGATCCGTACATTGAGGTGGCGCCCGAGATCATTGTGCCCCCACAAGATCTCAAGCTGAAGCGTGGCGAGGGCGTCGCCGAGCTGCAGTGCATTGCCAATGCCCGACCTCTGCACGAACTGGAAACGATTTGGCTCAAGGATGGCGTCGCCGTCGAATATGCTGGCATCATGCATACCCTCAACGATCAATGGAACCGCACCTTGGCCCTGCTGCAGGCGAATGGCTCGCACTCCGGCGAGTACAGCTGCCAGGTGCGTTTACGCAGCGGTGGCTATCAGACGGTCACAGCCACGGCTCGTGTCCAAATCCTGGAGCCGCCCATGTTCTTTACCCCGATGCGAGCGGAGACCTTTGGCGATTTTGGCGGCGAGGTGCAATTGCTGTGCGATGTGGTTGGTGATCCCAAGCCTCAGGTGCAATGGTTTCGCAATGCGGAACGCATAGCTGAAACGCAGCCGGAAGCTAAGTAAGTTTAATACTAGTATGGTTATAAACACTGTTTTATTTGAGAAGAAGTATTACTAACGTAATGGTTTTCAACACTATTTTTATACACTGAAACCATTGAAAATGTGTAAAGAGGGTATAGGGTATATTGTGCAAGAGTATGTAACGGGCAGAAGGAAGCATCTCTGAACCCAGAAAGTATATATATTCGTGATCAGCATCAACAGCCGAGAAGATATAGTCATGATCTCAGAGACTATAAGAGCTAGAGACTCCAGATTTGGATCATAAGCTTGCCTAATCTCTAGCGAGTACAAGTTTGTTTCAAATTTTCGATAACTCTTTCCGTTTCGATATACACATGTTATCGATAACAACAAAATCTTGAATTTGGAAAACTTTCAAACAACGTTTGAAACTATAGAGGAAATAATGTTAAGCTGCGAATATTTTATTAAAATCGGTTTAGAAACACCAGAGATATGTGACATTGAAGTTAAGCCAAGTACGCAGTATATGTTTAATGCTGGATACGAGGCTCTAAGGCTAAGAATAGTGTTCAGAGTATCTTCTAGTATGGATTTCTCGACTATAACCTTTTTGCTTGTTTCATTTATGATATATTCCCTATTCCCAAGCGTTACAGAAAGTGTTCATACCCATTAATTTCACTCACTTTCAAGCGTCAATGCATCGGAGAAACATAAACAAAGTTTTGACAGCATTCATTCCAAGCTTCTGAAACTATTTAAAGAACAAAAAATTGAAATCTCTTGTGGCAAAGTAAACACTAGCAAGCTTTGAGTAATTATTGTATTATGTATAATTTAGCACAAATAAAACAATTAATTTGAATCGCTGGTTAATCTAACAGCAATGCTTAAATACATAACTCTATGCCGAAGCAGGCATATTAAATTCTTTTTTCTGATTACGAACACGAAACAATTGTGAATGATTAAATCACGTTTTTTGCTGTTGCAGTTACGCCGTGAACGCTGATAATACGTTGATAATTAAAAAACTGACACTCGACGACGAGGGAATGTTCCAATGTCTGGCCACGAACGAGGCGGGCGAGAAGTCGGCCTACACCTGGCTGCGTGTGAAAAGTAAGTCAAGTCTCTGAACGTATTTGTTTTTTATTGCATTGATGCCGTATCCAACTGTTACGTAGGCATATTCCAGCTAAGTACTAACTAATCCATCATTAACTATTATTACGAATCATGCGCCCAAAAACAATACTAATAACTATATTCCGGTGCTCTCTCCTTCTCTCTTCTATCACATAATGCTTTCACATTCTCATGCATACGTTGCGTATACATAATAATAATATGAATAATACTAGAAGCAGCAACCGCTTCGAGGCGCGTTAAGCGTTTGGCACAGCCGCGCATCTTGCAAGCGAGAGCATCGCAGAGCGGCACGGGCCGAAAATCGAGCTCCGGCAAGAACAAGGGCATGGGCATGGGCATGAACAGCGCTAACCCTAAGGGCAATAGACGCAAGGAATTTCGCTTTGGTATGGGCATTCCCGAATGCAAAAAACACACACAACGAACTACACACACTACCCTGCACTTTTTATATTGTTTCCAACTCGTTTTTAATACACTGCACGCAAACAATACTGCACTACTCACACACATATATATATATCTTATACTTTGCACCAACTTCCACACTCAACCAACCAATTCACAATTATTCAGCACACTTTTCTTTTAATTGCTTCATAACTATATCTGATAATCAACCAGATTGTTCCTGTTTACTTTAGTTAGTTAGTTTTAATCGCCTTGATGTTGGTCAGAAGATTAACATCAGTTGGCTGATTCGCGACACAATATTGAAAAGTAAATAAGTCAAAAGGTTTTTCTCAGTTTTAATTACAATTTGTCAGCATGCAATAACTTATAAATACTTAAAAAATGATTTGAACTTTTGAACGAGTTAAAAACATACACAAACGTAGCATAACTTACGATTACGATAACGATAACGATTAATCATATGTCACATAAATAGAATTTATATCGAAAGTATTCAGAAACTCTGTTACTAATATTCATAAATGATTTGTATCTTGGGTTTGCTATTGAGGTCATTTACCCTCTACGATACGATATCCCTCTAACTAACGATACCGATAACGATTAATCATATGTCACATTGAAAGTCATAACTGTTTAGCTAGAAATAATAAAGTCAGTATACGTATCGAGTTAGATGCAGTTATATCTAAAAGTTATTCAAAGAAACTCGGAAACTCTATTGCTAATATTCATAAATGATTTGTATTCTCGTTTTGCTATTGAGGTCATTTACCTTTAACACGATATACCTCTAACGAACGATACCGATAACGATAACGATTATTAGAAACAAAATGAAGTCAATATTCGTATCGAGTTAGATGCGAACACATCAAAGCATTTCTATCTAAAAGGTAGTCAAAGAAACTCTATTGCTAATATTCATAAATGATTTGTATCTCCGTTTTGCTATTGAGGTCATTTACCTTTAACACGATATACCTCTAACTAACGATACCGATAACGATAACGATTAATCATATTGTACATTGAGAGGCATAACTGTGTTGCTAGAAATAAAATGAAGTCAATATTCGTATCGAGTTAGATGCGAACACATCAAAGCATTTCTAACTAAAAGGTATTCAAAAAATAACTTTGTTACTAATATTCATAAATGATTTGTATCTCCGTTTTGCTATTGAGGTCATTTACCTTTAACACGATATTCCTTTCAGGCACTTGAGTTTTAGCCCTTATGAATAATCAAGTTCAGATAGGTGCAACGACTTGAAGTTTGATGCCACGTGCCTCAACCTCTCAGGTTAAGTTGTTGTTATTATTCGAGTACACATTCACTTTGGCAATAATAATCATAATCATAAACATAATCATAATATATAATCATATTCATATTTCTATTCCTATTCGCATTTCGCATTCGTATATTCGTATTCATGGAAATTGTTGCCAAACTACGTTTGTGTTTTGCTTCTCTTCTCTTCTGTCGCCTGTTGCGCCATGACACACAAGTACCGTTAAGTTGCAAGCAGCAGCAGTGTGCAACAAAAACTTGTGTGACATAGTTTGTATGTATGTGTGTGTATGCGCACATATACATAAACACCTACTACTACTACTTGCTGTGTGTTTTCGTATTTGCTGCGGGACAATTTCGCATTTTAATGAATTTAATATTGCGCAAAATGAAGACAACTGAAGGACAAACACACACACACACACACACACACACACACACACACATACATACACATTCACTCTTATTTAGTTATGCGCATTTAATGCTGTGCAGCATATTCAGTTAGTTTAGTTTCAATGAAGTAACTATTTGACAATATCAATATATGTTTTTTGTCATGTCTATTCTCTCGTTTAATTGGAACAATTGAAGTTGTAACTGTCATGTTTTACAGTTATTTATGGACATTTTCATGCTTATTTCATGCATGAAATGTGCAGCTGTGTTTTCTTGGACAGCACAAAAGTATGCTACATTAATTTGCCAGTTGACTGCAAGTTCTTTGCGACTTGCAACTGACTGTTGCTAAACAATTATGCATTTGTAAGTGCCGCCGTTTAAATATTTGACAGAGTACAGTTGAGCGTTTTCGTGCTGTTTGTTTTTGCTTGTGTGCGTGGGCGGGAGTGGGAGTACAAGGAACACTGCAACAGGACAGAAGGAAATGTTCTGCTTGTCTCGAAAACACCAAAAACGGAAGCGCCACACAGCCACTTATTGTTCAAGTTGTTGTTGTTTGTTGTTGTCTTCCATTTTATGGCTCTTTAAAGAACTTGAAACTTGAACAACTTTCGATTTTTTTTTGCCACTCGCACTCGCTCTTTTTCTCGCTTTCACTTGTGCCAAACTTTTGTGGGTACATTTTTATACCCTGTGAGCCCAAAAAAAGGGTATGATGAAGGCAAAGCAATTTACTTCGACTCTATAAGGTATAGATATATACGCGATAAGCCGAGTTGATTGAAAGGTTTAAGGTGGTGCTTTGCTGCAAATATCGATACATACATATCGATAATAATCGTTATGTTATTTATCGATACATACATATCGATAATAATCATATTGTTTATTGATACACACATCGATAATAATCATTATGTTATTTATCGATGCATACATATCGATAATAATCGTTATGTTATTTATCGATACATACATATCGATAATAATCGTTGTTATTTATCGATACACACATATCGATCATAATCGTTGTTATTTATCGATGCATACATATCGATAATAATCATTATGTTACTTATCGATGCATACATATCGATAATAGTCGTTATGTTGCTTATCGATACACACATTTCGATAATAATCATTGTTATTTATCGATAATAATCATGTTATTTATCGATACATATTGTTATTTAATTATTTATTTATCAATTCATACATATCGATAATAATCGTTATGTTATTTATCGATGCATACATATCGATAATAATCATTATGTTATTTATCGATGCATACATATCGATAATAATCATTATGTTATTTATCGATGCATACATATCGATTATAATCATTGTGTTATTTATCGATACACACATATCGATAATAATCGTTATGTTCTTTATCGTTATTGTTGATAAAAATTTACCAAAATAAGCAATAACAAGCTTAAGCTTAATCGTTATGTTATTTATCGATGCATACATATCGATAATAATCATTGTGTTATTTATCGATACACACATATCGATAATAATCGTTATGTTGTTTATTGTTATTGTTGATCAAAATTTCCCAACATAAGCAATAACAAGCTTAAACTTACTTGATAAAGGTTTAAGCTGGTCTTAGATTCGGAACATGTTTGCAGCAAATATCGATACACACATATCGATAATAATCGTTATGTTCTTTATCATTATTGTTGATCAAAATTTACCAAAATAAGCAATAACAAGCTTAAGCTTAAATGATTTAAAGGTCTAAGGTGGCCTTAGAATCGGAACAAGTTTGTTGCAGATATCGATACATACATATCGATAATAATCGTTATGTTATTTGTTGTTATAATAACAAGCTTAAGCAACGCAGACTATGATATCTCCTAGTCGAACTTTTCCATCCAACGAGTTCAACCTTAACTTGTTAGAGACAGCCGTCAGTTGGACAGTTGGAAGCTTGATGCTCGACCCACAACTTGCAATGTAAATTGGAAATTTTGTGATGCATATTATTCGTGTGTTGAGTTATTCACTTTCTCTCTCGCGGTCGCGGTCGGTCTGTCTGTCTCTTTCACTGTTTGCGTTGTCAATTTCAGAGATTTGGCGTCCTTGATGCTGTTCCTGTTCTTCATCACTTCATCAAGCTACAACTAGTTAAGAGACTTTGTGTTTTTGGCTGCGGCTTTAAGGACGCGTAACGTTGCTTTATTGATAAACTTTTGCCTTGCCAGTTAACTTGAGCTTCCACTCACTTTAGAGCCAAGCAATTTTCCACTTTCCCTCGCTCTCTCTAGCCTTTAAGTTTTGTCTCATTTCATTTAATGTGTGCAGCAGCAAAACGATTTCAACTAATTTGTTTATCACGCTTCCAATGTGATTGAGAGCAAGTCCAGCAAACATTTGCGGAGCCCTTTGCATAATCATTTCCAAAGCGATGCATTTCAGTCTATCTCTCTGAACATAAGCTGCTTTGCCTTTTGGTTGGCTTTCATCATATATATACATATATATATATATATTTGTGTATAAAATTAAGTCTTCGGCTTTGGATTCTGTTGATTTTGTTTTCTTGTTGTGCGTTTCAATTGTTTTAAATGCCATAACATTTAAAGTTTATTTGAAGCTCTTAAATTTGGCTTAATCACATATTGAATGCCTTAATTAATGCAGAAATTACGTATACGCATGAGTTTTGTGTTGCAGAAATTACGTATACGCATGAGTTTTGTGTTGCAGAAATTACGTATACGCATGAGTTTTGTGTTGCAGAAATTACGTATTCGCATTGCTTCGACTACTGTTTGATTAAAACCTTCAGAAATTGAAACTCGTAAGTCTTTTAATTACTATTTATTAATATTTCTTAATACACAATTTTCTTTTTGCCATTAATTTATCATTTCATTCGAGTTGTGCATTGATATATAATACTTTTCTGCAGCATATTTTTTCGATTTTACTTGGCTATGAAATGTTTGTAACATGATAACTCTGAACTGCAAATTGCTTTCCGTTCAAATAATGAAAAATATATTTCTCTTGATTTATTTATATAAACTACAGAAAATAAAATGAATTATTCGTTTTAATTGAGTTCGCAGTTTGAACGAATGTTTGTGACTCTTTGAAGCCCAAACTACTGAATGCAATTTAATGAAACTTTCCAATAATATAGCTTATGCATTCGAATAGCACATAGGCTTTCGTTTTTAGAGTGTTTGTGGAACTGTGTTGTTGTAATGTATGTCATACGTGGCAAGAGACTAAAGGTCAGAGATAATATCATATTCCAATGGCCTCAAAGTAAGTGAATGGGTGTTTTTGTTTTTGTGAGATTTTTAGCAGCTGGCTAGGAAATAGTTTAGCGGGAAATAGGGAGAGGGTGGTGGAGTGTTCGGAATGGGGGGGGGGGGGGGGGTAGGAATTCCTTCGAGCTGTTTGCATTTTAATTGCCAACGCCTTCCAATTTCCCTTTTTGCTAGCTAAAAAGTTTTGCATTTATTTTTGTTCTATGTTTTTGTTGGCTGTAAGTCTTTTCGATTGCACCTGGCGCAATACAAGCTATATACACTTTATATATATATATATACAATTTAGAACATTTAGCTCTTTGTTGCTGTTGTTTGCTGTTGCTTGTTTGCCGGCTCCTTGAGCTGCTCGAGTAACATAATTTTGTAATTTCCCAAACGCAAAGTGATTTTAATCGCCGCTTCCTGGCATTTCGCAGCCGCTTCACACTGTTTGTCTATTGCCACTGGGCTGGTTAAAGTTGTAAAACAACAACAACAAGAGTGGCAGCAGCGGCAGCAGGCAAGTGCTGTGGGCCGTGGCTACATTTTCCGCTACTTGACAGCCCGCCATGCCAGGCATTTCAATGCAGTCATATATAATCAGTTTTGAGCTGAAAACCCCAAGGCACTCACACACACACACACACACGCACACACGCACGTGGTGTGCGTGTTGCAGCTGTCATAACAGAGAAGAACTGAAACACACGCGCGGCTACTTCACAACAGGTGGCGCTAGCCAGAGTTTTCGCAGAACTTGCATAACTGTTGAGCAAGTATTATTAAAAGGCAAGGGTTTCCTTGATTGACAGCTGAGCATCACTTGTCCCAACAACACATAAATATATATAATATATATGTATATATATATATATGTGTGTGTGTGTGTGTGTTCAAAGGTTGCATAAAACACGTTGCAAGGAACAATCACATAACAGACAATCGAATGCGCATTAACTTACTTGCTATGATGTGTGTCTGACATGTGAGTTATTGAAAGAAGGCAACAAGCTGAACACACACACACACACATATAGGTTTTAGGCGTTGCCATACCGTTATAATGTTCCTTGAAAATGAGCCTTTAAGAAGAAAATCCCTAACAAATTAATTCAATCCACAAAAACCTCTTTCTCTCCAGCTCTTGCTCTCTGTCATTATGATGCAGTCGTTGGCCAACTAGTATTACAATTTGTAATAGCTTTGGATTATGTTGCTGTGGCAACCCTGTTTTTGTTGTTGTTGTTTTGTTTTGCTTTTAATGCCCCTACAACACCTAATTCCAGGTCACAATCAAGACCAGAGGCGTTTTTATTACAGGATTGCCGTGCAAATGTTAAGTGTGTGCTTAGCGAGTGGAGTGTGACAAAGGGAAAGACTTCACTAACCCAAACCACCAAGAACCAATCCCCCCCTGACTGCTTTCGAATCCCTTGCTGAGTAATCCCTTTTTGCCCTACCCACCGAGTAATCCCTTCTTTCGCTACCCCCCCCCCCCCCCCCCCCCAAGTAATGGTTATTATCGCCAATGCACGTCGTTATATACTTTTGCAGTGAGCCGTTTGTTTTGTTAACTTAAGGCTTTAGTGGGTCAACTTAAAAACTTAATTGCGAACGACGAACCACAACTTTAAATCACGCATACGCCGCATTGTGCCATGGTATTAATAGCATAACAATTTCTGTCGGCGCTTCATGACAAATTTATCATTCCTTTCGTGTTTATACATGTTGATGAACATACAATATGCAAAAGCCGTCAAAACAATTTAAATGGCCTTTCTGCCTTCACATTATTTTAGTCGGCGCATAAAAGTATGCTACAAAAAAAACAATTTGTTTTTCTGCTCTTTCACCTTAGCAAATGTTGCTTTAATATGCGCCTATCGTGCACAGCCGCAACTAGCGCTTGGCGGTGGGGCAACAGGAGGGGGCAAGAGTGTTTTTGCCGTGCCGCTTAAGCACTTTTAACACGATAACTTAACCACGCATTCTTTCACTCGTCCCCAAAGGGGCAATAATGTTTTCGATCGATGAATTAGCCAGCTAAATAATATTAATAATAAGTAATCGTGATTAGGCTTTAACAACACACATACATACTACTACCTTGCATAATTTACTACACGTTGTGTTTACCTGTTTTGGTATTTTTTGTGTATTTCATGTTCATGCCAAGGGATCATTAGACGCAATTTAACACAACTTTCATTTAAGCCATTTACCACTGCTTAACTTTGTTTAACAACTCTCTGCGAGTGTGTGTGAGTGTGTGTGTTTTGAGTGTTGAACTTTTTTTTTTTTAGAATTAAATGAGAAAGAAAACAAAAAATGTTGTAAAACTTTAGCATACAAATAAAAAGTGTGACTGAATAAACTCGTTAAGCTTTCAGTGCTTAACTTTTTTGAGTTGAATACTTAATTTGCTTAAAGTGTTCGGATTATTTGAGTTAAATGAGCTGCATTTCCGTTTGATTAGCTTCTCATAGTGTAATGTAATTGATTCAAATAGAATTCAATGCCAAAAAAACAAAAACAAAAACAAACACACACATAAAAGCGATTAAATGTCTTGCATTATAATTGGTGTTAATTAGTTGCCAGCTATTTGCAGTTGAACGCATTATTAATAACTTCCAAACAAGCTCAACTAATGAGCCCTTTTTTTTTTGCTCCCTTTTGTCTGGCATTTGACTTAATTATTTGATTGGCTGTTGAGGTTTGAGACTACACACACTTAATTGTGTTATTATAACCATGACGATGCATATTAAATGCAATTAAAGCTATCCGTTTACCTTAATATGTTTTTTACCTCATCATTCTCTCAACATTGTAATCGAGAGAAGCGCCAAAAAGTTATATATATATATATGTAGAGTATGATGTGTGTAATGATGCTTCCCATCAAAATTCCATTGTACACACATTCCACAAACTTAATATCTTAATGCAAGGAGAGATACACTCGAACAATGAGAGAGAGGAATTTTTTTATTGCAATTTTATGCTGTTATTTACATAAGCGCGATTTGAACGAATGCTTCATCCATTATATTGCTTACTGGTTGTGACGCCAGTGTGTGTGGGTGTGTGTGGCAACAACAACAACAGCGAGTGAACAAGTGTATTTGATAACCTCGAACCCTTAACCTAAGGCATGTACTATTCGATTGAACCTTCAGTCTGCAATATCTTTGGATATTTCTTATCCGATTTCGATACAAATTTCATAGATTTAACTTATTTCGTCTATAGTAGCTGAAACAATTTCAAAATTAGCAAAATTTAAGATTTTTGTGTTATCGATAACGCGAAATGTTATCGATAACAAGCAACGAACTTGTTCTGCCTAACAGTTATGTACCAAAACTAAAGTTAACGTCTCCAAGAGAGACAGAAGGATGGCGAATGGCTATATTGACTCGGCTCAAGAATATATATATAATATATATCTTATGAAATCGGAGAGGCTTTCTCCTGTCTTCCTCCTGTCTGTGACATAGTTCCAACATTTTCTTCTACCCATTTTAAATGTCTGAAAACAATTTAAAAATTAGCAAAATTGAAGATTTTAGTGTTATCGATAACGCGAAAAGTTATCGATAACAAGCAAAGAACGTGTTCTGCCTATCGTTTAGGAACAGTTATGTACCAAAACTAAAGCCAACGTCACCAAGAGAGACAGAACGATGGCGAATGGCTATATTGACTCAGCTCAAGAATATATATATAATATATATATCTTATGAGATCGGAGAGGCTTTCTCCTGTCTTCCTCCTGTCTGTGACATACTTCCAACATTTGCCTTTAACCATTTTAAATGACTTCACCAACTATGCGACTCCATAGATAATTGTTATTAACGGTTAGTAGTAGTGTTGCCAGTGTTGCCAGCGTTAAATTGTCAGAGTTGAGTACAGTCAGAGCAAAAACAACAAAAACGTTTCCCAGGGGCACACTTTATCTGACATTGGACAGTTTTGTGGCAAGAAGTTGAAATCATTGCATACAATTTAATTAGGTCATAGACTTCAAAAGTGAATAGAACATTTTAGCTACAACCTAAGAATATAAATGAAAAACAATTTGTATGAATTTAAAGTTTGAAAATATATAGAACATTGAAAGAAATGTGACAAAAGTGATTAAAAAATATTAAAAATACAAACAGAACAATTTTAATTAACCATTATTGAGTTATCCTTAAAGTTTTGAACATGGAATTTAATCATTTAATGGCACGGACAAAACTCTTGACTTAAGATTTTATTTATTATTTTGGTTTTTGTTTTTTTTGTTGATGTATTTTCGTTGAAGCAAATGCATTGTGTAGCGTTGCCAGACTGTTTCAGTGTTGATTTTTAATATGAATATTATTTATTTTGCTCATCGTAACCGATAGCAACGTTTCGTAAATCAACACACACACACACATGCATACATACATGCACACATGCAAATACACGCACACACAAATAAATATTGACACACTCATAGCCACAATTTAATTCACTTATATCCTCACACACACACACAGAGACTTAAGTGTTTATGAGCCACATATGTATTTACCTTTGACTCGAGTACCACACACACTCTCTCACACACACACACTCTCACACACACTCACTCACACACTTATCGATGGATATTTAGCAAATAGTCAAACAACATTTTGATCATTCAATCCAATCCTCCCCCCAAACAGCAACGGCCCCAGTAATGAAGCATCCGCCCCAGAACGCAACGGTATTGGATGGCAAAGATGCAACCGTTGCCTGTCGAGCCTATGGTGCACCCAGTCCGAACATCACCTGGATCTATAACGGTAAGTTTGACAATGTGGAAAACAAATTTCATTTGATATTATTTCGTTGGCACGTTTGTTTTTATGTAGTTTATGCTAATCTCAATGTTTCTTTGTTCCTTTCGTATGCTCTAACAACAACACTTAAAATTCGCTAACCGTAACTGCAACTGTGCAACTGTGCAACACTACCCCCCGCTTTAACTCTGCTTGCTGGAAACATTAGATACTCAACTGGTCAACCTAACAAGTCGCGTACAAGTACTCGATTCTGGTGATTTACTCATTGCAAATGTTCGTGCCACCGATGCTGGCAACTACATGTGTGTGCGTGCCAACGAGGCGGGCTCGGTGAAGGCGGAGGCCTTCCTCAGTGTCTTGGGTAAGTAATCATCACAACTGCAACTCGAAACTCCCTTCACAATCGTATACTAAAGGCTCCCAGGTAAAAACCAGCAGCCAGTTTAATTGCTTGAGTGTTTTCCATATTGTTTGTTTACTTAAAGTCGTAATTTAACTCAAGTCGAGTTTGAACTAATGAATAACCCATTACTTTTCATGCATTCGGTCATGCACACTTAGATCTATCGATTACTTTATAGTTAATAAGCATAATAATCGTAACAAAAGTAGAAAAAAGTTGGAAAAAGGCAACATATGCGACCATATATAGTATATATATACTTGAGTCCTTCTAGCCATGTCCTTCTGCTTTTGAGATATCCAGCTGAAACTTTGTTTGAGGTCTTCTTTTTGGTTGCAGCTAGATCATTTGTCAAAATCCGCCAGATCAGATTACTATAAACAACCATACTATAACCAAAGCAAGATCCTTATCAAGATTCCGCCATCAAACAAAAAGTAGACTTTCGAGTTTTGTTCTGGCCACTTGCCAAGTCCTTGACTGGACTGTAACTTGTCACAGAAACAAGTTTATTCAATTTCGTGACTATTTTTGGCCAGTTTCCTGTTCGTTTCCAAACTCTCGAAATCAATGGACATGCACAACAATTTATATTTTTGCATTGCGGCTAAGTGTCAAATGTCAAACGACAAAAACTTATCCAATGCCTAACAATAACCCTTTTTTGGCATAGCAAAGATATATATACATATATATATATGTATGTGATTGTGTTTGTGTGTTGTATATATTGGTTTTTGGAATCAAGTTTTGTAGTATACTCGAAAACACAATATGTTTATGACAATGATAACGCTTATAACCTTTTCGCGAGACCACAATAAATGCCTGCTAATTGGGCAAAAAACGTTGCCAAGGTTCGTTCCTTTTGAATGGTTGTAGTAAAGAAAAGTTGTAGGATGCATGCAGCATGGTGCATTGCACATATGCAAACGAGCCAAAGCCAACATCAACAACAACGAAACAAAAGAAAGAGTCAAGCTACACGGACTCCAGCCAGATTAGCCAAAGAGCCAACGGACTCGGACTAATCCCAACCGAATCGCAACGGACACCGAACACACACTCTAAAGTCTGCGTGGAGAGCGCGTTGAACTTTTGAGGCACGTTGCACGGCCAAGTGACTATTAAAAACGGCAACACAGCAACAAAAAGCAATGCATGCCACTTGAATAATCTTGTGTCATCAAAACGTTGGACACATGTACTTTGATACCTAAGATTTGGTTGAACTTGAAGAATGTTGAGTCGGGCTTGCAACAACCCTAAACTTTGTAAGACTGAGCTAGATGGGGTTTAAGAACGGCTTGTAAACTGCAATTTTGCACAGTGTACGAAAGAGAGTTTATATTGTGAATATATGTACAAAACATTTGGTGCTTTAAAACCTAATATCCAACACGCCAGTGCTTTAGAAAGAGGTTGGAAAGGGAGCAAGGTAGGGGTCACCACTGTGAACTCTCTCTCTCTCTCACTCTCTCATTGTGTGTGTTGCACTCAATCGGTTTTACTATTTAATGCCACTCTCTCATGCATACAACACTTTCTGGTATTTTTTTTAAAATATTTTCTGGTGTTTTTTTTCCGCTCACTTTAGTGCGAACACAAATCATACAACCGCCGGTGGATACAACCGTATTGTTGGGCCTTACCGCAACGCTCCAGTGCAAGGTGTCGAGCGACCCCACGGTGCCGTACAACATTGACTGGTACCGCGAGGGCCAGGAGGCGCCCATCAGCAACTCGCAACGCATTGGCGTCCAGGCCGATGGCCAGCTGGAGATTCAGGCGATTCGAGCCAACGACGTTGGCAGCTATGCATGCGTTGTCACCTCGCCCGGCGGCAACGAGACACGCTCCGCCCGTCTCAGCGTCGTCGAGCTACCCTTTCCGCCCGGCAACGTCAAGGTGGTACGTCTCAAGGAGCCCCAGCATCGCACCATCAACATGTCCTGGACGGCTGGCTTCGATGGCAATAGTCCGATATCCAAATTTATTATACAGCGACGTGAGGTTTCCAAATTGGGTAAGTTCAACACACACACACACACACCTGACCATAACGGTACATTGTTGTATGTATATGTTTTTATTGTGTGTGTGTGCTAGCGTATTTTAGTTTCAGTTGTTGGTTATGGTTACGGAATCTAGCGGTATTGGAATTTGATTTATCATCCACACACAATCAAACACACACACACACACACACACACACACACACACACACACACACACACACACACAAACATACACATGTTAGTTTTTGGGGCCTGATTTGGATCCCAGCGGGCCTCGCGTGTAATTAGAAAACATGCAAATCATATCAGCCAGAATCAACAAACATCAGCTGCCGCTGCAGCAGTCCGAACCAACAATCGGCCGCATTACGGCCAACTGGAAATTCAATTAACCATTCAAGTGGTCATGCATTTTGCATTGTCAATCATGCTTGGCCCGAAAGGGGTACTATACTTTTTATTGATTTAGTTTTGCCAAACATACATCAACCAAATACCTTCTACAAACCAAAACGTCAAAGTCAATAATTAATTTTCAAACAATTTGTTTTGTTCTCTTTCTTCCATCTTTTTTTCCATTTACTCATTTACCTCTAACAACAATCAAATGTGCGACATGTAACAAATATAAACATTACCTATTTAAACTAAATCATAAATATATATCATTAACTTTAAATTCTATTTGTATAATTTTTTTGCTGTACATTTTTGGTTGATTAATTTTTGTATTATTATTTTTTTTTACTTCTTTCACACACATCGCACACAATCTTTGTATATATATTTCACTCAACAACGCACAATCGTCAACACTTCATCACTCATTCATGCATTCCTTCATCACTTTCACATAATGCGACGATCGTTTTCTCTTTCGTTCGCTCGCATGCTCTTCCTCTCTCTTTCTCTCCTCTGTATCCCAACTTCGCGTTTTTCAATCCCATTAACATCATAGAAAAATTCGTAGGTCCAGTACCAGAACCACTGCTCAATTGGGTTACGGAACTAACGAACATTTCGGCCACCGAACGTTGGACTTTACTTACGAATCTGAAGGCCGCAACCGATTATCAGTTTCGTGTGAGTGCCGTTAACCGTGTCGGCGAGGGATCCCCATCTGAGCCCAGCAATGTCATCGAACTACCCCAAGAAGGTAAGTGCGAATCAATCTAAAAGCTAATCGGTACAGGATACTAATTGTCTAGAATTTTTGTTCGTAAAACCTTTTTTTTTTTTGTAACTTTACTTTATTTCTGACCCTATAAAATGATATAATATTCATGATTATTTTGTATTTTGTATTCATGATTATGTCATATTTGTTTGACTTTTCAAAGCTTATTTGTTTCAAGCACTTCCGCTTAATGAATATTATTTCAAACTCATTTCTTTACTTTATTACGTTTATGCTAATTTGTAGCTGTTGTAATTCTCAAGTTTTTAGTTTCGTTATACACCTATTGCTTTCGCTACCTAAATGACAATCTCTCTATGAATTGTACAAGTATATTAGCGCATAGAACTAATGCTATATAACCATGTATATGTATATGATACTTTTAACTGCTATCGTTGTCGCCAAATCGCATCGTCGACTGTGTCTCTGCTGTTGATGAACAATTGCGTGTAGCTTTTCCACGTTATCGAGGTACTTCCATATAAGATAAAACCCACCCCTCCCCCCAAAAGAAAAGTGAAAAACCTAACTAACTAAATCATTTTGGCACTCGTAAATAAGTACTGAAGTATATTTTGAGCTGCACATGAAAGATTTTTAAACACATTTCCATTAACATGTATATATTTTCGAAAAAAAAAAAAAAAAAAACATTCACAGCACCATCGGGTCCGCCACTTGGCTTTGTTGGCTCTGCCCGTTCTATGTCGGAGATAATTACGCAATGGCAGCCACCGATTGAGGAACTTCGCAATGGACCCATCCTTGGCTATGTTTTGCGCTACCGCCTCTATGGGTATACGAATGTGCCCTGGATGTACCAGAACATTACCAATGAAGCTCAGCGCAATTTTCTGATCAAAGAGTTGATCACCTGGAAGGATTATGTCGTCGAGATTGCCGCCTTTAACCATATGGGCGTGGGCGTCTACACCGAGGGGGCCAAGATCAAGACCAAAGAGGGCACACCGGATGCAGCGCCAACGAATGTACGTGCACGCCCCATCAACTCGACGGCCATCAGGATTGGCTGGAGACCACCGAATCCACAGCAAATCAATGGCATCAATCAGGGCTATAGGATACAGGCGTGGCAGGAGAGCGAAACCTTGGGCAAAATATTAGACGAGGTGCAAATAACGATAACGGTACCGCCCAGTCTCATTGATCCCCTTGCCGAGCAGGGAGCCGTAATGGGTGGACTCGAGAAGTATAACAAGTACAATATAACCGTACTGTGCTTTACCGATCCCGGCAATGGCGTACTTAGCGCCAAGGCCCCTGTCATGACCCTTGAGGATATACCCGATGAGATAACGGCTCTGCATTTTGCCGATGTTTCCGACCGTGCTCTGACCGTCATTTGGGGCCCACCTCTTCATGCCAACGGCGTACTATTGGGTTATACGGTGCGTTATCAGGAGCGCGATCGTCCCGAGACCATGAAGACCATTAATCTAACGGCTGATCAAAATCAATTAATCGTGAATCAGCTGCAGGCGACAACACACTATTGGTTTGAGATTAGTGCGCACACGAAGATTGGCAGCGGTACGCCCAAGGAGGCAACTATACAATCGGGTGTTATACCGGTTTTGCCGCATGCACCAACCAGACTGGCGCTATCGAACATTGAGGCCTTTTCGGTTGTATTGCAATTTACGCCCGGCTTTGATGGCAACTCCAGCATTACCAAATGGAAGGTCGAAGCCCAAACGGTACGCAATATATCCTGGTTCACGATCTGTGAGATAAGAGCACCCAAAGCGGAAACTTTGACGGTGACTGGCTTGGAGCCATTCACACAATACCGTTTACGTTTAAGTGCCACCAATGTGGTGGGTAGCTCCAATACCTCCGACCCCACCAAGGACTTCCAAACGATTCAAGCACCACCCATGCATGCACCCTACAATGTGACTGTACGTGCCATGGGCTCGACCCAGTTGCGCGTGCGTTGGATACCGCTGCAGCAGGCTGAATGGTTTGGCAATCCACGTGGCTATAACATCACCTATCGTTATGTGGAACGTAGTGCAAACGATATGAGGGGACCGTTGCGTAGTCTTCTCCTCGAGGATCATACTGCCAATTCGCTTGTGCTCGAGCAGCTGGAGGAATGGACCCGCTACGAGGTGATCATTTACGCTTGCAACGATGTCGGCTGCTCGCTGGCCAGCAACGTGGCCGCCGAGTATACCCGTGAAGCAGTGCCCAGCTATGGCCCATTGGAAGTTGAAGCGAATGCCACATCCTCGACAACGATTGTGGTGCGTTGGGGTGAAGTACCCGTTCAGCATCGCAATGGACAGATCGATGGCTTCAAAGTGTACTATGGGGCAGCAGATGGTGCCCTCACTACGCCCGTTCTCTACAAGACCATACCGAACAATAGTTCATTTACCACCACACTAACCGAACTCCACAAATTCGTTGTCTACCATGTTCAAGTGTTGGCCTACACTCGATTGGGTGATGGTGCCCTAAGCACACCACCGCTACGTATTCAGACCTTTGAGGATACGCCCGGACCACCGTCGAATGTCAGTTTTCCGGATGTGACCTTCTCGACGGCACGCATCATTTGGGATGTACCCGATGAGCCGAATGGCGAGATTCTTGCCTACATGATCACCTTCAGACTTAATGGCAGCGCCTTTCTCAACTATAGTCGCGAGTTCTCACCCTCGGATCGTACGTTCCGTGCGACGGAACTGCAACCGGAACGCTATTACAGCTTTACGTGTACCGCACAGACGCGTCTGGGCTGGGGCAAGATTGCCACCGTACTGGTGTACACCACGAACAATCGGGAACGACCACAGCCGCCATCAACGCCGCTCGTCTCACGCAGCCAAATACAGCCGCATGTGATGATCTTTGCCTGGACACCGGGTCGCGATGGCTATGCACCACTGCGCTTTTATACGATTCAAGTGTGCGAGAATGAGGGACCTTGGCAACCACTCGTCGATCATGTAGACCCGTCGCTTACCTCGTATACGGCAACTGGTTTGAAGGCGTACACCATCTACCAGTTTCGCATACAGGCAACAAATGATCTTGGCCCTTCGACATACAGTGGGGGAAGCGTTGTGTTACGCACATTGCCCGCCGCTCCGTCTGTGGCTGTGGGTGGTCTTAAAGTGGTGCCCATAACTCCGACTTCGGTGCGTGTCCTTTGGAACGCATTGGAGACGGCCATGTGGAATGGTGATTCTGTTCCCGGCGGCTATCGCATCCTGTATCAATTGCTGTCCGATTTTCCCACTGCGTTACAATCGACACCCAAAACGGATGTTATGGGCATCAATGTGAATAGTGTGGTGCTCTCCGATCTTACACAGGATCGAAACTATGAGATCGTTGTGCTACCCTTTAACTCACAGGGACCCGGTCCAGCCACACCACCCACAGCTGTTTACGTGGGCGAGGCGGTCCCCACCGGCGAGCCCCGAGCCATAGATGCCGCTGCCATATCGAGCACCGAGGTGCGACTACGCTGGAAACCACCACAGCAGAGTATGCAAAACGGCGATGTCCTGGGCTACAAGATCTTCTATTTGGTTACCTACTCACCGCAACCGCTCGATCGTGGCCGCAAGTTTGAGGAGGAAATTGAGGTTGTTGCTGCCACAGCTACTTCGCATAATCTCATTTTCCTTGACAAATACACCGAATATCGCATTCAGCTGCTGGCCTTTAATCCCGCCGGCGATGGTCCACGCTGTGCTCCCATCACGGTCAAGACCCTTCAAGGTGTTCCCAGTGCTCCGCGTAATCTACGCTTCATGGACATCTCGATGCAGAGCCTGACGGTTACCTGGGATCCACCCAAATTCCTTAATGGCGAAATTCTTGGCTATCTCGTGACCTACGAAACAACCGAAGATAATGATAGTAAGTTCAAAACAACCTTATCATTAACTTCTGTATGAAAAAGTATTAACATTTATTATCCATGTACAGAGTTCAGCAAGCAGGTCAAACAGAAGGTATCGAATACAACACTACGTCTTCAAAATCTTGAGGAGGAGGTCACGTACACCTTTACCGTGCGTGCTCAGACCATTGACTATGGACCGTCAAGGAGTGAGAATGTGACAACTGGGCCCCAGGAGGGATCACCAATGGCACCAAGAGATTTGGTACTGTCCAAGACACTCTCTAGCATTGATATGCATTGGGTGAATGGAGCTTCCGGTCGTGGACCCATACTCGGCTATCTAATTGAGGCGAAGAAGCGAGGTAAGCAACAACATTTTAGTCTAATCGTAACTACTAATAGTTTATATTGGTTATGGTTACTAACTACCTTTTGCCTTTGCTTTCCCTTTAAAAAAAAAAATACTCGAAAAAAAATGCTTGTGTAGATAAAGAAGAGCCAGCGAATAGCTGTAAGTAATGTAGTTCTAATCCATCCATCATCCATTACACATGCACATGTACTAACAAATTATATATATTGCATATATATATATATACTTTAGATAGTATTTCATATCACTAACATTCATCACCACATATTAACCCATGGCTCATACTATATTCGAAAGAATGCTTTATACTAATACAAATTATTTGTCAATAAGAAAACCAATATGCAAAATCGTTTTTGTGAAACTATCGATGATCCGAAAAAAAAACAAAATCAAAAGAATGGTATCTTATGCAAAGCGTTTATTTCCAGTGTTTATTTGGAAACGAACATATTTGCAATTCAAAATTTTCCTGTATCATATAAAATCTTTCTCGTTTATCAAAGATAAATAGAAGTAACTTTGCCGTAAACTAGATGACGATGTAAATCTTGCTAACCTATCCACCTAGAGTGCCTGTTTCACCACTAACCATCCATTTGACAGCACCACAGCACCAAGAATGGATTTGTATTTAGATAAATGTGTATTTCGTTCTCTAGTTCCTGGCTTCGCAGATGAAGCACGCTGGAGCAAAGTTGAGATTACCAAGAAGGGCACCGTCCAGGAGCACACCGTCAGCTATCACATCCTGATGCCGTCGACTGCCTACCTGTTCCGACTGTTCGCCTACAACCGCTGGGGGATCTCGCTGCCTGCCTATGCTGAGGACTCGATTGTGACGCCGTCGAAGCTCCACTTGGAATACGGTTACCTACAACATAAACCATTTTATAGAACAATATGGTTCATGGTATCTTTGGCAGCTACTTCAATTGTCCTCATTGTGATGGTCATCGCCGTCCTCTGTGTGAAGAGCAAGAGTTACAAGTACAAGCGTAAGTATTGAATCCAAAGACATCGTCAATTCTATATACATATATAATCAGTTAAGATTTGTGTTCTGATTGTGTAGGCCGCACAGAGGAGGCGCAGAAGACGCTTGAGGAATCGATGGCGATGTCTGTGGATGACCGACAGGAGCTGGCACTGGAGTTATACCGATCACGCCATGGCGTCGGTACTGGAACCTTGAACAGCGTTGGAACACTGAGAAGCGGAACCTTGGGAACCTTGGGACGTAAGTCGACCAATCGACCACCGACGAGTGCACAATTAGGTAAGAGTCCACCCAGGCCATCGCCGGCATCGGTTGCCTATCACAGTGACGAGGAGAGCTTGAAGTGCTATGACGAGAATCCAGATGACAGCAGCGTTACCGAGAAGCCATCAGAAGTAAGCAGCTCAGATGCCTCTCAAGTCAGTACACGAGTATGAGAACTTACACAAATGATGTCAAACCTATTCATTGTTAATTCATATATATTTCTGTGAACCCATTTTAGCACTCGGAGAGCGAGAACGAAAGCGTACGCAGCGATCCCCATTCGTTTGTCAATCATTATGCCAATGTGAATGATTCGTTGCGTCAGTCGTGGAAGAAGACCAAGCCGGTGCGCAACTATTCCAGCTATACCGACTCGGAGCCGGAGGGCAGCGCCGTAATGAGTCTCAACGGTGGCCAGATAATTGTCAACAATATGGCTCGATCGCGTGCCCCCTTGCCCGGTTTCTCGTCATTCGTTTGACAGTCAACCGAGTTCTAAGATCCACGCAACGATAGCGGCAACAACTACATCAGAGAGACATTCGTCTAAACGGGCCGCAACACAACAGCGACAGCTTACACACACAGTACAACCGGACACATACATCTAAAACTACAATCAACTGCAACCGAATTGGCAAAAATGTCCCAAAACTGTCTGTGGGTTTGTCTGTCGGTATGTGTGTGCGTGTGTGCCCGTTAACGGATTGTCGATCTACATGCCGCTATAGGAACAAATCAATTATGTTGTAGTTGTATTTTTAAATCTATGTGTACTACGTATATGTATAATTTATAGTTATTAGTATGAGAGATCTGAGATTTTACAAGCATTTAGTTTTACAAATGTTTCACTGACCCAGCACAAAACTTATTTTAAATATTTGTATCTTTTTTTTATTTTTTTTTTTATACGTTTGTTACCTAACTTATTTCGTTTTGCTGTGCGTTGTCCGTTGTCCAAAAAAACAAGAACATATATATATATGTTTATATAACTGGCATTTATCAGGAGTTAAGACTTGTGATACGTATGTAAAACTTTTGCTAGCTTTTGCTTCATTTTGGATCTGTTTTTTTTTTTTTGGTAACAAATTTTTGAATGTGTTTAATTGTGTATAATTGTTTTAATTGCATGTGTGTGTGTGCGTGTGAATGATTTTATGTTTTAGTCTTGCGCAATCTCATTATATTTAGTATTTAAACTATTTTACAAACAACTACAAAATGACAAACTCACAAACCTAACGATCGAACGAACTAACGAAAGAGAAAACAAACAATTAAAGAAGATGGAACAACCTTTGCCCGGTAGGGTATTTGGAATAGGAATGCAATTGTAAAACGGTAAAAGGACACGAGAATAGAATAGAATTGAATGAAATGACGAATTAAAAAAAATATATTAAAAAGTCGAAAGTCGAAAATAACTAAATACTGCATATCTAATAAGTGGCATGAGATGATATATCCAAAATGCAAATTAAAGGAATTTTTTTGTGACGTAGTAACTCTTGATGTATTAAATATATCGAATAAGTATGTGTGTGTTGTGTGCGCGTTAATTGACAAATACTTAAAGGCCATATTTATGCAATTTGTAGCATGTAAGCAAGCAGTAAAAATAATCAACAGAGACGAAAACGACGACAAGAAACATTTCCTTAACCACCACAACAACTCCAAAATGCAGAAATGCCAAAATCTACATAGACAACAAATAATCACGATATAGCGTTCGCTTACATATTTATGAATGTGTCGATGTATATCTTAACCATATATTAAATACACACATATACCATATGTATACGATGGGGTTTGACTAAACGAAACGAAACGAGACGAAAGAAACGAAGAAGGAAAAGGAGATTAGCAGAACAGGCATTGCAGGATATTGCGCAAAACTAAGAAATATTTATAAACGATAGTAATGATGAAATGTAGAATAAATGTCTGTAATTCAAATTGTAAATGTCTATGCAACAATTAAATACATATATATATATATATATATATGCATGTATATATATATATATATATGTATGAATGTATATCTATAACCTAAATGACTGATTATATATTTTTGTCTCTTGTTTAATTGTATTCTACTACTTTTACACACACATATATATATATATATGTATGAATAAATGTAAATATATATATATATATATTTTTTTTAATTATCATAATATTATATATATTTAGAATTATGATTTGGATATTTAGATCATAAACAATTTTCGGCGCATGCAAAATAAATTAGAAATAGACAAAATTTAAAAAATGTTTACGAATATATATACATATATAATTATTCGTTGATTCGACTCACTGTATTTTTTTATTATTATTATTATTAAAATATTTATATATATGAAACTTACTTTTACTTCAAAACACTGGAAGCACAAGTTCACCTAGATTTATGTCTAACTAAGAGAAAAATAAACAGGAAAAAATATTTAAATATATATGTAAGTGCAAGTTGGACGCAACAACGCACATATAAGTACTAAGGCATACAAGCATAAATCGAGTATGGAAATGCAATGCAAGAAGAAGTTAAGGAAATGAATAAAGAAAGCCGAAATAAAATAAACAAAAATAAAGAACACTTAGAAGAAAGAAGGAAGCTAAGAAGAAAAATGTAAGCAAAATGCTGAGGAGTTAGTTGAAATCGCGCAGCAAGCGCTAAGTATTAGCCCTATCTATATGTCTAAAAATAATTGAGAATCATATGATCCAATAAAATATAAAACTTTACGCATATATCGAATAACTCGAAACCAAAAACGTTTTTTTATTTTCAAACCATTGGGCTGTGAGATAAATGGGAAAATTTCATAAAAATAAATGCAAACATTGAGTTCTTGGTACGATTCCAACGCATTATCTTCTTCAAAAACTGAGTTTTGGAGTTTTTTCTTGTTTTTCGCGTGCGCCTAAAAGATGCTGTATTTTTTTCATTATGGGAAATTTAGCCAATGCATGAACCAAATTTTTCTGCGTTTGCTGCAATAAAAAAAAAACATTGAAGAGAGAGCAAACCTTTGTTTTTAGGCACACTCATTTGATTTATGTGTTCTTTAACAAAATATTGATCACATAAGTTTCATTTCATTAAGTTTATTTTGTTATTCTTTACTTGAGACACATACAAAAAAAAAATATCGGGCAGCATAAAAATAATTGCCAAACTGTCGTTGGAACTGGTTCTGCCCAAAAAAGAAGTTGCACAAATCAGTCTAGGCCTTGTTAATACTATGTTCTGGAGCGCAATCAAACGCAACGCTAGACAACACTGTTGGACTCCACGGTTGGCGTTGTATGCTGTGGCTCCGGGTTAGCCGGCTCAGCCGACGAGGAGCTATCAACTGCTGCTGCCTGCACCTCTTCCTCATCCTCATCCTCCTCCAACTCTAGGTCGAGGTCAGCTTCCTCGCCATCGATGTGACGCGCCTGCAAGGATGTTGCATCTGCCGCACCAACTACAGGCTGGCTGCTGGCAATCGAGACACCTGCAGGTCTATCTCGCTCCGTGCTGGTGCTGCCAGCGGTCAGACCCAGTCCCGACAGGCTGGGCATGCTGACGGGGCACATGCAGGGCACGAACTGAATGCGCGCACCGCTCTCCTTCGACAGCGTGCTCGGCGGCTGATAGTTGAAGTAGTCCGGATACGGATACTGCGGCCGGGCATTGTACAAGTTGTTCACCCTGCGGCTATATGTCGGATACTCGGCATTGTAGTCGCCATGGCGTTGTGCGGAGGATGCTGCTCCTGATTCCACGGGACTCGGAGTTGGTGGTGCACTTGTTGTTGTTGATGTGGTTGTTGTTGAGGTTGTTGTTGTTGTTGGTGCAGGTGTGGTTGTTGTCGTCGTTGTTGTGGGTGGAGTTGTTGTTGTCGTCGTTGTTGTACTGGGTGCAACATCTGGTGGCGTCACATCCGGCTTGTAAGCAGCTGCAGCTGCACCACCAACAACATCATGACGCCTGGCTGCCGCATAGCTGGTCACCGCATACGGATCATAGTGTCGTCCCGAGAGCAACGGCGTCTGTGCCGCACCGAATCCAAAGAGTGGCACTCCGAAGGGTCCGCCCGTTAGCGGCTGATACGTATAGGTGCGGAAGTAGGTAAGTGGAATCTGTTGCAGCACTTGGTTGCGTGGTGTTTCCCTAAGAAGATCAGTTAGTAATGGGTTGGTAATCAATGATGTAAGGGGTGGGAAACACTTACGTTGTCGCCTTGGGCCACCAGAAGCCGCTGGTCGGCATAGACTGCAGCATGCACAGACTGGCAATGAGCTTTAAATATATATATATAGACATAAAGGTTCAGTTAGGAAACTTGTTTCTTAGGGTTAAGAAAACCCTTTTCACAATTGTATTTCAATAAAAAATTGTTGTTTAAATTTGAAATATGTTTTTTTTTTAAAACGTTTCGCATACCACAAAATATTGCCACATTTTTCGAAGATACACAAAGCTCTTGCTTGCACTTTCAAATATATATATATATATATATATATCTATGTATATATTTATATCCTGTGTGAATCCCAAGGATAAACTCACAAAAAACACAAAACACAGCACTTGAAAAAAAAGTAAGGAATGAGTTCTTGGCGCGACTCCGCGTTGTTGTGCAGCTGCATTTGTTCTAAGCCCAAAAACAGTTAGAGCCCAAGCTTTTATACGAGCCGAACTAACTGACTAACCGGGATGGTATGGGATGGGTCTCTTCAACTCCGACTCCCACCCCAAGCCCCGGGCAATGTACGTTCGTCGAGACACGCAAGAGGAAGGGGAGACGGCGTGTGTCTTCTTTTCATTGCCTTTGTTTCATGGGCGTCGAGACGGAACAGAACAGGGCGAGAAAATTAATTGCGGGACCGGGAAAAAGAAAAAACAAAACTGAAAACTCAACTCAAGTGAGAGAGGAAAAAGATCAAAATAAGTTGGGAAATCAATAATAATAATGAACATGCGTTTAGAATAGAAAGCCACATCATTGACAAAATGATTGAATGAATGATGGGGGGGATTCTTGGTTGTGTTTCGGTTGTTTAGTTTGTCTGCAAGCCATAAATATTTCTAGCTGACTATTTCTCGCTTTTTATTTGTCTCATTCTTCTCGTTTTTTTTTTTTTTATAGTATTTTTTTAGCTTTTCACACATTTGAAGTTTGATTTTTATTGGATGCTGGTATTTGGGTCAAACACTGGAATTTTCAAATACTTTTTGCACTCCATTTTGAATATAATGATCTCTGGTTCTTCCAGGTATTTCGTTTGATTTATTTGATCCATCAAAACAAGCCTTAAACTTGGCTTAAAGGAACGTAAAGCCTTGGCTTTCTGCTATTAACAGCAGTTTATGGACATTTTTTATGGCTGATAAACATTTTCATTGCACTCACAGACCCAGAGAGAGTATTATATGGAAATGATATTGTACGAAAGGGCAATCTATGCGGTTATGGAGGTGCTAATGAGATTACGTTCAAGCAAGTTAAAGCGAAAGGTTCGTGAAAAAAAGGTAAGTGTAATGAGCGTGTCGGATAATAAACAAGCAAGCATTAGATTCGATCGGGTCAGTAAGAAAGTTCTATAAATAATAACTTTGAAAGAATCATTTCTTGCCAATTCAGTATTCAGATCTTTCTCAAATACTTTTGCGACATTGTGGGTAAAGAAGCTTGAAAATATCTGGAAAATCATTCCTGACTAACCGACTTGCCAATTCAGTATTGAGATCTTTCTCAAATACTTTTGCGACATTGTGGGTAAAGAAGCTTGAAAATATCTGGAAAATCATTCCTGACTAACCGACTTGCCAATTCAGTATTGAGATCTTTCTCAAATACTTTTGCGACATTGTGGGTAAAGAAACTTAAAGCAAAACTATCTGAAAAATCATGATTTAAGTATATTTATTTATTTTTGTTAATGATTATTTGATGCTTAGATCTAGCCTTATATCCTGTTGAACCATTTTCAAATGTCACAGAAAAGTATACAAAAAAAAAAATATAGATCACAAGAGTCCTGCCCTGTAGGATGCCTATGAACCACCCAATGTGGATGAACTTTGCACATACTTAGATGTATAATATTTGGTTTGCTCCTGGTTCGGTTCACTCACGCGATGAGGTCCTTTGTAGCTGCAAAGAAGAGACACATAAGTACTTAAGTAAACTTGATTGGAATTCCCAACTTACCGCGAATTCAAAATGAACCAAGTAGTATCATCCTCATGCTTCGGCTTGGCGCACTCCGAGCAATCCAGATCCAGATCACGTGCTCCTTGTCTCTGTTCTCGATTTGGATGTGGATGCTGCAGAAGTTTGCCCAGTGTATAAACTGGGAATGCAAAATATTCTCGCTGCAAGGCGTAGCGGGAACTATAACGCTCTTGTTCCTGTTCTTCTTCTTCTTCATGTTGTTGTTGTTGTGGTGGTGGTTCGGTTGTGCTTGCCAAGGCTGCGGATGGTGCCTCCATGCTCTCGTCCACATAGACAATCCGAAACGAGGAGCCGGAGCTGGAGCCGGAGCTGGAACTGGTGCTGGTTTCCTGCCGGCTTGGTTCTTCGAATTCCGCTTGCAGTTCCTGTTCCAGTTGCTGTTCCGGTTCCTCTTCCAGTTGCTGTTCGTGTTCCTGTTCCAGTTGCTGTTCATTTTGCAGTTCCCTTTCCTGTTCCTGTTCCTGTTGCTCTTCATGTTCCAGTTCCTTTTCCAGTTGCTTTTCATGTTCTAGTTCCTGTTGCAGTTCCTTTTCCTGCTCCTGTTCCTCTACTTGCTCCTGCTCCTCTACCTGCTCCTCTAGCTGCTCCTGCTTGCTGCTCTCTGTGGCTGTTTCCAACCGATAGTGACGATGATTATCGGGTGCCTCCACTGCTGGAGCGGTTCGCAACGTTGGCTGCCACTGCACCACCTCCTGTGGCGATCGATAGGCATTGTATTGCTTAACCTTCTTCGGTTTCCTCCTACGCTGCGACATGGGCGTGGTCATTGCCTCCGTTTCAGCTGCAGCCAAAGCCGGCAAATCGGATGTCGTTGTCGTTATGGCCTCGTGCGCATAGAAGGGTATCAAAGTGAGATTGAGCATTGGGCGTTCCGGCGGCAAGCGAAAACGTTCCACAATCGGTTTGGGCCGGAACATGGGCGTCGAGGGCGGATAGAGCACCTGGCCAGGCACCGGCTCCTGCATCGGATACCGTCTCGCACTCAGCATAGTGTTCAGCAAGAGTTCGCCTCGGCTGCCGTTGTACACAAAGATGGGTGTCCGGGCGCTGGGCAGATCCGTGTCTCCCGGAGCAGCATCGAAAATGGGCAACGACTGGGGCTGGCGACGTCGTTGGGCCTTCGACTTTCTCGTCCTGGCGGTGGGACCAGGCACAGGCTTGTGTGTGTAGTGTCTTGGTGTTTCCGTTTCGGAGCTCCCATCTGGACGCAAGCGTATCGTTATGGCTGTGGGCAGACGTTCCTGGTCGCGTCTAACATAGTAGTTCTCGTCCTGCCGCCTGTCCGCCGTCTGACGCTTCATTAGCTCATCCTCGAGTATCCACAGCGGTCGCTCTGCCGCATTCAAATAGTTGCTCGCCAGCGAGTATGGCGCTCGAGCCGGTGTCCAACTCCAGCTGGAGTTCACTTCGCCCAGCAGTCGCATCAATGCCAAAATCCAACAACTGTTCAGCGCCTCCATTCGCAATTGAATGGCCAAAAGAGCGTTGACAACGACCAACTTTATAAGTGTTTAACTAACCTCGTACAACTGCGTACAACTCGTACTTTCGTTCATGTTCTCAGCGGGTCAAAGAGTTCAGTGGCGCTGTGCCACATTTGGCTGCAAGTGGTTCTAGGTCAGTTGTGGGCCTCGTGACAACTAGTTTTGGCGAATATTTAGGGTTTTCGAAACTAGTTTGCAAACATTTGATGGGCGAACATCGAGAAGTCGAAAAGACCCAATCAGACCATATAAATATTTGAAAGTAAGTTAATCTTGAATCATAGTCTGAGATCGTTCCAGATGTTCCTAGAGCTGTTCCTTGAGACACTAAGAGAGGGAGAACGGTCGAAAGGGAGAGGGGGAGCAGGGGGAGCTGCTGTCTGTCAGGCAAAAGACGGGGAAGACGATCATCATTGGACAGCTGTCAAAACTGAGATTAATCAAAACACTCTTAACTGATTTGCTTTGTAGCCGAAATGTTCATCATGCCATTCATGCCACAGCCACTGATGTTGCATGCGGCATCAGTTTAGCTCTGATATGTGATGGGAATCTTCAATGGCGTCCAACAGCGCCTGACTCACATTTGGTTCAAAACAATTTGTGGCAACTTACAAGCTGTGCTTATTTCTCAAGCCGGAGTGGAACAAGTGGAACGAGAAATGGGGTTAATAGCCTTTGACAGCGAACTGGATGCGGCGACGGGCGGTGCTTCGTTCTTGATCGTGAGTTCTCACTTTACGAAGCGCGGGGAAAACAACAAAACGAACAACAACAACAACGATTAAGGTGGAAATGTTGGAAATGAGAATGGAAAAATGATTTATTAGCCGGGTTTTTGGGTGCTTGTGCTTTGATCGATCAATCGGCGCTATTCCCATCAAAGGAAACAACTAAGAAGGCTCTAGTTGCGAAATGCCCGACTAGAAGATACCCTGAACCCTATACTAAGTGCTTCAATGTTCCATATCTCGGGTGTTTCTGAACCAATTTCAATAAAAATTGAACAGTTTGTCATTATTTCGTCGAATGTTTCAAACTGCATCTCGAAGTTTTCCAAATTCAAGATTTTATTATTATCGATCACATGTGTATATCGGAAGCGGGAAGAGTTATCGATAATTTGACAACAAACTTGTACTGCCTAGCGATGAGGCGAGCTTCTGTTCCAACTCTGTAGTCTCTAGCTCTTATAGTCTCTGAGATCGAGGCTATATCGACTCGGCTGTTGATGCTGATCAAGAATATATATATTTTATGGGTTCGGAGATGCTTCCTTGTGCTTGTTACATACTTTTGCACGAAACCATTATACCCTTTCTACCCATTTTCAATAGTTTCAGGGTATGAAAACACCAAATAATTTCTGCTGATCCCTCCATTCCTCTCTCTCTCCCTCTCTTTCTCTCTCTCGCTCCGCCTCTCTCTCACCCTCCCTCTCTCACCCTCTATCTCTCTCTCTCTCTCTCTTTCCTGCCAGCTAATTACTCATTTTCCTAGCTGACCTGTCTCTCCTCTCTTTCATCCCATCTTCGTTTCGAGAGCAAATTATTGTGTGAAAGAATTTTTGATTCTTCCATTCATTCATATCGATTATTAAGTGCTATGTTTAGACGTCAATCGATTCGACTACGTTGATCTTACACACATATATCATTCGAATTCTCAATTGCGTGACCTTACAACATAATTAGAACATGAATGGGAGAACGAGAAGATTCCTCTTTTCCTCATCTTATGAGCTTTTAATGGTATCTAATGCGTTTTAAATTCAACCCGAAAATAATCAAATAATTGGATGAACTCTCTCCCGTCTCCCGTCTCGCTCTCTCTCCCTTCTCACTCTCTCTCCCTCCCTCTCTTGGTTGGAATTCCAGACTATCCAACTTCCAGACGCCAACTCGTGCCCATAATTAACAGCTAGAAATATTTGGACACACATCAAACACAAAACCCAAAAACGAACAAAGACAAACTGAAAGGGGGTGGTTAGGTGCGGGAGGGGGGAAGGGTTTGGGGTAACCCATCGAAGCGCAACGCATTTCTGACACCAACAATTTGTTCTATGCAAATGAATGTTGTCCCCAATCGATCTATCGCTCACTTAGCGACTCATATTTCGGTGGCTTGCAACATTAGCTCTTCTGGCCGTCTCTGCAACTGATTGATGCACCGCATACAGCGCACTCTGGTCAATACAACAATACAACTAATCAAGCGGCACAATCTACAATCCACAAGATACACTTGCAACCTGTCAGATACAGATACAAATGTATCTAGAGAGATATATGTCAAACGATTCGTTTGTCTCTCGGCTTATTATTTATAACAATTTGTTTGTATCTTCGAGTATCTTCGAGTCTTGACATGAACGATGATGACCTTTGACATTTACCCTACGGATAAGCTGTTCTAATGGATGGGATACGTATTTGTGTGTGTGTGTGAGTAGGTGTTAAAACTTCATTAAGACGTTATCATAATGATAATATTCAAAATGTAATCAAAATTAAGTACAAGAAACTCTAACAACTCTAGCAAGAAGCTTATCAAAAGCAAGAACTCATTCTTTCCAGCCTGTGTTTCTTACCAGCGACATATTCACCACACACAATGCTGTTATACAACGCATTTTAGCGTTATACACATTGATATCCATGGCAAGATAAGACATTATAATAATGATAATATTCAAAATGTAATCAAAATTAAGTACAAGAAGCTCTAACAACTCATACTTTCCAGCCTGTGTTTCTTACCAGCGACATATTCACCACACACAATTCTGTTATACAACGCATTTTTGCGTTACACACATTGATAGCTCTAACAACTCTAACAAGAAGCTTATCAAAAGCAAGAACTCATACTTTCCAGCCTGTGTTTCTTACCAGCGATATATTCACCACACACAATTCTGTTATACAACGCATTTTTGCGTTATACACATTGATATCCATGGCAGGATAAGCGTCGCGCTTTAACAATTAGCTTTTATATATATATATATATCTTATCAGCATTGCCAATCAGTTTGAAAATATTCCATATCCACATTGAATCTAATCGCGTTTCACTTCTCTCATCTCAATAAGCTTTTTCGGCTGCAGCTGAAATCGCACACACTCTCTCATATTTGAGGGGAGAGAGAGACAAGAACAAAGAGCATGCCATGATGATGACTGTTTGTTGTTGTTGTTGATCGTAATTGAAAGCTTCGTTCTTTGCTACGGTTCATTGTTTCGTTCATTGTTCGTGCGTTCGTTCTTTCGTTCTTTCGTTCGTTCGTTGTGTGTGTGTGAGCGAGAGAGAGTGTGTGTGGGAGTAAAAGCAAAGCAGCGGATAAGAAGCTCTTCCAGCACAAATGTTATACGAAAAGCTCTTGCGCTTGCCCTCCCCCTTGTTTCCAGCCTTGTGCCTTGGCCAATCTCGATATAGAATTCAGTTTGATTTCAGTTTCGGAGCAGCGCGGCCGGCTGTTAATTGATTTTGTTTGTTTTTTTGTTTTGTGTTTGTTGTTTTGACAAAGTTAGCATTGTGAAAAACATTAAAAATCTTTTATACACATTTATAAAACGCATGACGCTTACACTACATACGTAGTCTGAACGAAAAAGAGCTGCGCAATGGCTGCCCAAAATGTGGACAGATCTCAGATAACGACGGGCCGCAGAGCTGTCTATCAGGTGCTGGCCGGCGGCTCTGCCGGCTTCATAGAGGTGTGCATCATGCAGCCGCTGGACGTTGTTAAGACGCGCATGCAAATCCAAAGGATACCGGCAAATGGCGTCACAGCGCTCGAGGTGAGTTTCTCTTATGCTCGCTCTCGCTCTCGCTCTCGCTAGTCAGCTGTGGTCAGCTTCACGTATGTACGTAACGGCGCTTGGCAAAAGCTCAACACAAAGCGGGGTGGAAATGTTTTATGTTCGGCTTGAACGGCTTGTGCATAACCTACCACAGACAGAGCACGCATGATTAGTGGGCAGGGTATTTGGGAAAGCATGCTGGATATTCGAAGAGGTCGTGTCAAGGTCACACCAAAAACAAACGAACAGCTGATGAGTGAAAGAAACAAGTTTAACATACTTACATCTATGTCTATATGCATATATGTACTTTTTTGTGTCCGGTCTTATCGTCAACACAATTTTTGGAACCGACTTATCTGTCTGTCTGAGCTATATTATTATTATTATCATCATAAAACACGCGTGTCACATTCACACTCGGTTCTTGATACTATGCTTGATGTGTGTTTGTTTTTGTTTTTAGTGAAAGTTTTGTTTGTTCGTGCTTTTTGACTGATATAAGAATAAGTAGGGTATATAGTAGTTTCGATAAAGCTGATTATGTTTAAATGTTGTTCACTTGTTGCAATATTTTGCCAGATACCAAAGTTCGTTTCAAATTTTTGATAACTTTGCCCGTTTCCGATATACACATGTTATCGATAACAACAAAATCGTGAATTTGGAAAACAATAGCTCACCTTATCCCTAGACAGTACAAATTTGTTTCCAATTTTCGATAACTTTGCCCGTTTCCGATATACACATGTTATCGATAACAACAAAATCGTAAATTTGGAAAACATAAGCTCACCGTATCCCTAGACAGTACAAATTTGTTTCCAATTTTCGATAACTTTGCCCGTTTTCGATATACACATGTTATCGATAACAACAAAATCTTGAATTTGGAAAAGGTTGAGATGCAGTTTGAAACATTAATCGTAATAATGACAATCTGTGTAATTTTTATTGAAATCGGTTGAGAAACTTTGGAGTTATGGAACATTGAAGTTAAATCCAGTATGCAGTATAGGGTTCAGAGTATGTTATAGTCGGGATTTCTTCGACTTCTTGCTTTGTGTATGCACATTAAATTAAACATTTACTTCAAAATGCAGACGCATATATATAAAATTAAATATTCATGATAAATACGCTTTATGTGCTGAATTTTATTCTATATATAATATTTACGCGATATACAGTCGAACTTGCATATAACGAACTTGCATATAACGAACTTTCGTTTAACGAACTTTCGTCTAACGAACTTTCGTTTAACGAACTTATACCACGAATTAATTTCCAGAACACGAATTTTCTCTATAACGAAGTTTTTCTTGTCTACTTGAAATTCGTTATAGGGAATTTTGACTGTCGTATAGTTATTAATGATATTAGCACAGTATTTCCAGTGTGCGCCTTGCTATTTGTGCGTGAAATTTCAACTCATATTTAGCACATTTTTAAAATAGAATCTTAATTCAGAAAACAAAAACGCACAGAAAGACTCATAGATACTGACAAAGTGTATCAATGGAGCGATTTGGCTTTGTGTTTTGATTATTCAGAACAATTCAAGCAATTTTGCAATGGACTACAAGTTTGAAATCTTGTTCAGAATTATGTATATTTGTTCTGAAAAATATTTAATTTGCACTAAGTCTGATGTTTCTGAAGCCAATAATGTATTTGGTGCGATTTAAGAAGACTTTTACTTGATTCAAGTAAAGTTTTTCGTGATTAAAGTTAACTATTACTAGAATCAAATAGTGCCTTTCTAGATTCAAGAAATTTTTATCTTATATTAGAAGTTTTTGAAGAGTTTTCGAAGTTTAAGATGAGTTTCACTGATTTCAAGAAAAGTTTTTCTTGATTTAAGTAAAGTATTACTAAAATCAAATTGAGTTTTGTTAGTTTAAAAATTATTTTATTTTTTATCATTATATTATTGAAACTTTTTGAAGTTTAAGAAGTTTTTTACTTGATTCAAGTAAAGTTTGGCTTGATTCAAGTAAAGTTTGGCTTGATTCAAGTAAAGTATTCATAGAATCAAATACAGATTAAAGAAATTTTGTCTTATAATTATACTTTTTGAAGAGTTTTAGAAGTATTTTACTTGATTCAGGTAAAGTTTTTCTTGATTAAAGTTAACTATTACTAGAATCAAATTGAGTTTTGTTAGATGAAAGAAATTTTGAAGAAATTTTTACAAAATTTTGAAGAGTTTTAAAAGTTTAAGAAGAGTTTAACTTGATTCAAGTAAAGTTTCTCTTGATTCAAATAAAGTATTACTACAATCAAATAGTGTTTTTCTATATACAAGAAATTTTTTTTATATTACAACTTTTTGAAGAGTTTTAGAAGTGTTTGACTAGATTCAAATTGAGTTTTGTTAGATTAAAGAAATTTTGAAGAAATTTGCAGAACTTTTGAAGAGTTAGAAGTTTAAGAAGAGTTTTACTTGATTTAGTTTTTCTTGATTTAAATAAAGTTTTTCTTGAGTAAAGTATTACTACAATCAAATAAAGTTTTTCTAGATTAAAGAAGTTTTATCTTATATTAAAACTTTTTTAAAAGTTTCAGAAGTTTAAGAAGAGTTTTACTCGATTCAAGTAAAGTTTTTCTTTATTTAAGTAAAGTATTTTTGGATAAAAGTAAAGTTTTTCTAGATACAAGTAAAGTTTTTATTGATTCACGTAATGTATTACTAGAATCAAATACAGTTTTTCTAGATTAAAGATTATTTTGGCTTATATTAAAACTTTTTGTATATGATTTTTTTATTTGATACTTATTTCAATACACTTGTACTGTAGCATGGATTTTAAGAATCGAATGAACTCAAAACGAGAACATTCAAAATTGTTTATAAAATTTTTTCGTAATACCAAAATTCAACCTTTTTTTTATTACTGTTCAAAGTGCGAAAAAAAAACAATTTTCTTTTTTTTTTGTTCACCTTTTCGAGTCAGAATATTCTTCCTTATTTCCCTTAGAGCCTTTTCATTATATTGAATAACGTTTTGAAGACTTGTTTCGAATGCATTCGCAGGCACACTATACCGGCGTCTACGACTGCTTCGCCAAGATGTACCGCACGGAGGGTCCCACCTCCTTCTGGAAGGGTCTGACACCACCCGTTTTGGCCGAGACGCCCAAGAGAGCGATCAAATTCTTAGTGTTCGAACAGAGCAAGCAATACTTTCTCTTCGGCTCAGAGACACCGACGCCGCTCACCTTCTCAATGGCCGGCCTGACCGCCGGCCTGCTCGAGGCGGTCGCCGTCAACCCCTTCGAGGTGGTCAAGGTCACACAGCAGGCGAATCGGCAGCGGCAAGGTGTTGGCACCTTTGTCGTCGCCCGCGAGATCGTGAAGAGCGATGGCTTCGGGTTGCGTGGCCTGAACAAGGGCGTTACG
>JAWNNV010001042.1:57500-142500 GCA_035044485.1 Scaptomyza reducta
GCTGGTGAAGTCATCGCTATCGTCCATGGCCTTGTGTCGCATCTCACGGGCCTTGCTCTTCACGAGCGACTCCTCCAGTTTCTTGAGCTGCTCGTCATCCTGATCGAGTTCGGCCTTGCTGCCATGTGGCAGGAACTTCCAGCGCTTATCGTCGGGCGTCACCTTCGGACGCACCTTCACATACGCGGTGTAGTGTCCGCCATAGAGTCCGCCGGAGTGCTCGACGACGCCGTACAACGCATAGAGCAGCTTCTTCTGCTTGCGATCGATGTTGGGCAAGTTCTTGACCTTGGAGCCGCAGAAGGCGGCAATGTCCAGCAGCATCGTATAGGTGACCGGACGCGTCAGCTTGCGGAACACACAGCGCGGACCCAGCTGAAAGCGTTTCAGATGCAAGATGAGCACGGCCGGAGGGCTGGAGATGAGCAGCTGCTTGGTGGCATTCGTGTTGACGGACTTGGCCTGCGGATCGCTGCCATTGAGCCGGCGGGTGCAGCTCTCACAGCCGACCTTGTTCTGGCCGGTCATCAGCTCGACGGCGCTGAAGTTGTTCAGGCACGAGGGCACCGAACATTCGCCGACATCGCACTGGTAGCGCGGCGCTATGGTCGTGCTCCAGTCGGAGTAGCTTTGGGTGCGCACACGCTTCAGACGCGCCACATTCTGGGCGTGTTCGCGCAGCGACAGCTGCTCCATTTGGAGCTGCAGCTGGAGCTGCCCGGAGGATAGTTCGCGTATGAGCGAGGCGCCTTCCTCGCTCAGCCCCGCATTGACCAGACTTGCCGCCGTGCTGCCCTCCTGCTCATCATCATTATGCGGCTTGGTTGCCTGCTTCTTGTTGTTGGCTTCTTCTGGTTTGTTGAAGCCGCTGGTGGCACTGTTGCAGTTGGTGGCGCTGTGGCTGCTCGTTGGCGCCGGACTAGTCGCAATTCCTGAATCTGTAAAACATAAGTTGAGTGAGTAGTTCTGTCTCTTTCGTTTTGGTGTTACCATTCTCGTCCTCCTCCAGCGAATCCTTGTCCATGTTGTGTTCCATGTGCGCATTGCCATTGCTGTCCTTGTAGAACTTGCCGCCGCGTCCCGCGCCAGCAACTGTTGCTGTTGCAGTTGCTCCGCCGGCGGCGGCGGCGGCATTATCCTCGACCACATTGTCCTCGACATCGGCGTCCGAATGCTCGGAGGTGGTGCCACTCAGCGACAAGGTGTCCGCAGCCCAGCGTGCCGCCTTGCCACCATCGCCAGTGCCAGGCTGTTGTTGCTCCGGCTGCAGCTGCTCCTCGCTGGCATGGCAATGATCGCCGCCGCCGGCGCTGTTGCTGCTTGGATTGCTGCTTGGATTGCTGCTGGTGTTGCAGCTGGTGTTGTTGCTGCTGTTGTTGCTGCTGATGTTGCTGCTGGTGTTGCTGCTGGTGTTGCTGCTGGTGCCACTGTAGTTGTGATTGTCCTTGAGGGTGAGCTTTTGAGCCTGCTTGGTGCGCTGATGCTTGGCGGCACGTTTCGCCTTGCGTTCGCGCTCCTTCTCCTTCTTGACCTGGGCCTTGGAGGGACCCAGCGGATCCTGGCCGTTGTCGTTGTGCAAATAGAAGGACGAATGCTCGGTGAAGACAACGGTGTCCGTGTCGCCATTACTGAACTTGGCATTGATGTTGTTGTTGGCTGTGTTGCTGCCAAAATTGAGCGCCAGGGGCGAGTGGTCGGGACTAGTTTTGCGACGCTGCGGCGGCTGTGGCTTCTCGACGGCGACCGGCAAGGACATGTCCAGGAAGTACTCGTGCCGCGACGAGACATTGAAGCAGTCCTGGCAGGTCAGCGTCGAGACCAGAAAGCCACGAAACACTTGCTCCGGACGCAGTATGCGATCGGCTGCCTGATTGCCATAGATTTTGCACTTTTGCCGCAACTCCTCCGACACGCTATTGATGTCCTGATAGCCTAGATTCTGCAGGATGACACGCTGATAGCGTTGCAGATCCTCCGAGCGTACGCTCTCCAACAGCTGACGCAACAGCTCATGCGCATCGTGCTGATCTCCGCCCGTAAACTGTGGACACTTCGCGCACAATCTATCGAAGAGTTTGCTGGGCGTAAAGACGCCGCCGCCGCATTGGAGCTCCTCGAGTGCGTTGGCCAAGGCGGCGGTCAGATTGCCCCACGAGGACAATGTGCCCCTGATGGTGGGCAGCTCGATGTCGCCCTGCTCCTTAAAGTTAAACGTTCCGCCGGGCAGCACGAATCTACAAGCAAGTGTTTTTAGGGTTTAGGAGTCGTCGCAAAAGTTTCTTCGAACTAAACTTACTCTTCGCCGGGCTCGGCCAGCTCTTTGAGTACGGCGAGGAGAAAGGGTGTCTGGGCCAGACACTGCATGACGGCATTGAAGAAGCACGTATTGCCCAGATTGGTCAGGCCGCGTACGCGTGCCAAGCGCTCCAGCTGCCGGCTGGACGGATCCAATGCATCGGCTCTGTCCAGCACACGCTTGGCCAGGCCGGGTCCAGCCAGTGGCGGCGGTGGCGGTGGCGGTGGCGGTGGCAGTGGTATGGCTGTACCCATGGCCAACATGCCGCCAGCACCGCCATTAACCGTCGCCAGTGGCACAATGCTGCTCATCTGCTCCAGCGTTGACTTCAGCTTGTACTCAATGTTGTTGATCGTTGTGGGCGAGACTGCGTCGAGTGCCTGGGGCTTGGGCGGCTTCTGGGCGAGACGCTTGACCAGTTCGACGCACTCGAGCAGATTCTTGCGCGACTTGGCGTTGATCTCCGTGTCACAGCTGTAGCACCAGATCTTGAAGGAGCGCGTATTCAAGGCCAGAGCATGCGAATCCGAATGGGGTTTCTAAAGAGAGAGAGACGATGAGTAACTGGTTGAATCCTGTATGAATCCTGCCTTACCTGATGATGCTGCAGGGCATGCTGGTTGCGTGCACGGCCGCACAGCTGTGTGCCACACTTGAGGCAC
The DNA here is from genome assembly GCA_035044485.1 of Scaptomyza reducta. NCBI lineage: Eukaryota > Metazoa > Arthropoda > Insecta > Diptera > Drosophilidae > Scaptomyza > Scaptomyza reducta. The sequence continues at coordinate 60,459 of JAWNNV010001042.1, forward strand.
AGCCAGAGCGTGTTGTCCGACTCACAGTCGGCGGGTGCTTCGTTGCCCCCAACACCCGTGTCCTGCTTGGGGCACTGGCCGCACTCGAAGAGCAGGCCGGTGGCCTTGAGCTGACGCCGCAGGCGGGCTGTGTCCACCGATTTCTTGAGATGCTGACACACTGTGGCACTGCCGGCCAGCGAGCTGCCACGCAGATGATGATGATGATGATGATGGTGGTGGTGAGGATGATGATGATGATGATGATGCTGGTGTCCATTGAGCAGCTCCTCCTCACCGGAATCGGTTGAGCTGCTCGCTGTTTCGCGTGCCTCCGCCGGCTGACGTTTCTTCACCATGGCGTTGCCACCTTGCACGTTCACGGGCACGGGGGGTACGGGGGGCACGTGGGGCACGGGCACTTTGCTCACGCACACTGAAAATGAAAAGTTATAGACTGTAGCTATGGTGCGAACTAGTATGACAACCATCGAGCGTATGGAGCGTATGGCGTGCTTTAACCGATCGTAGATATTTCTATTTCGTTCAGATTTATCTTTGCATTGCAACAACAACAACTCCTGCTGCTGCTGCTTCTTCTTCTCCTTCTTTTGCTTTTGCTTGTCGGCAGCAGTTGGATTTTTCTTGTTGCGTTTGTTGTTGTTGTTGCCTTGATTGTTGTTGCTGTTGTTGCCTTGATTGTTGTTGTTGTTGTTGGTGTTGCTGTTGTTGTTGCTGTTGTTGTTGCTGTTGTTGTTGCTTTGATAGTTGTTGTTGCTTTTGCTGCTCCTGCATTTACGAACGCGATTCGCCATTATATATATATATATATATATATATATAGTTGTTGTTTATAAGATTTGATTTTAGTTTGAGCGATTAGCAAAATGCGATATGGAATTTTTAGTCTGAACTGATTTGTTGTTGAATTTGAAAATGTTCACTCCTTGGTGATTTTTGAAAAGTGTTTTTTTCATTTACAGCTAACTCGAAGCAAAGCAAACTACGTTGACGGATAGACACTACAAATTGTATGTGTGTGTGTGTGTGTGTGTATGTTTTTTAGAGGCATTTTTTGCCACGCCCACTTCAACCCTTGCATTTTGATGCTTCACAACTTCACACCTGTTTGGAAGCTGTGGCTACACTGCAAAAAAATCAGTAACAGTTTTTGTTTCTGCTGTTTTCATTTGCGGCTGCATTGTTATTGTTTTCGCCGCTAACCCAACTCACATGCGCTGTGGTGAAGTTGAAAAACTAATTTGCTCAGCAGCTAGCAGCAGGTAATAAGTGTAATTGTTATATATTACACAATTAATATTATTACACTTTAATATTTGGGAATGTTTATGTGTTGATTGCATTGCGTTTGCGCGTCCCGAATATGTATTCCCGGCGAATATTCCCGAATGCAGTAACATGCATTACCCACACCCTCGCAAAAATTCCCGTTGCATTGCGGCGAGACAGCTGATTTATGTATTAACCGTACAGTTCACACACACACACACACGCATGCGATTTGTAGGGTGTTTACATTTCATTGCGTTCCCGTTACTATTTAGCTGTAAATGACAGCCCTATCTAGCGTTGTTGTTGTTGTTTTTTTCATGGTGCGGTTGCTGCAGTTTTCGTTGTTGTTATTTTTGTGTTTTGGGGTCAATTCTGAACGTTAGACGCAGCCGACGCTCTGCTGCGACGGCAAAGCAAAGCAGCGCAGCGTTTTGTTTGAGGTTAAGTTTAAGTTCATGTGCTGCCATATTGGGCAGCAGCAGCAGCATTGTTGTGCTTTGTCTCTGTGCGTGTGTGTGTGTGTGTGTGTCTGGTGTATGTGGTTGTTGTCTGTCGTGCGAACCCAGCAACAATGCAGCTGCCATAAACACAAATACACTGAGATTTTGAGGTTGTGGGGGCAGGGCCTCTCAACCTAATTATTATTATGTTATGTTACCAACAAATATATACATATATACGCACGAACACACACACACACACACACAAACCGTGGAGAGAGACAGGATATTAAAATGGTTGCGAGATTTATTGTTCTCTCCATACGCACAGATTTTTATGCACACTCATCGTCATGGACTATGTGTTTTTATTGTTGTATTACCTTGAAGTTTGATTTAGCAATATGCGTTGTACATCAAAGATTTTCACGTTTTTTGTAAAGATTTTGCGCCTAACCACTTCGTAAACACCAGGCAAACAAAAAAAACGTGAGCTTCAATTCAGTTTGCATTCGCATTTAATAAGCAATGAAAACATCGACACAACTACTCGATACCAATACATTTCGATGCAAATGCAACCATGCACTATCGAGCCACAAGTATCGATACCAAGTTGACAAGAGTTGCCAGCGCTCTTTGTATCGACAATTGTGGCGTTTGCGCGATAGATGGCGCCAAATTCAAATATCAACTTTGGCCGTTGCGCGTTTAAATATATATAAATAAATATATATATATATATATGTGAGCTTTGTTGTGAATAGATGTTTGGTTGTTGTTTTAAAAACAAGTTCAAATAAATGTGCAAACCAATCGCAAATGATATTTATCATAACAACCAAAACGCAACCAAACTTAATTCAGCAATCAAAAGCAACAACAACAACGAAAACGAAAGCAACAAAAAGCGAAGCCTATCATAAAGGAAACTTCCAGACATAAACTCCCTATAATTACCAACACCCCTGAATGTTGTAAATGCATCAAAATTGTACCGCCCCTCAGGGCAATATTTCATGCGACGACGACGATAAAAAAAACAACAACAACAATAATAACTGAAACAGGTATACGCCAAGCGTAAGAAGAAGAAGAGGAAGAAAAAAACTGTGCATTCAATTTTGAGTTGGGTTTCACGATGCTGCCCTATCCCTTTTTGTCTTTGTCCGTCTGTCCGTAAGTCCGTTCGTCTGTTCGGCTGTCTCTCTCTGTCTCCCTGTCTCGCTCAATTTGCTTGAATTGAGTCGTCATCCAGTGCGTGTGTGTGTGCGTATGCGTATATGTGTATGTGTGTGTGTTTGTGTATTATCATCATTATGATCATTTTTAGTTTTTCCTTTTCTCTCTCGCTTTTTTTTGGCTTTGTGTCCTCGTGCTCATAATTGCCCCTTAATGGCATTGTGTATACAAATACTAAGACACACCTGCTCGCCCCCCCCCCTCCACCCTCCTCCCTCACCCACCGCTGCTGCATGCCAGAGAAAAATTAAATGCAAGAAGAGACAGGAACTGCGCACATTAAAGTCCCATAATGCATAATAACATCAAAAGATAATTTCGCATAAGAAAAAAAATGAAAGAAAAACAAAAACAAAAACATGTTGTTGGACACAGCCGCAGCAAGCGCGAGAGGGAGATGGAAACAGCGAGAGCTAGCGAGCGCAACAGTGAGTAAGTGAGAGAGCGAGAGAGGGAGATAGTGCGTTTCCCTTCACGGTTCCCGGTACAAATTTGCTGTAATGAATATTTCGCAGAAGACGTAAATCGATTCCTGGACGAAGCGCGGCTGCCGTTCGCATCATCTCCTTCCCCCCTTTACCTACCACTCCACCCCTCTCTCTTCCCCTACGCCTCTTCCTTCTGTCAGTCTCTTAGTCTTAGCATCATCATCTTCATTATGTGCATGCAAAGCGCAGTTTAGTGTTCGATTCTTCTTCTTCTTCGCATTGTTTTGTACACTGCTTGAGTTGGTTTGGCTTTCAGATACCCTGTACTTATGATCAACGGGCGAGAACAACTTCAAGTTCGCAACAATACCAGCTTAAAATAAGCTTAAATATAATATATTATGTTAGTTTAAGTTGGATGGGAATATTGAAGCTTCAAGCTTGCTTTTACAGGGTATCTACGGATTTAGTTGGGTTGCCACGAATCCATGAAATGGGTAAAAAGTAAAAGACTTCAGTTTTGGAACATTCTTCGCGTAGAATAAGTTTGTTGCAATCGATAACATATTGGGTTATCGATATACACATGTTATCGATAACAGTAAGATCTTGAAATTGCACAACTTGAAACTTGGAACATTCTTCTCCCAGAACAATTTCGTATAAATCGATAATATTTTGGGTTAAAACTTAAAACTTGGAACGTTCTTCTCCTAGAATAGTTTTTTAATCGATAACATTTCTAGTTATCGATATACACATGTTATCGATAACAGTAAAATCTTGGAAATTGGAAAAGTTCAAACTTGAAACATTCTTCTAGAGAAAGTTTTCTAAAATCGATAACATTTTGGGTTATCGATATACGCATGTTATCGATAACAGTAACATCTTAAAATTTGAAAACTTCAAACTTGGAACATTTTTCTCCTAAAACAAGTTTTTTAATCGACAGCATTTCTGGTTATCGATATATACATGTTATCGATAACATTAAGATCTTGGAAATTGGAAAACTTCAAACTTGGACATTCTTCTCCCAGAACAATTTCGTTTAAATCGATAACATTTCTGGTTATCGATAAATAAATATTATCGATAACACCAAGATCTTGGAAATTGAAAAACTTGAATATTGTTTTTGAAACTAAAGCCGAAATAATAAAAATCGATGAAATTTTTATTGAAATCGTAAGCGAAACACCAGAGATATGGCAGATTGAAGTTTAGTCTAGAATTCAGAGTAATGAAGGGCATGAGTGGGGGGGTTCAGGGTATCTCCTCGTTGAGCTGAATTTCTTCTTCTTTTTCAGATATTATCTTGAGTCTCTCTTACAGAATTTTAACAAATTTCCCTCCACCACCTGGTTAATACTGTTTTTTTCAGTGTATGTGTGATTCATTAGCGTTTTCCTAATTTTTTTACTCAAGCAATAACATTATCCAAACAAATTCCCCTCTTGGGCTAGCTTTGAGCCATGAGCAATAATTAAATAATTTTGTTAATGCTTCAAAAACGAAATAGTCGTAAAAAATGATTAAGCTATTTTTTTCAAGCCTCGAAGCTCGCTCTCTCTCTCTCTCTCTCTCTCTCTCACACACACACTCTTTCTCCCTCTCTCTCTCTCTTTCTGTTTGCTCCTTCATTACTTATTGTGTACAGAATTCCAATCTGGCGATTTGTTACATTTTTACAGTTTAAAACTTTATTTGCTTCTATGATATTAATTTTTATTATTAAAGATTGAAGATTAAAGATTGTGTTCGAATCTTTGTTACCCTTTCAAGCAAAAACTACTGAACGGATTTTAATGAAACTTTCAGATAATAAAGCTTATACATTTAACTCGAATATAGGATATATTTTCTGAAGATATTACGTGATTTGGTGTTGGAATATCGTAACTGGAAGACGAGCAAGTTTTTCGAGAATTCCAGATTTCACATTTGATTTTTGAACATTTCGAGACTCTTTGCAGGGTATACAATTGTTGGGTTTGGTTCACAGTTTGTTGGTTTGTTCAAAATTGCGCAATAAATTATGTTGAATGCAACATTCGCAGCATGTTGCATGCTGTGGCTCGCTGTGGCGCCACAACGATTGCGTGTATTTAAATCATCTTCCATTTACAGCTTCTGTTCGCCACAAACTCTTCTCCTCTCCGCCTTCTCGTTTCTTGTTCAGCTTAAAAGCTCTCATTAAATGTTGCAAATATTCTTAAATGAGTTTTGAACCCAATTACAGTAAATATACTTTTCCGGACATCGAGAATGGGTTGAAGACTTTAGTTTATAATAGAAATAGAAGAGAAACTAGTAAGGCTCGAAGGGTCGACAAATTCCGACTAGACGGTATCCGGAACCTTATGATGAACCCTATACTACATGTTTGTGTGTGTAATCGTATATTGCATCCTTGACCTAACTTCAAAGTTCCATATCTCCGGTGTTTCTCAACCGATTTCCATAAAAATTTCACAGTTTGTCATTATTTCATCTATATTTTCAAACGCCATTTCAAAGTTTTCCAAATTCAAGATTTTGTTGTTATCGATAACATGTGTATATCGATAACGGAAAGAGTTATCGATAATTTGAAACAAACTTATACTTCCTAGGGATTAGGTGAGCTTATGTTTTCAAAATTCAAGATTTTTTTGTTATCGATAACATGTGTATATCGATAACGGAAAGAGTTATGGATAAGTTGAACAAACTTGTACTGCCTAGAGATTAGGTGAGCCTGCCAAATTCCAGATTTTGTTGTTATCGATAACATGTGTATATCGGAAACTGGAAAAGTTATCGAAAATTTGAAACAAACTTATACTTTCTAGGGATTATGTGAGCTTATGTTTTCCAAATTCCAGATTTTGTTGTTATCGATAACATGTGTATATCGATAATAGGAAAAGTTATCGATAAGTTGAAACAAACTTGTACTGCCTAGGGATTAGGTGAACTTATGTTTTCAAAATTCAAGATTTTTTTGTTATCGATAACATGTGTATATCGGAAACGGAAAGAGTTATCGATAAGTTGTACGTACTTCGTACTTCCTAGGGATTAGGTGAGCTTGTGTTCCAAATCTGGAGTCTCTAGCTCTTATAGTCTCTGAGTTCGGATAGACAGGCATAGCTCTATCGACTTTATATACTGATACTGATATACCTTTAAGAGCATTTATCTCAGCTTCTGCTGAAGCGATGAACTTCAAATTTGTTGTAAGTCTTTCTATGAAACCCAAAGTCTGTAGGCTCGAACAATTTCTCACTGTGTAATCGATTATTGAGCGGAACGTCTTTGGCTCTATGTTTATGATCTACAATTCCTGGTAATGATGCAACATTGTGCTTGCCACACAGCTATTATTCTCTCTGCCTCAACTTCAACTTCATCTGCATCAACATTTTTTTTTTCCATTTGTGGCACAAATGGATCTTCAAATGAATTTAAATTGGTGCAGCTTCTACTACTACTTCGTCTTCTTCGTTTTCTTCTTCTTCGTCTTCTTCTTCGTCTTCTTCTTCGACTTCTTCTTCTTCTTCTTCTTCTTCCTCTTCTTCTTCTTACCTGCAGCATTTGGCGGCTGCATTTCAAAGGAGAACTTATCTATCTCTCGCTCTTACTCTCCTCCCTCCCTCTCTCTCTCTCTCTCCCCCTCTCTCTCTCTCTTTCTCTCTCTTTCTCTCCTGTCCTCTCTCTCTTCTCTCTCTCTCCCTCTTCTTATCAGCGCTAAACAATTGCCGCCCGTTCTTATCATTTAATGAACGCGCCCCAAAAAGCTTGAAGGATGCCAAATGAGAAAAAAACCAAGACCCTGGCGGCTGCCCCTTGCCGCATGCCACACGTGCGTTTATCTTAAGTAAATGGCAGCCGACTTCAAGTCAAGTTGATTACCGCTGTTGTTGTTGTTGCTGTTGTTGTTGTTGTTGCAATGCACAATGTTAATATAGCGATAATCATGGCTCCATCTACTAATTAATTGACTCTTTGTGTTGCTCTCCTCTTTTGGTTTATCTACCTCGCATTCCCTCTCGCTCTCTCCCTCTCCCTCTCTCTCGTGCTCGCCATCCCACCTGCTTTGGCAATCTGCGGCACTTTTCGTTTCATTTCCAAAAGCCTGTTTCAATTCCTCTTTTTTTTTACTGCCTGATGCACTTTGGCATCTCCTTCTCCTACTTCGTCTCTTCCTCTTCTCCTTCGTCTGCTTCAGCGCAGCAGTCAGGCATTCGGCTCCCTTCCTCTCCCTCCCTCTATCTTCTTACTTGGCGCGGCGACGGCTTTTGTGCTTTTTGCGCCTTTTGCCTACACATATTTGCACTTTGGCTGTCTTTTAAGCTCCTACTTGAAACTCACCTCACCCTCTCCCCCTTCCCGTACCCTAACGAACATCATCTGCTTGCTGCTTAATGCGTTCAATTCATGTGTGTAGATAATTTTGACATTTAGTTTCTTATCTGAAGGTTTTATTTCCATTTCATTCCATTTCCAGAGTTGACGCCTCAGCCGCAGTCGCTGTCGCAGTTGACGTCGCTCGGTGACTGCGTCAGTTTTGAGTACTTTTGTGCGGGAGGTCGCTAAATTAGCACCTAAACACACACACAGACAGCAACAACAACACGTATAGTGTTGATCTGTAGCCCTGGCAACTTTATTAGCACCCTCGAGAAGAGAACGGGTGAGCGAGAGAGAGAGAGAGCGCGAGAGTCGGAATCTTTGATCTTTTGCCGAATGCCGAACGTCGAACGATGATGAGTTGCTTTTATTTACACACACACACACATACAAAAACCATACATTGCTCGCACACACATACATAAGCATACACATGCTCGCTTATACTCTTATACTCTTTACTTAAGGTATAAGCACTTTAGTTAGCACTTGGCTTAAGGATCAAATACACAAATATAATAATATAATAATATAATAATATAATAATATAATAATATAATAATATAATAATATAATAATATAATAATATAATAATATAATAATATAATAATATAATAATATAATAATATAATAATATAATAATATAATAATATAATAATATAATAATATAATAATATAATAATATAATAATATAATAATATAATAATATAATAATATAATAATATAATAATATAATAATATAATAATATAATAATATAATAATATAATAATATAATAATATAATAATATAATAATATAATAATATAATAATATAATAATATAATAATATAATAATATAATAATATAATAATATAATAATATAATAATATAATAATATAATAATATAATAATATAATAATATAATAATATAATAATATAATAATATAATAATATAATAATATAATAATATAATAATATAATAATATAATAATATAATAATATAATAATATAATAATATAATAATATAATAATATAATAATATAATAATATAATAATATAATAATATAATAATATAATAATATAATAATATAATAATATAATAATATAATAATATAATACATCGATATAACTGTTATAATGTTTTTAATGCATTTATTAAATATTTATTATTATTATTTATTAAGAATTTGTTATATTATAATATTATAAGATTTTTTCTTTATATATTCGAAATGTAAATCTTTCTTATAGAGGCAATTAGCTTAAGAACTATATTATATGTACTGGAAAAAGTTTTGCTAATGATGATTTTTCCTATATCATGTTTTTGGAATTATTTTTCTAAGAACTTTACTTCACCGATCCTTAAACTGATGCTTAAGCACTGACGAATCATGCCTTACCTCAGAAAATTCATAGCGGAAAGTGTATTTGGCAGTCGTTAACATACATTTTTCATTAAAATTATTATATTTTTTTGCGATTCTTGAGTTTTTGCACGCAGGATATGGCAAATTATGCTTGGCGCGCCCTCGTTTGAAACGATTTGAAGCGAACTCTCGAATACTTAATCCATTATTTTAGTATTTCATATTGTTTTTTTCATAAAGTTCGCTTTATTGTTTTCCCTTTTGGGTTGCGTGGCCTTTGTTATTGTTCCTGTGATATCCTGGCTAGCGCCAGGCTCCGTTACCTGTCTCGTAAGATTGCCGGGTCCTGCCATTCTTTTCTTTCCCATATCAATTTCAAATGCTTCTATTATGCGATAGAGCTAATAAGCATTGTGAAGCTGTGCCTCGTATCCAGCATTCAGAGTATCTAGAGTTTCAAGTATGTGTGTGTGTGTGTGTATATTGCATGCTTGAGTTAACTTCAATGTTCCATATCTCAGGTGTTTCTCAAACGATTTCAATAAAAATTTCACAGTTTGTCAATATTTCGTCTCAAGTTTAAAACGTCATCTCAAGTTGATTTCAAAGTCCTATATCTCCGGTGTTTCTTAACCGATTTGAATTTAATTTTCACAGTTTGTCATTATTTCATCTATATTTTCAAACTGCATCTCAAAGTTTTCCAAATTCAAGATTTTGTTGTTATCGATATCATGTGTATATCGAAAACGGGGAAAGTTATCGAAAATTTAAAACAAACAAGTTCTTCCAAGTGATTAGACGAGCTTATGTTCCAAATCTGGTGTCTCTAGCTCTTATAGTCTCTGAGATCGGCGATTTCATACAGACGGACAGACGGATATATGGCTATATCGACTCGGCTGTTGACGCTGATCACGAATATATATACTTTATGTGCTCGGAGTTGCTTCCTTCTGCCTGTTACAGCACTTTTCCCAAAACATTCCTTAAATTCTTCGTTGAATCTTAAGCCCACAAGTATGTTTCTATTCGTATATAAATATATATGTATATATATATATATGTATATATGTATATGCATATGTATGTGGTTTTTGTCAGCCTTCCTTCGCTCGCATTTTGTCATTCTTCGTTACTCAATAATAGTAAAATCATGCGAGCAGCGTTTGTGTAACTAAAGTAGCCAGAGAAGTGCCGCTGGACAGAGCTTACAGTCGTGTGCATAAGTAAACGCACGGTTTATGTTTTAGCACCCATTGCTATAAGGAATCGATATTTATAGATATGTATAATATATGTATATAATATTGATGCAATTATCTAACTTCAACTTTTAAGGAAAGACAAAGAGAAGAAAATAAAAAATAATAAAAAAAAAGGTATAAAAAAACATTTTCTACTCTTTAAACTGTAACATAACTTTTGCGTGTCACTGTGTGTGTGAGCTTGTGTGTGTATGTGTGTGTATGTGCATATCATATTGTCATCATGCCGCCAGACTCAACATTTGTTAAGTACGTGTGCCAACAACAACAACAGCAAGAACAGCTAGAATAACAACAACACTTTACATTCGGCTTTTGTGCTTTGCGCTTTGTTACAGCTACTTTAATCCCACTCCCCCTTCCCCCTTTACCCATGCACACAATCCCACAGGGCGTAACTTTAGATGCCAGCAATGTTCACAATGTTGTTTTAGTTGTTATTCTAGTTGCTGTGTTTTGTTGTTGCTGTTCTTCTAGTTGCTGTTGTTGTTGTCTGTTCTTCGAGTTGTTGTTGTTGTCTGTCTGCCTGTCTGGCTTTGGCTTGAGTTGCGGTAATTCACACGCTCTGGCCACACTGCTTGGAATGATTCCTTGCATTGTAATTATCGCATTAATACCTATGGCTTCGGCACACAAGTTCTATGCCTACAAAGCACCCCTCCCCCCACCCCTCTCTCATTCGCTTGGCGCATATTGAATTGCAAAGCGGGCGCCAGTGTTGGGAGGCATTCAAGTTTCTTGAACTAAAGTACTTAAAGTAAGGAATAAAAATCAAATACAGTTCAATATTTGTGTCTTACTTAAGACCAACTAACTTTGTTAATAATAACGTTATACACGATATCCTATACTTTAAGCAAACATTCATGATACTTGAGTTAACTTCAAAGTTCTATATCTCCGGTGTTTCTTAACCGATTTCAATAAAAATTAAACAGTTTGTCATTATTTCGTCTCAAGTTTCAAACGTCATCTCAAGTTAACTTCAAAGTTCCATATCTCCAGTGTTTCTTAACCGATTTCAATAAAAATTACACAGTTTGTCATTATTTCGTCTCAAGTTTCAAACGTCATCTCAAGTTAACTTCAAAGTTCTATATCTCCGGTGTTTCTTAACCGATTTCAATAAAAATTACACAGTTTGCCATTATTTCGTCTCAAGTTTCAAACGTCATCTCAAGTTAACTTCAAAGTTCTATATCTCCGGTGTTTCTTAACCGATTTCAATAAAAATTTCACAGTTTGTCATTATTTCGTCTCAAGTTTTAAACTGCATCACAAGTTAACTTCAATGTTCCATATCTCCGGTGTTTCTCAACCGATTTCAATACAAATTAAACAGTTTGTCATTATTTCATCTATATTTTCAAACTGCATCTCAAAGTTTTCAAAATTCAAGTTTTTGTTGTTATCGATACCATGTGTATATCGAAAACGGGAAGAGTTATCGAAAATTTGAAACAAACTTGATTTTGCTAGGGCTAAGGCGAGCATATGTTCCAAATCTGAAGTCTCTAGCTCTTATAGTCTCAGAGATCGGACGGACGAGTGATGCTGATCAGGAATATATATACCTTGTGGGTTCGGAGATGCTTCCTACTGCCTGTTACAACACTTTTGCACGCAACCTTATACCCTTCTTAATAATTTTCAATGGGTATAGCAAGAAGTCGAAGAGATTTAACTATATCGATCGATTTGGCGATCTAGTCGGAATCGATCGATGCTCAAGTTGATCGACGAGAGCATAGAGAGAGAGTAAACGGTAAGAAGAAGTAAGCATAGATCGTGACTTGGCAGCGTCGTCGTCGTCGTCGTCGGTAAAACATCAAGCGTACTAAAATAAAGTACTCAAAACGTATTTAAAAGCACTAAACACAAGTACCAGAGATTAATAAGCGCTTTTGAACTCAGCCGACCAGAAAACTAGTTAATGGTCCAACAGCAACAACAACAACAACAACAACTATGCAAAAATATATATGTGTATTTATTTAAGAGTGCTCGAGTTGAGAGTGGCTCGACTAAAGGATACTCTGTAAAGTAGGAAAGAGAAAGATCAATTTGGGAATCAATGAAATGTTTCGAAAATGTCTAGCAGTTAAGATTTATCGAGTTTCTTTCAGCAATGAGTTTGAGAAATCGATACTTATCGATATCAGATAATCTTGAGGTAATTATCAGATTATCAATAAGATCTTAAGCTTTGAAAGAAAGAGAAGGAGTTGAAAATGTAAAAAATCTTTTAAGAGTTTCTTCTAGCAATGGATATAAGTAATCGATATTTATCGATAACAGATCATCTTTAGGAAATTATCAGATTATCAACAAGATCTTAAGCTTTCGAAGAATGACAAAGAGTAGAACATGAGAAAAATCTGTAAAGAGTTTCTTTTAGAAGTGATTTAAGGAATCGATATTTATCGATATCAGATAATCTTGATGCAGTTATCAAACTATAAATAAGATCTTAAGCTTTGAAAGAAAGACAGAGAGTATAAAATGTGGAAAATTCATAAAGAGTACTTTTAGCAATGTGTATAAAGAATCGATATTTATCGATATCAGATAATCTTGATGCAATTATCTACACTTAAACTTTTAAAGGAACACAGGAGTAGAAAATGTGAGAAATCTATAAAGAGTTTCTTTAAGCAGCGGATGTAAGTAATCGATATTTATCGATAACAATATTAAACTTATGTACATTTAAGTTCTTAAGTTTTCGAAGCAAGACAGAGAGCACAAAATGTGAACAATCTCTTTACTCTTTGATGTTTATAGCTGTCTTCTTGTGCGCGTTGGTATACCCACAGATTTGAAAACGTTTTACAGGGTATATATAGGAAGAAATATGGTAAGCAAAGAGCAAACGGCGCCGGCGACTTCAGAAAGGGATTGCTTCATCCATGGATTGTCAACATCATTCAGCTAGATGGAACGGCAAACTGGGAACTACGAACTGGGAACTGGGAACTGGTCAATGCGATTGTGACTGTGACTGTGACTGTGACTGTGACTGTGGTGAAACGGTGTGGAAAATGGTGGAAAAATGCATGCCAAATGGCAATTGGAAAAGCTCAAATAAGCCAAGCAAACAAATCAAGTTCAAAGATCGAGGGGAACAGCAGCGGAGGAGGGGGGGGGGGGGGGGGGGTGGAAACGTTTGCTGAGCAAACATTGTACAGATTGAGTTGTAGCCGAGCGGGCAAGAGACGGACATATGGAGAGACAGTGAGAGAGAAAGGGATGGAAGCAAAGCTGCAAAATGCATTTGTGTGTTTGTTTTGTGGTTTGTTGGTTTGTTGGTTTGTGGGATCTGGTTGCGGAAGTCTTTGAAGATGGTACAACGGTGATTTAATAGTCAAAAAAGTCACAGTTACGGTTACAGTTCAAGTCACGGTTACAGTTACAGTCATAATTACAGTTACAGTTACAGTCACAGTCACAGTTATACTTACAGTCACAGTTACAGTTATAGAGTTCGTTCTAACACTAACAGTTACAGTCACATTTACACTAACAGTTACAGTCACATTTACAGTCACAGTTACATTTACAGTCACAGTCACAGTTATAAAGTTCCTGCTATTCACAGTTACAGTCACAATCACACTTACAGTCACAGTTACAGTCACAGTCACAGTTATAGAGTTCGTTCTAACACTAACAGTTACAGTCACGGTTATAGAGTTCCTGCTATTCACAGTTACAGTCACATTTACACTAAAAGTTACATTCACAGTTACATTTACAGTCACAGGCACAGTTATAGAGTTCGTGCTATTCACAGTTACAGTCACACTTACAGTCACAGTTACAGTCGCAGTTACAGTCACGGTTACAGTTACAGTTATAAAGTTCCTGCTAATCACAGTTACAGTCACATTTACAGTCACATTTACAGCCACAGTTACAGTTATAAAGTTCCTGCTATTCACAGTTACAGTCACACTTACAGTCACAGTTGCAGTTATAGAGTTCGTGCTACTCACAGTTACAGTCCCAGTCACAGTTACAGTCACGGTTACTGTAACAGTTAAGGAGTTCGTTGTATTCACAGTCACAGTTAGACTAACAGTTACAGTCACACTTACAGTCACAGTTATAGTGAAAGTTACAGTCACAGTTACAGTCACGGTTATAGAGTTCCTGCTATCACAGTTACACTAACAGTTATAGAGTTCGTTCTTTTCACAGTCACAATTACACTAACAGTCACACTTACCGCCACATTTACAGTCACAGTTACAGTTATAAAGTTCCTGCTATTCACAGTTATTATTGTTTCCTATAAATATTAGAAATGTGAAATTTTGAAAGAAAGTTTATCGCTCCTTCAGGCAAAAACTACCGAATGGATTCGGTTGAAACTTTGCAAACATAAAGCTTAGATATCTGAAAAGCACATAGACTATAATTTATACCCGTATTATGTTCGGGAACATTAGCTAAGCCCAACTGCTACCTCTTACACACTTATTTAATGCGTTCTTTGTGTGTTTTTCGCTTTATGAATAAACAATTCAAGATTTGAAGATCTTGTAATCGGAAAACATGAATGTTTCTCTCGGAGCCGGAGGCTGCGATTGTGATACTGAAGACAATGCAAACTAAGATGCCTCGCGGCATTCAACGTAGGTGCAGCAAAGCGAGGCAACACGCAACGAAAACACTTCACACCAAAGAAACCCAAGAGGGAGAGAGTGGGAGAGGGAGAGAGGAAGATGGAGAGGGGGTGATGTGACAAGCATATATGTTGTGTATTGTGTAAACAAAAGAATAAGTGCTTGCATTAGCTATTATAGGGTAGCAATTGCCCTACAGTGAGCCCTCGCTACATGCAACCTTGCCTTTTGTATATGTTTCTAGACCAGATTGATCTCGTTGACGATTGTTGTTCCACAACGAAAACAATTAACAAAGAGAGCCGCAAAAGAACGTAAGTGTGACCGACTAGAAACTACCCTATTACACAGTCATAGTTACCCTAGCATGTTTCCTTCCTTTTCACATACCTCTTAAGCGAAAATATAGTTACTTAACTTCGAAAATTATTCATTCAGGGCTATACTGTAGTTAAATATTCCTTGAAAAATATATAAAATGCATTTTATAATTTCTAAATAGCTGCTAAAGTGCTTAAATGAACATTTTTGGCCTCTTTGAAGTTATCGATATTTATCGATTTATATCGATTTTCTAGCGGAGCTATCGATAAATAACTCTTTTCGATTTTATACTTTCTAAATAGTTGTTAAAGTACTTTAATGAACATTTTTCTCCTCTTTGAAGTTATCGATATTTATCGATTGATTGTATATCTATCGATAAATAACAGTTTAGAATTCTAAATAGCTGCTGAAGTGTTTAATGAACATTTTTCGCCTCCTTGAAGTTATCGATATTTATCGATTTATATCGATTTTCTAGCTGAGCTATCGATAAATAACAGTTTTGAATTTTTTTCTAAATAGCTGTTAATGTGCATTAATGAACATTTTTCGACTCTTTGAAGTTATCGATATTTATCGATTGTTTGTATATCTATCGAAAAATAACTCTTTTCGATTTTATACTCTCTAAATAGTTGTTAAAGTGCTTTAATGAACATTTTTCGCCTCTTTGAAGTTATCGATATTTATCGATTTTTATCGATTTTCTAGCTGAGCTATCGATAAATAACTGATTTCGATTTTCTACCTTCTAAATAGCTGTTAATGTGCATTAATGAACATTTTCCTTCTATACTTTGTTACAAGCAACATATTCTGTTATCGATTTTTATCGATTTTTATTGCATTTCTATCGATAAATAACAGTTTTGGATTTTTCACTTTCTAAATAGATGTTGATGTGCATTAATGAACATTTTCCTCCTCTTTGAAGTTATCGATATTTATCGATTTTCCAGCTGAGCTATCGATAAATAACTGTTTTTGATTTTATACAATCTAAATAGCTGTTAATGTGCATTACTGAAAATTTTACTCTTATATTTGGTTATAAGCAACATATGCTGTTATCGATTTTTATCGATTTTTGTGTATTTCTATCGATAAATAATTTTTTTTTTGATTTTAAACTTTTTAAATAGAAGTTAATGTGCATTAATGAACATTTTCCTCCTCTTTCAACACGTACAAGTTATCGATTTTTATCGATTTTCTAGCTGAGCTATCGATAAATAACTGTTTTCGATTTTATACAATCTAAATAGCTGTTAATGTGCATTACTGAAAATTTTACTCTTATATTTGGTTACAAGCAAAATATGCTGTTATCGATTTTTATCGATTTTTTTGCATTTCTATCGATAAATAACTGTTTTTGCTTTTAGCTGTTAAAACATTATGATGAACCGTTAAACCCCATTTCAAATACTATCACAGGGTATAACAATAACGTCTCAGATTCTGTTGATACGCATGAGAGAAAGAGAGAGAGAGACGGGAGAAGAGATTGGGGGAGGGGAGGCTTACACGAGTATTAGCCTCGATGACAATCGAAAAAATGGTTCGAACCCAAAACTCAAACTCAATTCAGCTCAGTACCAGCTTAGTGGCCCGCTCATTGTTGGAAAACACTTGAAAAACGCTTGAAAAACGCTGCGGAAGTGTGCCCCGATTGAGCCTAAATACTTGCCACAACAGGTGGCATAGCAATTGCCTCGATTTCGATCATGCAACATTTGTCGTTGGTATGTTTGATGCATTCGCCTGCAGTATTGCTCTTTACCCTCACTTCCCCCCCTTCCCAACCCACTAAGTACTTTGTTTTACCCTCACTTCCCCCCCTTCCACTCCCACTCAATACATTTGCTTTAGCTTCGGCAACGCCTTCTTCTTCTTCCAGATAAAAATCTTTTGGCTACGCTTCGCCAAACACTCTCTCTGTACGTGTGTGTGTGTGTGTGTGTGTTTGTGTGTGTGTGTGTGTGTGTGTGTGTGTGTTTGTGTTTGATGCGCCCGCAAAAGCAAAAAAAAAAGAAAAAGAATTTGCTGCAATTCGTTTTGATTTGCGATTTTCATCGGCACCCTTCCCCCCCCCCCCCCCCCCCCCTCCCACCCACAAACGTTCTTCACTCACTCTCTCGCTCGCTCTCCCACTGTCCAACTGTCTCTTCGTGCCCGCTGTCCCAATTCCATTCGTGCCTGCTGCTGCCAGGGGGGCAAAAAAAATCTTATCTCACTGCCGGAAATCAAAGCGCACTTCAAAGATAGCCGACACCGACATCGTTGTTGTTGTTGTTGTTGTTGCAAGCAGCGAGGTCGCGGCGTTCAATTGTAAGTGCTGCCTCCCCCTCACCACCACAGCACCACCTTACATAGATGTATGTGTGTGTGTGTTTTACCTTTCAGTTTTGTTTGATCTTGTTGTTGTTGTTGGTCGTGGTGTGTGCGATCAAATTTCCCATTCCCCTAACAGTTGTCAATTCACCTCCACCACCACCTACCACACTCACTCACACACACGCTCTCTCTCCCTCTCTCTCTTTCAGGCAGATGTTTGGCGCAGCATGCCACTGCAGGTGCCTCAGCTTCACCCCAAAAAAAAACCCAAAGAAAATCAATCAAAAATTCCTGCTCAATCAAACATTCGATCGCCTCGTCGTGGTGAATTTCGCCATGCCCAATGCCCAATGCACGCCGCTCTATTAAATGCAACAATGCAAATGCCAATAATTAAGTGCAATTGGGCAGCGTGCACCTGAAAACGAAAACGAAACGAAACACATACAAATTCTAAGCGCGCTCACTCTCTCGCTCTCAATTAGCCTCGCTCTCTTGTGTTCCGTGCCAGCTGTTCCCGCAAGTTCGACGCTCGCGCTCTCTGCTGCGTTCAGCTCAGCATTCGGCATTGCTGTGTGCGTTCAGTCCACGTAAATGGTTCGACGAGTGTGGACGTGTTTTGCAATCGCTGCGCAAAATTGACAATTTCAAATTACGACAATCGGCGGCTTAACGCATATAAATTCATATATATATTTTTTTTTCACGTGCTTGCTTTTTAGTTGCCAATTCGCCAAGTGAACTTAAGTGTGCCACAGCATGTGGCCAACAATGTGACCCTGACCCTGAAACCCTTTTTGCATTGTTCCACAAAAAAAAAAAAAACTCAATTCCCTCCAGCCCAGTGATATAACTGTAAAATGCAAGCAATAGTAAAAACGATTGCACTGCTTGCCTGCTGCTTGCTGCTGCACTGCAGCACTGCGACCAGCAATGGCGGCAACAGTGGAACGCTGACTGGAACGCTCTCGGGGAATGCCGTTAACGGAAACGGTGGCAATGCGAACGGATTACAATGCCAGCGGATCGCCGTCTCGGCCTGCCAGGGACTTGGCTACAATATGACGGCATTGCCCAATCTGGCTGGTCACACCAATCAGCTGGAGGCTGAGTTGCAGGTAAGCCAAGAAGAACCAACTCTCCCTCCCCTTCCCTTCTAAGTGATCCCCACGATAAGAATTCTTGACGCTTACGTGCGAAAAAAGCAACAGAAAAAAAACTCACAAGCTATTGCGAAAGAGAGAGGGTGATGTGCGAGGGGGTGGGGGAGCGGTGGTTAGACGGATCTGTAACGGTAGATATGGACATGACTGGAACTGGAACTGTTTCTTCAGCTTGTCAGTTGACGTTGACGTTGACGTCGGCAGATCATCAAAAGCGCCTCCACTTTTTTGTTGTTGTTGTTGTTAGTTTGTTTTTAGTTTTGTTTGTTTTAGTTTTTTGTTGTTGTATTTTAGCAGCTTTTTTTGCTGCTGCTTCTTTTGTGAGATAAACGCAATGACCAATAGGAAAAGTGGAATGGAATCCTGACTAGAAGATACCCTGAGCCCTATACTAAGTGCTTGCAAGTATGTGTGTGTGTCTGTGTGTGTGGTTATAGTTGAGTTAACTTCAATGTTCCATATCTCCGGTGTTTCTCAACCGATTTTAACGAAACTTTCACAGTTTGTCTTTATTTCGTCGAAAGTTTCTAACTGCATCTCAAAGTTGTTCAAATTCAAGACTTTGTTGTTATCGATTACATGTGTATATCGAAAACGGGGAAAGTTATCGAAAATTTGAAACAAACTTGAACTGCCTAGGAATAAGGCGAACTTATGTACCAAATCTGGAGTCTCTAGCTCTTATAGTCTCTGAGATCGGCTCGACTGCTGCTGCTGATCAGGAATATATATGCTTTATGGGTTCGGAGTTGCTTTCTTCTGCCTGCTACATACTTTTGCACATAACCATTACCCATTTTCAATGGCTTCAGGGTAAAATAAACTTGAGAAATGCTCTTAGAATAAGCCAAAGATGTAGTAAATATATATATATATATTGATATAGAAATAATTTGTTGGGCAAAGGAAAAGCATATGGAAAAGTTGATCGTAGAATAGTACAAAGTATACCCACAATGTATATATATCGTATTGCACTAATTCTAAGCCAAATACGATCTCATTCTACATCATTTTTGTTTATTATTGAATATCTTAAAAGCTTCGAATATTTTTGATAAGTTTTTGGACATAACTGAAGGTTACATATATATTTTTTTTTTTTTATTTTTTTATTTTTTTTTTATTTTTTATTTTTTTTTTATTTTTATTTTTTTTTATTTTGATATATATATATTTTTTATATATTTTTTTTTTCATTATATGTTGTTCTTATATATATATATATTTCTTTTTTATCTCCCTTTTATCTACATATATCAGTCTTTAAAATTTTAGTTCTTTTCTATGTGGGAGGGGAACAAAAAGAGTCCCTACACTGAGCATATCTAGACAAGAGTGCAAACACGCCCAATACACACACAGACAGACACACAAACACACACAAACACACACATACACACACACACACTCGCACACACATAGACAGTAGAAGGCATAACAAAGTTATCAGTCAAAAGACTTTGGAGAAGCGACAGCCGCAAACATTTAATTGCTTTTCAATGTAAAATGCTGCTCGCTATCAGTGACGTCGCAGTCGGCGTCGACGTCGACGTCGCCGTTGCCGGCCGCCTTTGCATGTTCCAGATAAAATGATAAACTGAACGAAGAAGAAGCAGCGCAGCAGCAGTGCAGCAGCAGCAGCAGCGCAGCTGTAGGTAAAGCAGGCAACGAAATGAAATGAAATGAAACGAAACGAATAAAAAATGGAAATGGGTTTAACTGTAACTAAAGTAGTTGAGTATTTCTTTCGTTCTTTCGGTATGTGTTGTTGTTGTTGTTGTTTTTTTTTGGCCGGTAAGTGCATTTGAGGTCAGCGTCATTCCTTGGCCCATAATTTACCACGAGTGCGTGTCGAAAGCAGCAGCAGCAGAAGAAGAAGAAGAAGAAGAAGTTGAATGATAATAGTGAGATGGTAATATTATAGGTAATGGTAATGGTAATGGTAATGGGAATGGTAATGGCTAGAGCGTTTAGTGGGAAATCTAGAGAAGTGTGACGAAAAAAAAGAAAAGAACAAAAACGAAACCAGCAAAAGATGCCGAGAAAGAAGTGAGAAATGTGTGCGTGTGTGTGTGTGTGTGTGTGTGCGTAGATAAATGCTGCAGCAGACAGTAGTCAAGGGACAGTGTAAGGGGTGTGGTGGTGGGGTGTATAAGAGGTCATGGTCGGGTCTCTTTCTTTTAGGCACAAAGTCCATTAACACCTTTTTCTCTTCTTCTTGCTTTTCTTTACATTTTACTTCTTTCTGATCTCGCATTTCATGCCGCTGTCCTCCCCTAACCCTGCCCCTACCCCTACCCCTGTCCCTTTGACTAAGTATCTGCTTTTGGTCAAATGGTCAATGATGCTGCTGCTGCTGCGACGGCGACGGCGGCAGCGGCGTTAAGTGCTAAAGTGGGCCGGGCAATGCCGAAACTCCGCAGCTGCCGTCGACTCGAACTCGAACGAGAACTAAAACCAAAAACAAAAAACCCATAAAAACTGTGCTCTATGCCTTTTGCATTTGCTTTTATCTGTGCGATTCTATGGCCTTGGTCGACTATGCGTATACCCTGTAGACTTAAAAATTATCATAGTTGAAGTAAGAAAACTTCGTTGTTAAGAAAAAATTATTTTTCTTTTGTTTTTTTTTTTTTAATCTTAATTATTGACTGAAATAACTTTTTAAAAATCCAAAAAAAAATTTAAAAACAAATAAAATTTTTTTAAAAAAATAAAAATTACAAAAAAAAATAATAAAAATTACAAAATAAAAATTAAAAAAAAGAAAAATTTAAAAAAAAATAAAAATTAAAAAAAAAAAATTCAAAAACAATAAAAATTAAAAAAAAAATAAAATTCAAAAAAAAAAAAATTAAATAAAAATTAAAAGAAAGAGAAAAATTTTAAAAAAAGAAAACAAAAAATAAGTTCTGACAAATTTTGATAAAAAATTTAAAAAATATTTTAAAATATTTTTATTTATTTATATTTTTTATCAAATCAACATTTTTGCGAGAATTTTGATCAAATTTCGTTAAAAAAAGTTTAAATAATAAATCTTTAACTCAAAATATGACTCTTAACTTTAAGCAAATCAAGTTTTTGGTCAAAATTTGGTATGAAATTTCGTTTATTTTTGAAACAAAAAGTTTAAATAAAGAAATTTAGCACAAAATATGAATCTAAATTTTATTTATTCAAATTTTTTGCGAGAATTTTGATCAAATTTTGTTGATTTTTGAAACTAAAAGTTAAAATAAATAATATAATAATAATAATAATATAAAAATAAAAAATAATAATAATAATAAAAAATAATTTTAGCACAAAATATTACACTTAACTTAAGCTAATCCACTTTTTTTGCGAGAAGTTTGATCAAATTTCGTTTAAAAAAATTTAAAATAAAATACCTCAAAATATGACTTCTAACTTTAAGCAAATAAACTTTTTGAAATAATTTCGTTCATTTTTGAAACAAAAAGTTAAAATAAAATACTTTTGACTCAAAATATGACTCTTTACTTTATAAAATCAAGTTTTTGATCAAAATTTGGATCATATTTCGTTTATTTTTTAAACTAAAATGTTAAATAAAATACATTTAACTCAAATTATGATTTATAACTTTAAGAAAAAACTACTTTGATTTAAGTTTTTTTTCAAGCAAAATCAATATTCAGAGAGGTTTTTGACTTTTTCTAGGTTTGTTTCATTTCTTTTCGTTTCGTTTCGCATTCACATGCATTTGCAGGGTATCTAACTAGTCGCTATCTGCAGTTGATTGTGTGTGTGTTTTTTTTTTTGAAGGCGTCTGTTTCACGTTGCCGCCTACTTTTGTGTGCTGTGTGTTGTTGTTGTTTTTGATGTTGTTGTTGTTGTTGTTTTTTGATGTTGTTGTTGTTGTTTTTTGATGTTGTTGTTTTTGATGTTGTTGTTGTTGCTTTTCACTCTTATCGGTCGCTCGGAGACGAGGTTCTGGCGCTGTTGTAAATTATTCTTTCATTCTTTTTGTGACCTTAAATGGATGACTGTCTACCCCCGCCCCCGCCCTCACCCTCTATCTCTGTCTCTATCGCTTTCGTTCACTCTTCGTCTAGTTTTTGCAGGCTGCCTTTCTGTACGTGTGTGTGTGTGTGTGTATTGTTTAGAGGAAACTCAAACAAAAGTCGAACATGCTTCAAGTGGGCAATAAAAAGCGAAATGAAAAACGAAATGAAATTAAATCGGAAGCACGTAAAGCAGATCAAAGAGTTTCGGGGATACAGCACAAAGGAATCCAAAGCGCAATCAAACACACAACAACAACAACAATCGTTAAAAGCTTTATGAGCCAGCTGGAAATGTCTTTACACACACATACATACAAACATGCACACACACATACAAACTGCATTATCAGCAGAATACTGAAGAATCTAGTCTCAATGTTTTAGCTTGAAGATACATTTCACATTCAAGTGGAACAGCATCAGCAACTGTTTGAGGCACGTGGCCAAAGTTGCGGAAGGCGAGAAATGGAAAGGGGAAAAAGTGAGAGAAGGAGAGAGAGTGAAGGAGAGGGATAGAAGGAGAGAGAGAGCGAAGGAGAGGGAGAGAAAATGTCTCTAAGATCAGAAAGAAGCGAAAGAAGGTTCGAGTCGAGAAATCCCGACTAGAAAATACACTGAACCCTATACTAAGTGCTTCCAAGTATGTGTGTGTGTGTACTGCATACTTGAGTTAACTTCAATGTTCCATATCTCCGATGTTTCTCAACCGATTTCAATAAAAATTACACAGTTTGTCAATATTTTGTCTCAAGTTTCAAACGCCATCTCAAGTTAACTTCAATGTTCCATATCTCCGATGTTTCTCAACGGATTTCAATAAAACTTTCACAGCTTATCATTATTTCGTTAAATGTTTCAAACTGCATCTCAAAGTTTTTCAAAATCAAGATTTTGTTGTTATCGATAACATGTGTATATCGGAAACGGGAAGAGTTATCGAAAATTTGACAACAAACTTGTACTGCCTGGGGATTAGGCATTCAAAAGCGATCTCAAAGTTTTTCAAAATCAAGATTTTGTTGTTATTGATAACATGTGTATATCGGAAACGGGAAGAGTTATCGAAAATTTGAAACAAACTTGTTCTCCCTAGGGATGAGGCAAGCTTATGGTTCAAATCTGGAGTCTCTAGCTATTATAGTCTCTGAGATCGGACGGACGGTTGACGCTGATCAGGAATATATATACTTTATGGAGATGTTTCCTTTTGTCTGTTACATACTTATGCACAGAACCATTATACAAATATTATACAAAAATTAGTTTAAGGGAAAAACTTGCATTAAAAATTCTTAAAATTAAAGTATTATAAAATATTTATAAAGCAAATCTATTAAATATATATATATATATTGCAAAAATCTATTCCCCCCTCTCTCTCCACGTTACCTTTGGTTCAACAAGTGTCCAGCTTTTTGTTGTTTTTCTTTCTTTCTAATTTTCCAACAACATTTTTCCATTGATCTTTATCTCGCTTCTTTGGGGACTAGTTCTAAAGTAATTAGGTGCGTGAGGGGTTGGTGGTTGGGGGCGTGTGGGTTTGTATTTAATTTGCTTGTAATTGTCCGTTGACGAGCACTTTGTCGGCACACTCGAACAGACAGAGATAGCAATACTCCAGCCAGACAGAGATAGCAATACACAACAAATATAATGAGAGGGGGGGGGAAAGGAGAGGCGAAGTGAGCGATGCGCAGCGAAGCGAGTGATAGTGAGGCAGACGCGACACTAGCTGTACCCCCCCTCCCCCCGCACCATCGTTTGAACTGTCAGTTTGCTAGATTTTTATTTGTTCATTATCATTTCACGTGTCCCGTGGGAGTAGGGAAGGGGCGGGTGGGGGTAGTGTTGGAGAGGGGTGGAACGGGGGGTTACTCGCTGTCATGTTTGTCATATCGCTCCCAACGATAAAGACAACAACAACAACAACAAGGGAACATATATATATATATATATATATATATTTTTTTTTTTTTTTTTTTTTTGGGTTCCAACTCGTGCTTTGTGCCGGGGATTTGTGCCTTAAATATGACAGATGAGTAGTAGTGTATGTGTGTGTGTGTGAGAGAGAGACAAAGCTATTCCCCCCCCCCCCCCCACACACTCCCCCTTTCAACTGTTGAACCGTTTATGTAAAGTAATTGTAAATATTAAGACAGAAAAAATATTTTTTTTTTCGTCTTTTTGTTTGGACAACGCATTAGTTAAAGATCCCCCACCCCTCTTCCCCCTTCACACTGCCCCCTTCTTCCCTCTTATCCCACACATCACATAGAGCCGCAAAGTTTGCACCATAAAAAAGAAACCAGAAAGAAAGAAGAAGAAGAAGACGCGAAGGCAACAATAAAATTGTTTGATTTTTGAAAATCAGAAATCCATTAAGCAGATTGCTAGCACAGGGTGAGGGAGAAGGGGAAGGGGTAGGGGTAGGGGTGGGGAATGGGGAAGGGGTTGGTAAGAGGTTTTCCAGAAATATGATAAACAAACCCCTCAGCGAGAAGAAGAAGAAGACGAAGAAGGTTTTGCCCATAAAAATGTTTATATGGCAATTATATCGCTTATCGCTTTTGCGTTGCCTTCCCCCTACCCCAACTTCCATTCACCTATTCTTGCTCAGATATATATATAAATATATAGAACTATATGTTCGATATAGGTTCATACAAAAGCAATAATGCAATATATATTTAGCAGGGCTTGATTGCAATACTATTCGATTGAAAATGGGTAAAAAAGGGTATAAGAGAAGCATCTCCGAACCCATAAAGTATATATATTCCTGATCAGCATCAACAGTCGAGTCGATCTCAGAGACTATAGGAGCTAGAGACTTCAGATTTGGAACACAAGCTCGCGTAATCACTAGAAAGTACGAGTTTGTTTCAAATTTTCGATAACTTTTCCCGTTTCCGATATACACATGTTATCGATAACAACAAAATCTTGAATTTGGAAAACTTTGAGATGCAGTTTGAAACATTTAACGAAATAATGACAAACTGTGTAATTTTTATTGAAATCGGTTGAGAAACATCGGAGATATGGAACATTGAAGGTAGGTCAAGTATGTAAAATGCGTGTACACACACACATACTTGCAAGCACTGACTGTAGGCGTTAAGTATAGTGTTCAGGTTATCTTTCAGTTGTGATTTCTCTACTAAAACCTTCTTACTTGTTCTTTTTGTATGCAGCTTGAATATTAGTTTCAAAATTATATTGTTTCATATTTTCCAATATTTATTTTTATTATTATTAATAATATTTTTAAGTTTTTTGGAGTGTAATTCACATAAATATTGTATTTTTTTTTATTTACGCCTTTTGTTTGATTTATTTATTCAATAAATATCGAAAAACGAAAACTTTTCGAAGAGCTTAATGTTATCGCAGTTCACTGATATCGAAGTGTATATATGTATATATAACTATGTTGTTGTTGTTCTTGGTGTTGTTGTTGTTGCTGGTGTTGTTGTTGTTTTAGCTGGTGTTGTTGTTGTGTCTTAGCAAAGCAAAACTCATCCAGAGTTAATCCATTTTGATAAGAACTCGCTTATCAGACAGCCAGAAAGCAAGCGCCAAGAAGCTACCAACTTACACACACACACACACACAAACAAACACACACACATACGTAAGAATGCCAGGGCGGCATTTGAGGCAATGATAATGTCAAATGTTTCGAGTGCTAACCGACAACAACAACAACAAACAACAACAACAACAACGGGGGCAAGTTCAGTTCTTTGAAGTTTGGCGCAAAGCCGTTTCAACTTGTGTGTGTGCGTGCGTGTGTGTGTGTGTTGGTCAACTATGGATCGTTTGTCATTCGTTCGCCGGCATAACTCTGACCAACTTGACTTGATATAATGATGAAAACCATCTCGCCCCTGCTGCCCCCTTCTCCTTCTCGTTGCTTGACGAAAACATTTTTGACAAAAAAAAAAGACAGATCCCATTCTTCACTAGCTTCAAAAGACACAGAGTCATTTCCAGTTCCAACAACAATTAGTTGATGATGATGATAATGATGATAACGATGATGATGATGATGATGATCGTCCCAAGGCATAAGAACGCAAAAAATTCAGCAACGTTTTTCAAATGCCGCAAACAGTGAAGCGAAAAAAAGCAACAAAACAAAAACCGCGAGGCAGGAATGTCGAGAGTAACGATGCGACTTGCCACTGAGCACAAAAAAACACAACAAAGAAATGCATAAGGCGAAGAAGGTCGACTAGGAGATACCCTGTAAGCTGATTGCATGTTGACTGAACTCAAGTTGAGTAGACAGTCGGAATTCGATGAAAGTTTTACAGATTTACATTGATATTGAAAGTTTTCAAGCTTCAAATGCAAGTATGTGTGTGTGTGTGTATACAGCCTACTTGAGTTAACTTCAATGTTCCATATCTCCGATGTTTCTCAACCGATTTCAATACAAATTTCACAGTTTGTCATTATTTCGTTGAATGTTTCAAACTGCATCTCAAAGTTTTACAAATTCAAGATTCTGTTGTTATCGATAACATGTGTTATCGATAAGTTGAAACATACTTTCTCTATCTAGGATTTAGGAAACATGGCTATATCCACTCGGCTGTATATATACTAAGATTTTTGTGTTATCGATAACATGAGTATGTTCGGGAACGGGAAAAGTTATCGATAAGTTGAAACAAACTTGTTCTGCCTATGATTTAGGAGACATGGCTATATCGACTCGGCTGTATATATACTAAATTTTTGTGTTATCGATAACATGTGTATATCCGAAACGGGAAAAGTTATCGATAAGTTGAAACAAACTTGTTCTGCCTATGATTTGAAGACATGGCTATATCTTCTCGGCTGTATATATACTTTATCGGTTCGGAGATGTTTCTCTCTTGATTTAGCAGGAACTCGTATACCCTTCCTTCACCATTTGCAATGTTTTCAGGGTATAAAAAACAAAGCAAGGAACAAAAAAAACGATACTCCAACAACAAGAGCGAAAAAACACGTGAGCATAGTCGACTTGCAGTTGCACTGTTAAACACTTTCATTCCTCACTCAAGTCTAGTCAAAGGCGTGAGAAGTGGGCGTGGCTCAAAAGCTTTTAATGCAGTATTGTGTGAAACACCAGAATCTTTTTGCTTACCAAATTTGGAAGCTTTAGCTTCCGGGATGTGGGAAATATGTGGATTTATCGATTTTGAGTTATCGTTTTTATCGATTTCCTAGCCCGCCAGTGGGCGTAGCACCCCAACCTTGAGACGTGAGACTGTCCAGCGCATAGGCAAAGGCATTTCAAGTTTCAGAAACCTATATACTCTTTCCAGTCGATGACAGGGTATTAAAAGCGCAGCTGGAGCAGCAGGTTTGTGTCTTAAGTCTTTTGTTTTGCAGTCCAGGATGCTGAATGCCGACGTCGCCAAGAAGATGACGTTCAACTGTTGTTGTTGCAAGTTGCAAGTTGTTGTTGCAAGTTGTTGTTGTTGTTGTTGCTGTGGCGCGTAATTACATGGCAATTAAGTTAATTGAACTGCGCTCCTGCGTTCGCGTGAATTGCTTTGGCTTTAAGATAAGCTTACCGCCCCGAACCCACCTACCCTACCACTGCCCCCCGCCCCTCACCCCTTTGTGCGAGTCATATGGAAAGTGCATGCCACAAGCAACAACAAACAGCTGCATTATTGTTGCTCATGTTTTTTTTTTTTTGTGTTTAAAACTTCATTTTTAGCCAGCTTAGCCAAGTTGCTTTGAGCTGACAAAAGTTGTCAGCCCCAGAAACATCTGTGACAACTGAGACAGAGACAAAGAAAACCAGCAAGAAAGCTCCAGTTGGGAAATCCAGACTAGAAGATACCCTGAAGCCTATAGCTGTATACTTGAGTTAACTTCAATGTTCCATATCTCTGGGGTTTCTCAATCGATTTCAATAAAAAGTTCACAGTTTGTCATTATTCCGTTAAATGTTTCAAACTGCATCTCAAAGTTTTCCAAATTCAACATTTTGTTGTTATCGATAACATGTGTATATCGGAAACGGGAAAAGTTATCGAAAATTTGAAACAAACTTGTACTGGCTAGGGATTAGGTGAGCTTATGTTTTCCAAATTCAAGATTTTGTTGTTATCGATAACATGTGTATATCGGAAACGGGAAAAGTTATCGAAAATTTGAAACAAACTTGTACTGGCTAGGGATTAGGTGAGCTTATGTTTTCCAAATTCAAGATTTTGTTGTTATCGATAACATGAGTATATCGGAAACTTCGAAAGTTATCGAAAATTTTAAACAAATTTGTACTGGCTAGGGATTAGGTGAGCTTATGTTTTCCAAATTCAAGATTTTGTTGTTATCGATAACATGAGTATATCGGAAACTTCGAAAGTTATCGAAAAGTTGAAACAAACTCGTACTGCCTAGGGATTAGGTGAGTTTATGTTTTCCAAATTGAAGATTTTGTTGTTATCGATAACATGTGTATATCGGAAACGGGAAAAGTTATCGAAAATTTGAAACAAACTAGTACTGCATAGGTCTTAGCCGAGCTTATGTTCCAAATCTGGAGTCTCTAGCTGTTAGAGTCTCTAAGATCGGACGGACTGTTCATGCTGATCAGGAATATATATACTTTATGGGTTCGGAGATGCTTGCTTCTGCCTGTTACACTAGCCCAGTGTACCCCTTTTAAACATTTTCAATGGGTTCAGCGAATAATGAGACAAAATAAAAGCGAAAAGAGTTTTCCGATTGTCAGAGAACAAGTGCAGCCGCCGCAGCAGGAACTTTTCGAATTGCTTGAGCAGCTTATTGAATACTCTATGAAAAGGAATTTAAAGGAATTTTTAAAGAATACTTCGAAATGTGAGAAGAAAGAGAAAAAGAAGAAGCAAACAAACTTCAGTTAATGAATATTTTTTTGCACATCTCAAAATAAGTAAAAGATAAAAATGAGTTTGAAAAGTATTTCTTGAAGAGTATTTCGCATTCGTTAATAGTCCAAGGGGAAACAATGTTCTTATTCAATATTTGTACTTTAGTTTGTGTTGTTGTTGGGGCAAATTGAATATATTAAACGTATATCGCCGAAGAAGAGTCGTATGTGGCTGGGTCAGGGCTGTTCCTGCTTGCCGCCGCTGCTCCACTAACTTGCAACATACAATGGAATCCCAGACAGCAGACGTTCAATTGTAACTGTAGCGTGCGCTAAACCCAAAACCCAAAACCCAAAAGCCAAGCTAAAAGCTAAACTCAGCGCAATTGCTTTCATGTATGTGGAGAAACAGCCGCGCACGCTGTAGGCTCCTTTGAGCTGTCTCTCCCTCCGTCTGTCTCTCCGTCCGTCTGTCTCTCCGTCCGTCTGTCTCTCCGTCTGTCTGTCTGTCTGTTTGTTGGCCTGGCAGCCGCCTTGGCAGATTTCTGCCAAAGATTAGCCGAGACGCTGTCGCTGACTGTTTGTCTAACTGCTGCCAATGCCAAGCCGACTCTGCGCCTCTTGCACTTTAAGTTGCATTGCTCGTTTGATGTTGTTGCTGTTGCTGCTGCTGTTGTTGCTGTTGCTGTTGCTGTTGCAGTTGCTTACAGTGCTGTTCATGTGCTTAGAAATGCATAATGATTTTTTCTTTGTTTCGTTAAGAGTACTCATAAAAGCTTTTCGGAAGATTCTTAAGGTCCACGAAGGCATCATTTGCTTGAAATGTACGTAAACGGTTATTATCGATTAACGATAACAATTGAAATTAAGTTTTGTGGTAAGAAGTTACCTGTGAAACAGAGTGAGCCCATAATCGATAATAATCCATTAACGATAACAATTGACATGAAGTTGTATGAGGTGAGGAGTTACAGTAAAACATATTGAGTGCCCAAATATCGATAATAATCGATAAACGATAGCAATTGAAATTATGTTTTATGGGGTGAGCAGGTACAGTTTAACCGAGTGAGTGCCAAATTGTTTGATTGATCTAAAATGAAAAATAAAATCGATAATAATCGATAAACGATAACAATTGAAATTATGTTTTATGGTAAGGAGTTATTGTATAACCGAGTGAGTGCCCAAATTATTTGATTGCTATAAAGTATCGATAAAAATCGATAGACGATAACAATGGAAATGAAGTTTTATGAAGTGAGAAGTTATAGTAAAAACGTGTGAGCGCCAAAATTGTTTGATTGCTATAAAATATCGATAATAATCGATAACAATTGAAATGAAGTTGTATGAGGTGAAGAGTTATAGTATAACCAATTTAGTGCCTAAATTGTTTTATTGCTCTAAAATATCGATAATAATCGATAAACGATAACAATTAAAATGCAGTTTTATGGTAAGCAGTTATAGTATAACCGAGTGAGTGCTAAAATTGTTTGATTGCTATAAAATATCGATAATAATCGATAAACGATAACAATTCACAAACATACATTCCATCTCTCACATGTAGAATCATTCACTCATCTAGGATTATTAACTTACATACTAACTACACATGCTCTTCACTAACTAATCGCGCATAGTCTTGCTCTAGTCATGCGCACATAGTCTGTATGCTTCTTTGAGCAGCTACTATTAAGTTTCCCTACAGCGAGCTCTGCCTCTTTGTCGGTCTTAGTACCGTCTCTTGCCAGCAATTCAAGCTGAAAAGAATCTCGCATCGTCGATCGTTCATTTCGTTTGCTTTTTCTCCTCTCGTTTCATTTCGTTTCATTGTATTTGCTTTTGCCCCTTTCGTTCTGCTTCGTTTGCTTTTGCTTTTGCCCCTTTCGTTTCATTTCATTTGCTTGTACTCTTGCCTCTTTCGTTTCATTGGATTTGCTTTTGCTTTTGCCCCTTTCGTTCTTTTTCGTTTGCTTTTGCTTTTGTCCCTTTCGTTTCATTGGATTTGCTTTTGCTTTTGCCCCTTTCGTTTCGTTTGCTTTTGCTTTTGCCCCTTTAGTTTCATTTCGTTTGCTTTTGTTTCTGGTTTTTCTTTTGCCCCTTTCGTTTCATTTCATTTTCTTTTGCCTCTTTCGTTTCATTGGATTTGCTTTTGCTTTTGCTCCTTTCCTTTCGTTTGCTTTTGCTTCTGGTTTTGCTTTTGAGACTATCGTTTTATTTCGTTTCATTTTGCTTTTGCTTTTGCCCCTTTCCGAAACGAAACGTTTGCTTTTACTTTTATTTCTGGTTTTGCTTTTGCATTTGTCCTTTTCGTTTCGTTTGCTTTTGCTTTTGTTTCTGGTTTTGCTTTTGCTTTTTCGCTTTTCGTTTGCTTTTGCTTTCATTTTTGCTCGTTTCGTTTGCTTTTGCCTGATTCGTTTCATTTAATTTGCTTTTGCTTTTGCCCCTTTCGTTTCGTTTCGTTTCATTTGCTTTTGCTTTTTCTTCTGGTTTTGCTTTTGCTTTGGCCCCTTTCATTCCGTTTGCTTTTGCTTTTGCCCTTTCCAAAACGAAACGTTTGCTTTTGCTTTTTCTTCTGTTTTTGCTTTTGCTTTTCCTTTTGCTTTTGCTTTTCCTTTTGCTTTTGCCCCTTTCGATTCGTGTACTTCTGCCCCTCTCGTTTCGTTTCGTTTCGCTTCGTTTGCTTCTGTTCTCTTTGAATGACAATCGCGCCAGTCAAAATGTCAATTAATTGTGAAAAGACATTCATATGTCGCGTCGTTGCTCGAGGAGCTTTTCTCCTCAGCTCCTCAGCTCTTCGATTCTTCAGCTCCTCAGCTCCTCAGCTCCTCAGCTCTTCGGCTCTTCGGTTCTTCAGCTCTTCTTCTGCTGTGTGACAGCCGCAAAAGTGCAGCATTCGTTCGCTTATCTGGCAGCTGCTTAATTACAATAAGCTGCAGCTCGATCAGATCTATCAGCAGCAGCAGCAGCAGCAGTAATGTGTATACTGTGTATGATGTCATCGGATCGGCTTTGAACTTTGTTTTTACTTTTGGCGGCTTCGATTTATCATGGAGTCGTTGTCACGCGGCGGCGGCGTCGTCTTAATTATGCAAATTAACATATACAAAAAAAGGAAAGAAAAAAAATACATAATAATAATCATAATAATAATGAAAACAATCCTCTTCTTCTCTTCCCACAAATGACCTGTTACCGGCCACACACACACACACACACACAACAACAACAATCTGCTCGTCTATAGCTTTTTTTTTTGCTTTCGTCTTCGCTAATTGCAAGCGCTTTCAAAGCAAATTAAATCAATTTGCGCACTTCAAAGCCAAAGCCGCCGACAAAGCAAAAAACCTTCTCACCTCTCGCTCTCTCTTTCACTCTTCTCGTGTGTGTGTGTGTGTTTGGTTGTGTGCTTGTGTGTGGCCGTCAGCTTGTATCAAATGCTGGCCGAAGCAACCAACTAAATCAAATAAAGCGCAAATCAAATAATGCAATGACACTAGTCGAGGAAACCCGACTAAACAATACCCTATACAGTCAAAGCTGTACAGTCAAAGCTTGCAAGTATGTATATATGTGTGTGTGTGTACTCCATACTTGACTTAACTTTAATGTTCCATATCTCAGGAGTTTCTCAACCGATTTCGATAAAAGTTTCACATATTGTCATTATTATGTGTAATGTTTCAAATGTCATCTCAAAGTTTTCCAAATTCAAGATTTTGTTGTTATCGATAACATGTGTATATCGAAAACGGGAAAAGTTATCGAAAATTTGAAACAAATTTGTACTGTCTAGGGATTGTGTGAGCTTATGATTTCCAAATTCAAGATTTTCTTGTTATCGATAACATGTGTATATCGAAAACGGGAAAAGTTATCGAAAATTTGAAACAAATTTGTACTGTCTAGGGATTGTGTGAGCTTATGTTTTCCAAATTCAAGATTTTGTTGTTATCGATAACATGTGTATATCGAAAACGGGAATAGTTATCGAAAATTTGAAACAAATTTGTACTGTCTAGGGATTAGGTGAGCTTATGTTTTCCAAATTCAAGATTTTGTTGTTATCGATAACATGTGTATATCTGTTATCGAAATTCATACATACAAACGAACATACATACAAACGAACATCGACTCGACTGTTGATGCTGATCAAGAATATATATACTTAATGTTGTTATCGATAACATGTGTATATCGGAAACGGGAAAAGTTATCGAAACTATATAAACTCGACTGCTGATGCTGATCTCGAATATATATACTTTATGGAGTAGGAGATGCTTCCTTTTGCCTGTTACAAACATTCGCACAAAACCCTTATACCCTTTTCACCCATTTGCAGGGTATAACAACTGAAAACTCTACTGTCAGCTGGATACAAAGATAAAACGCTGCCGTCCTCATATATATGTGTGTACGCATGTGCGTATGTATGTGTGCAAAGCTTTTGTCGGTCTGACCAAACTTGACTTTGAGTCTCGCTCTCTCTCGCTCTCTCTCTCACTCTGTGTGTGTCTTGCGGTACTTTTGCTGGAGCATTTTGCAACACTTGTCAGTTGTGACAGCTGAGCAATTTGTTGAGACCAAAACCATGCCGCCTTAGATGCATCTTTAAGATACAAGAAACCAATAACTCGTTGAAGAAGTTTGCCAACAAACACACCTTCATAGCACACGCACACAAAAACACACACACACACGCACACACACACACACACACGCACACACAACTCATTCATAGTTGAAGTCATTTTATTTTTGGTGTTAATTTGGTTTTATTGAGTGGCGAACGTTGAAAGATCAGAGTCAGAAAACTTGAACTATTGTTGTTTAGAGATCACGCATCAACATCATCATCATCATCATCATCAACATGATCATTAACAGTAACATCATTATCATTATACTTATTGTCGGCAGTCAAATGATGGCAACATTTTGTTAAAAGTTTGTTTCACAAAATTTCAAATTGAATAACAAAAATTGCTAATTGAAATCAGAACTGGAATAGAACAGCTGAATTTTGGATATACAATAGTTGGAACTTAAAAGCAATAGCTGAAATCTGAGTTGTTATTGTCAATTCCTCTAGTCTGTACTTTATTCCTAACTTGATTTCATTTCTAATATTTCAAATCCTTATAATCGTATGGAAAAACTTTTTCTTGTTGTTATAATAAATACAAAAACAAGTAAGAAGGCTAGACGATACCCTGAACCCAATCCATAACGCATACAGTCAGTGCTTGCAAGTATGTGTGTGTGTGTGTGTGTATATTGCATACTTGAGTTAACTTCAATGTTCCATATCTCAGGTGTTTCTCAACCGATTTCAATACAATTTTCACAGTTTGTCATTATTTAGTCTAATATTTCAAACTGCATCAAAAAGTTTTTCAAATTCATGATTTTGTTGTTATCGATAACATGTGTATATCGGAAACGGGGAAGAGTTATCGAAAATTCATACATACAGACGGACACGGCTATATCGAGTCGACTGTTGATGCTGATAAAGAACTTATATACCATATTTTGTTATCGATAACATTTGTAAATCGGAAACGGGGAAGAGTTATCGAAAATTCATACATACGGACGGACACGGCTATATCGAGTCGACTGTTGATGCTGATAAAGAACTTATCTACCATATTTTGTTATCGATAACATGTGTATATCGGAAATGGGAAAAGTTATCGAAACTAAATCGACTCCGCTGTTGATGCTGATCAAGAATATATATACTTTATGGACTCGGAGATGTTTCCTTCTGCCTGTTACATACTTACTCACGAAACCAATATACACTTTTTACCCATTTCTAATGGTTTCAGGCTATAAAAAACTACTCCAACTTCAGTTAATTCGATTTCTGGTTTAAGATCGAATAAAACATATAATAACAATACGATCTTAATATAAAATCTTAAGTCTACGAAGTCTTTGTATTTCCTCTTAACACGAACTACTTTTGAGATTTGTAAGAAACTGTTGCACCAAATGCTTCTAAATTCTAGGCTGCAACCAACTAATCGTATAACAAATTGCATTGGCTTGAGAATGGGAATGGAAATGAGACTGGAAAAGGGGTTTTAGTAGCTAATATCGATGGCTTCGTGGAGTCAAGAGACAGGTTTCCCGTTCCAGTTCCAGTTCCAGTTTGAGTTTGAGTTTGAGTTCGTGGCCTGGCGCTTAAGCCTATAATTTGTATGGGGCAGGTAGCAAAATGAGTGCCGTGGGCAGTGCAACAACAAAAAAGCAACAACAACAACATCGAAAGCGAAGCGGATAAAATTATAAATTAATCCATTACTTAAGAGCAGATTATGCAGATGTCTGAGCGCATTAAATGTCGTGGGGAACCATAAATACCTAAGAGTTGGGATGCTGGCATTAAGCGTTAATGAATGAATATGCCGCACAAGGCAGCAACGTTATGGGGCACACACACACACGCACGCGTATCTTTGTATCTCAACATGTTAATGTCGTTTTTATACCCTCAAAATGGGTAAACAGGGTATAATGGTTTTGTGAAAAGGAATGTAACAGGCAGAGGGAAGCATATCCGGCCCCATAAAGTATATATATTCTTGATCAGCATCAGTAGTCGAGTCGATATAGTTTCGATAACTTTTCCCGTTTCCGATATACACATGTTATTGATAACAACATAAAGTATATATATTCTTGATCAGCAGCAACAGTCGAATCAATATAGTTTCGATAACTTTTCCCGTTTCCGATATACACATGTTTATCGATAACAAAATATGGTATATAAATTATTGATCAGCATCAACAGTCGAGTCAATATAGTTTCGATAACTTTTCCCGTTTCCGATATACACATGTTATCGATAACAAAATATGGTATATAAATTATTGATCAGCATCAACAGTCGAGTCAATATAGTTTCGATAACTTTTCCCGTTTCCGATACTCACATGTTATCGATAACAACATAAAGTATATATATTCTTGATCAGCAGCAACAGTCGAATCAATATAGTTTCGATAACTTTTCCCGTTTCCGATATACACATGTTATCGATAACAAAATATGGTATATAAATTATTGATCAGCATCAACAGTCGAGTCGATATAGCCATGCCCGTCTGTATGTATGAATTTTCGATAACCGATATACACATGTAAACGATAACAAAAAAATCTTGAATTTGGAAAACTTTGAGAAGGCGTTCGAAACATTCGACGAAATATTGACAAACTGTTAAATTTTTATTGAAATCGGTTCAGATACATCGGAGATATGGAACATTGAAGTTAACTCAAGTATGCAACATGCGTGTACACACACTCAGACTGGCAAGCACTGACTGTACACGCTAAGTATAGTGTTTAGGGTATCTTTCAGTTGGGATTTCTCTACTAGAGCCTTCTTACTTGTTGTTGTTGAGTTGTTGTTGTTGTTGTTGCTTCTATTGAAATAGATATTCAAAGCCAAAGTGCCGCAGCTTGATCGTTAATGCGCCTTTTGCTTTGGCTTTGCTTTCATTTCATTTCATTTGATTTCGTTGCGCGCGAAATCATTAATCAAAATCGAGAAATCATTAAGTTTGAGGTGTTGTTGTTGTTGCTGTTCTTTGTCATGTAATTGAATTGTGAACATGACTGAGAGAGGGGGAGAGAGACAGAGATAGAGAGTGAGAGAGATAGAGAGAGAAAGAGTGAGAGAGAGAGGGCGAGAGAGACCTCCATAACAGTCAGCCGCAAGTCAAACAATAAACATTGAAAAAAAAACTATTAAAATGAAATAAAATAAAATACGTTTAAAAAAAATACAAAAAGGGAAACGAAACACAATTTTAAAGCAGGAGAACAACAAAAAAACTATTAATTTTTGGCTGAAACAAATTAAGCATCATTTTACACACACTCTCAACACACATGCACACACACACGTTCAAACTGATGACACAAAAGTTATTTTCATGATCGATATTTTAAAATCACTTTAAAGCGTTTTAATTTTTGTAAGCCGACAAAAGTTTTCACTTTTAAGAGTTACTTCAACAGAAATAATATAAATAATCTTCGATTTATACAATCAAACTTTTCTATTAGAAACTTTCGCATAACGAAGATTTCTTTATAACGAAGTAATTTCCAGTTCAAAAACGCATTCAATATTACGAATCTTCGCTATAACGAAGCTTTTGCTTCACACCTTAAGATTCATTAAATGGAAGATCGTTTTTTGAACTTTTGAACACAATAAATAAATCGTTAGAATTTTTGACTTATATATTAGAAATGTTTTTTTTTAGAATCTTTTGAACCTTAATACTCGTTAAATATCACAAAAAAAGACTATTAATAAATATTTCTAAAATGTTTTATATACATAAATTTACGACTATGCAAAATTCGCAATGTTAACAATCGATAATCGTTATTACAAACGAATAATGTTTTCCAAAAATTTTTATTTTTTTTTTAAATTTTCAGCGAGTTTTAAGGTTCAAAAGATTTAAAGAAAAACATTTGTATTTAAAACAATATTTTATTAATGTTTGGCTATTTATATAGTTAATTTTATACACAAAACTATTTTTGTAATAATTTCAAAGTCTTTCGTGTTTGTTCTTGATTCTTAAATAAATATTTATATATATTTTTTATACACAAAAATATTGTTTTTTAATATATTGAAATTATTCTCCATATATGCTTGATTCTTAAATAAATATTTATATAATTTCTTAAACACAAAAATATTTTTTTTAATATTTTCAAAGATTCTTCAATAAATATTTATGTAAATTTTTAAACACCAAATTTTTGTTTTAATATTTTAAAAGGCTTTCGCATATTTTCCTGATTCTTAAATATTTATATAATTTTTTATATACAAAAATATATATTTTTTTAATATTTTAAAATTCTTTCCCATATATGTTATCTTGATTCTTAAATAAATATTTATATATATTTTTATACACAAAAATATTTTTTTTAATATATTAAAATTATTCTCCATATATACTTGATTCTTAAATAAATATTTATGTAAATTTTGAAATACAAATTTTTTTTTTTTTTATTTTAAAATCCTTTTGCATATATTTCTGATTCTTAAATAAATATTTATATATATTTTGTATAGACCAAAAATTTATTTTTAATATTTTAAAACTCTTCCTCATATCAGTTGGATTCTTAATTAAATATTTGTATACATTTTTAAACACAAAAATATTGTTTTTAATATATTAAAATGCATATTCTTCTTCATGATTCTTAAATAAATATTTATATATTTTTTAAATCAACAATAAATATTTTTTTTATATTTTAAAATTCTTCCCATATATGTTTGATTCTTAAATAAATATTTATATATATTTTTTATACACAAAAATATATTTTTTTAATATTTTAAAACTCTTCTTCATATATGCTTGATTCTTAAATAAATATTCATATACATTTTTAATGCAGAAAAATATTTTTTTTTTTAATATTGTAAAAGTCTTTCTGATTTTGAAAGTAAGAAATTGAATTGATTATCGATTAGGAAAAGGTAATTTGTAGACAATTTGTTATTTTTTGTCGGGTGTGCGACGCGTCGCGAATTGCGGCCTCTTTTTGCGTGGTCAAAAAACGAAACGAAACGAAAGGAAGAAAAAACGTATAAAAAAAATAGCTCGAAGCGTTGCAGATTGCATTCGATGCGCAGACAAACGTTGTCGAATGGGTCTTAAGACACAGAGAGAGATGCAAAGGGGTGGCAAAGGGGATGCTGGTGTAAGGGGGGAAGGGGAGGCTAAAGCCAAGACATGGTTTTGCCCTTTTGCATTGCATTCGCCGCACAAAGCGGCATTAATAACACATTTTAGACACTTGGCCCATTGGTTTTGGCCATTTCGGATTTTGTGGCCCAAAAGCGTTACACAGTTCGCTCGTTCGTTCGTTGTCTCGCCATAGCTATCCCCCCCCACCACTATCGCCCCCTTCCGCACTCTTTCTCTTCTTGGTTTGGATGTGTGTGTAAATGCGGTTGGCCTGTCTATTAGTTGGATTGCCTTTCAGTGGCTTCGCTTATGACGTTGATCATTATGATGATGACGATGATCATAATGATGATGTTGATGATGTTGCTGTTGTTGTTGTTGACGATGATGACGAGGCCCTGACACTTGTTGCCATTGTTGAAGTCTGGCTGCAGCATCATTAAATTATTATTGCCCATGGCCATAATAGACACAACACTACAAAAGCGAGAAAAATGGGTTAGAGAGGGGAAGAGAGGAAAAGGGGGCGGTTGCCGGAGAAAGAGAGTGAGAAAGGGTAACAGTATAGAGAGATGGAGAGAGAGAGGGAGGTAATAAAAATCGAAAAGACAAAAAGAAAAACTTAGATTTTCTGACTTTTAAATACCTTAAAATTGTTTCAAACATTTTTAAATAATATAAAAAAATGTTAAACAATCACATAATTTTTGAATATGTTTTGTCTAAGAAAAAACTATTTTTTTATTCTATAAGAATAAATATATATATGTATATAATAAAAAAAAAAAAACATAAATATGAAAACAAATATATACAAAAATATTTTTTTTTAATAATTTATTCTATTAGGAAATAAATAATAATAAATAAATACATTTTAGAAATGATATGTTTTGTAATTAGAAATTATTAGAAACAAAATTTTTTTTTATTATTTTATTATATATATAATTAAAAAATTAAATATATATAAATATACATATATAAAAAACAAATATTTTTTCTAAAAATTTCTTGTATTATATAATGTCTTGTATATATATATATATATATTTATATAATAAAAAAATATTTTTTTTAATAATTTATTGTATTAGGTAAATATTTTTTTTATAGTTTATTGCATTAGGAAATTTATTTTTTTTAATAATTTATTGTATTAGGTAAATATTTTTTTTATAGTTTATTGCATCAGGAAATTTTTTTTTTTTTAATAATTTATTGTATTATGAAACACATTTTTTTATTATATATTTATATATATATTTATATATATATTTATATCTGTATATATGTATATATATACAACAAACAACATTTTATTTATTATTTATATATATATTTATTTTTATTTTAGAAAGATTATGTTTTGTCTAAGAAAAAAATATATTTTTTATTGTATATTTATATATATTTGTTTTTATATTGCAATTTAATAAATAAATATTTTTTATTTATTTTTATATAATTTTATATTTATTTATATATTATATCTATAATCAAAAAAATATATTTTTCTAATACAAAACATAATCTCTCTAAAATTATGTGATTATTTGGTTTCAAATTTTTTTTTTGTGTTTTTCATTCCAAATTTTTGCTTTTCAAAAATAATTTTTTTGTATATATTATATATATTTATTTTATTTTTGCAAAATTATTTATCGTTTACCTTAAATTTGTATATATATTTTTTTGGGGCTTTATTTGACACTATTTTTTTGTTACCAATTATATTTCACAAATAAGTTGACGAAACGTCAAACTTTTTGAATTTTTGGAAAGGGTATACACGGAATTGGTAATTGCATGCCTAATGTGCCATTCGAAATGCCCAGCGGCGCTCTCTCTGTGTGTGTGTGTGTGAGTGTTGGCTTTTGACTGCCCTAATGTACCTTAATTATATACATACTTTCAACTTACAACAACAGCAACAACATTAAGTCGGCTAACAGTAAGCCAAAAACAACAAAACCAAAACCCAAACACAAAGTTGCGGCAGCTGAACTCAAACTCAAAGCAAGTAAGAAGGGTTTAGTCGTGAAGTACCGAATAGAAGATACCCTTAACTCGTTTATTCATACTTGAGTTAACTTCAATGTTCCATATCTCAGGTGTTTCTCAACCGATTTCGATAAAAATTATACAGTTTGTAATTATTTCGATTAATGTTTCAAAGTTCATCTCAAAGTTTTCCAAATTCAAGATTTTGTTGTTATCGATAACATGAGTATATCGCAAACGGGGAAAGTTATCGAAAAATTCATACATGGACGGACACGGCTATATCGACTCGACTGTTGATGCTGATCAAGAATATATATACTTTATGTTGTTATCGATAACATGTGTATATCGGAAATGGGAAAAGTTATCGAAACTACATCGACTCAACTATTGATGCTGATCAAGAATATATATACTTTATGTTGTTATCGATAACATGTGTATATCGGAATCGGGAAAAGTTATCGAAACTATATCAACTCGACTTTTGATGCTGATCAGGAATATATATACTTCATGCTTTCCCGAAGCATCCTTCTGCCTGTTACAGACTTACGCACAAACCCCTTATACCCTTCTTATCCACATGGAATGGGTTCAGGCTATAAAGAAGTGGTAAGGGAAACGTTGTTGGAGCCGGGTCTCCGGGACGCGGTTCGGGGATCTTTGGGTCCGGCATGTCAGGGCCCAACCATCAAATGCATGTCAAAGTGCCGCTCTGGGAGCTGCCACAAAGCGAGGCAACTGGTTCGGCGCTCGGCTCGCTCTTTCCTGAGAAAACGTCGTCACTAATTTAAAGCAGTCTTCGTTTCTTCTCGATTTTTGTTTTTTGTTTTTGAATTGTGTTATATCCTTCGTGGTTGGTTCAAAGCTTAAATGCCATAAGCCAATTGGCAACCCTTTTGGCTTTTTTTTTGTTGACCGTCTAGTCGCAGAAATTCCGCAAACTCATAAATGTTTATGCTGGCAGCGAATTGTTTTTTGGTTTTCGGTTTTTGTGAGTCAGGCAGGAACTGAAGGTTCGTCATTGTCATCGTTATCGTCATCGTCATCGTCATCATCATTTGACGGACAAGGAATCGTTCTTTCTTTTTTTTTTCCAACTATGCATCATAATTTATTGTACTTTGTTCGATTGAAGTTGAAAGCGGCGAAAGCCAAAGGCAATTAAAAGCAATAATAATGCGGAAACTTGAACGTCAGTTAACAAGTTTCCATTCGATTCGTTTCGTTTCGATTGCATTTCATTGCGTGTAATTAGCCAAGTACTAATTGCAATCAACACTTGAGACTCGCGTCTCGGCCATATATGGTATATAATAATTGGCATTGACTCACCATCGAATCCAATGTGTGATGTTTGTCGCCAGTTTTCACACAACTGCCAAGCAACAGCAGCTGTTTAAACACATTATAGTACTTGCTTGATTTACGAAGTTGCTTTTTGCTTAAATAAACACTAAGAAGCGACGAATGAGCAGGTAATCGTCAGTGAAATGAGCACCAGTTACATTTGTATACACTGAAACCATTGAAAATGCTTGAAAAGGGTAGAATGGGCTTGTGCAAGAGTATGTAACAGGCAGAAGGAAGCTTCGGAGAAAGTAATGTATATATATATTCCTGATCAGCATCAGCAGCCCGTCCGATCTGAGAGACTATAAGAGCTAGAGACTCCAGATTTGGAACTTAAGCTCGCATAATCGCTAGGTAGTATAAAATTGTTTCAAATTTTCGATGACTCCTCTCGTTTTCGATATACACATGTTATCGATAACAACAAAATCTTGAATTTGCAAAACTTTGAGATGCAGTTTGAAACATTTAACGAAATAATGACAAACTGTGAAACTTTTATCGAAATCGGTTGAGAAACACCTGAGATATGGAACATTGAAGTTAAGTCAAGTATGGGAGAGGATGTTTCTAGGCGAAACTTTGACAGATAATTAGGTATAACTGCTAGGTTTGACAAATAGGAATGTTTTTTTACAATATGTAGGCTGAGTATTAGGCATAATATATAATTTGATATACCATATAATATATGGCATATATCATATTATTAGTAAGTTGTTTATGTTCGTTTGTTCCTATATGATAATCATTAACGAGATTTACTTAAAGATTTACTCTTCTTATGTTCTATTAAAAGCGTAGTTCATTGAATGACAATTCTTGAAAATGCAGTCGAATTTCCCTATAAGGAATCTTCAGG
Source organism: Scaptomyza reducta (assembly GCA_035044485.1). Taxonomy (NCBI): domain Eukaryota; kingdom Metazoa; phylum Arthropoda; class Insecta; order Diptera; family Drosophilidae; genus Scaptomyza; species Scaptomyza reducta. The sequence continues at coordinate 104,216 of JAWNNV010001042.1, forward strand.
GAAAAAGAAAAAAAAACCTTTGTTATAGAAAAGATTTGTAATATAGAATAGTTTTTTGAATGTAATCAAATGACCGTGTTCTGAAAATGTATAGAAAACTTTCGAGTTTATGGCAGTTTGTTATATGGTAGTAAGACTGTATTGAAATGAAATTAGTTGCTGACACGACATCAAAACTAGATGCATAAATAAAACAGAACGCGAAAAAATCAAACAAAATTCATTCAATTTCGATTGTAAACACAACCAATCACGCATCGACTATATATATATATATATATATAGTATATATATATATGGTTTTTGTTGCTAATTTTATACTGTAAACAGTTGTTATTGTTGTTGTTTGGGGCGGCAAAACAACAAAGAGATAAAAGGCGCACAAAAGCTCGAATAACTTTGACTACATTTTTTATTGCATTTTTATTAGATAAAATTATAGACATCAATGAAGAACAACAACAACAACAGCAACAACAAGAGTCAGTTTAGACAGGTGTGTGTGTGTGTGAGTGTGTGTAAGTTAGGTGTGAATGGGAACGCCGTCAATTTTATTGTTTAAAATTATTTCGCTTTGCCTTCGTTTCATTTTTTTCTTCTTCTTCTTTCTTCTATTCTGTTTGCTTTTTAGCTTTACACAAATATTTGCCGTGCTTCTTCTTCTTCTTCACTTATCGAACAGCGCATTTCGATCTAATTATTTGGCGGCGCCACTTTTAAGTTGTTGTTCTTTTTCATATACTCCCCATCCCTCCCCCTCTCTATTCCCGAGCATACATTAATAGATAGAATACACTTACACACACGAACACACACACACACGACTCTCAATAATTGATAAACGGACGTCAAAATCTTTGGGTCCGTATCAGTCAATTGCGTGTCAGTCTCTACATACAATACTCTACAAAGTCTACACAGTGTGTACACTGTAAATATTTCTAAGTAAGAAGGCTCTAGTCGACTAAGCCTGACTAGAAGATACACTGAACCCTATACAATTAGTGCTTGCAAGTATGTGTGTGTGTACTGCATACATGAGTATACTTCCATGTTCCATATCTCCGATGTTTCTCAACCGATTTTAATGAAACTTTCACAGTTTGTAATTATTTCGTTAAATGTTTCAAACTGCATCTCAAAGTTTTCCAAATTCAAGATTTTGTTGTTATCGATAACATGTGTATATTGGAAACGCGAAAAGTTATCGATAATGTGAAATAAACTTGAACTGCCTTGGGATTAGGTAAGCTTAAGTTCCAAATCTGGAGTCTCTAGCTCTTATAGTCTCTGAGATCGCCTCGCCGGTTGATGCTGATCAGGAATATATATACTTTATGGGTTCGGAGATGCTTTCTTCTGCCTGTTACATTCTTTTGCACAAAACATTAAACCCTTTTCACCCATTTTGAACGGGTTCTTGGTATAAAAAGCTTGTTAAATCGCATGGGATATACATTATAGTTCTGGGAAATGTCAGATTGGAGAGAATTAGTTGAAGTTTCTTTGGGGGAGTATTGAACAGAGCAGACAGAAGATATTGATTGATTGATTGATAGACTCCTAATACTACAATCAAAAATTATCAGTTTTGTAATATGCCATCTACCCTTTAAAGTTTTATATATAAACTATTCTTAAATCTAAGTATTAAGTCAGTCTAAGAAATACTTAGGAGGTTTAAACCAAAAATTTAAGTAGTTCGTTCTTCCAATTAAAAAGTTTTTACTTGATTTCTTGCTATGAATAAGATACTTAGTTGAGCAGTTCTTTACTTGAATCAAGATGAATTGGTTTTATATATATTCCATACTCATTTAAAGTATTTTTTAACTAAATCAAAAATGGTTTTAAGCTAACAAGTGTCGAAGTTTGATTCAAGTTTAGTTGTTCTCATATAAAAATAGTTTTTATTTATTTTAAACTCATTTAAAGAATCGATTATAGAATCGGTTATGGAATCGATTATGGAATCGATTATGGAATCGATTATGGAATCGATTATGGAATTGATTATGGAATCGATTATGGAATCGGTTATGGAATCGATAATGGAATCGGTTATGGAATCGATAATGGAATCGGTTATGGAATCGGTTATGGAATCGATTATGGAATCGATTATGGAATCGATTATAGAATCGGTTATGGAATCGATAATGGAATCGATTATGGAATCGGTTATGGAATCGGTTATGGAATCGATTATATAAATGAGTTTAAATTAAGTAAAAACTATTTTTTATTTATTTTATTACTGTTTACGCCAATGTCACCTAAAGTCGACTATTTCTCTCTGTGTACGTTTATTCTAGACATCTAATCGATCAACCTTTTCCCTCTCTCTCTCCCTTTCTCTCGCTCTCTCTTTCTCTCTCTCTTTCTCACTATCTTTGTATGTGATGATTATAATCGAAATCTTGTTTCTCTCTTTCTCTTTGCAGATTGCCAAACTGTTGCCACTAATCGAATCGGGTTGTTCGAAGCGAGCACGTTTTCTGCTCTGCTCGGCCCTGTTTCCGCTCTGCAGTCCGGATGTGCCACGCCCCGTGACCGCCTGCAAGTCGCTCTGCGAGACGGTCCAGAGCGAATGTGCGATTAATGCGGCGCCCGAACTGATGCAGCTGTGGCCGCAGTTCCTCAGCTGCGACTCATTGCCACAGCCCGAGAACCATGAGCTGTGCATGCAGATACCGCAGGAGATGACCACAGAAGCGGCAGCGCCAGCGCCAGCCGGTGGGGAAGCAGTAGCAGGATCAGGAGGAGAGGTGGGATCAGAAGTGGGTGCTGGAGCTGGAACGGGAGCTGGACCGGGAGCTGTTTCATCCGCAGAGTCACCGCCGCAACAGCAAATGTATTGGTCGTGGATGGCCTGGAAGATGTCGTCGCAGCTGGCGAAATCGCCGGATGGCGGAGCCGTTGCCTCCAGCCTGGGCATCGGCGGCCATATCTGTCCGCAGAACTTCAGTGCGAGTCCTTTGAATGCCGAGGACTGCCTGCCCCAGTGCCAGCGGGATGCCTTCCACACCACCCAGCAGAAGAAGCTAACGGAGAGTCTGATCCTGGGCATGTCCGCCGTTTGCTTCGTTCTCACACTCTTCGCTCTGGTCACCTTCTGGGCGGAGCCCACACGCTTCGGCTATCCGGAACGTCCCGTGCTCTTCCTCTGCCTGTGCTATAATCTCTTTAGTGTCTGCTATCTGGAACGGATTGTGTTCCATCAGGCGCGCACCTTGGCCCTGCTGCAGGAGCCAACGCGTGGCGTCGGCCGTACCGCTGCGCCCTGCGCGCTGAATCCGCCCTGCCTGGCCTCCTACATAACGACCTCGTATCTGAGCTTGTGTGCGGCCAGCTGGTGGCTCATCTTTGCCCTCTGCTTCTATCTGTCCTCGCACAAGAAGTGGTCCAGCGAGGCGCTGGAGAAACGCTCCGGCTTGTTCCATGTCCTGGCCTGGGTTCCGCCGCTGGCGCCTCCCATTGCCGCCCTGCTCCTGGAACGCGTGCGTCCCAGCGAACTCACGGGCATGTGTACGGCCACAGGATTCGTGGAGCTACCGGCCTTGGCGCTGCTGCTGCTGGGCCTGTACTTTACGCTGCGTGCCTCACGCTCGTTGCACACGTTGCAGCAACAGCTCCAGCCGACTCTCGCCCATCAACGTTTCGCCCAGATACGCAAACGTTTCGTCATCTTCTCGCTCCTCTTCTTCGTGCCGACTGCGGCGGGCGTTGTCGCCGCCTTCTGTGAACGGTACGTCGATGCGGTGAGCAGTTGCTCCACTCTCGAGGATTGCCCCCAGCCGGCACAGCTGAGCGCTTGGCCGGCGCTCGTGAGGATCTTCTTTCAGCTGGTTGGCGGCACCCTGACGGGCATGTGGGTGTGGTCCCGCAAGACGTGTGAAAGTTATCGGAGTCGTTTGGTTGCCGCCGGTACGCCCAGCTCGTCGCTGATGATGCCACACAAGGTGGCAGCTGTGGGTGGGGGTGTGGGTGTTGGGGGGGCCGGGGCGTTGCCGCCCAAGAAGCATCTGTATGCGAGCGGCAAGTCAATGCTGTCGCCACATGCCACAGCCACAGCCACGGGCCACGCTCCACTCTATGCGGGCATCAGTTTTCACAATGTTCCCGTCTACAATCCCAACCAGTCGAGGGTCTAGGCACAAGGACTCGGCTCTCTCAGCCGGATCTCAGACTTTGTCTTCTTGTACAGTTGCAACCAACTCGTTTAAGTATATAATTTATATCTAAGTTTCGTTTATTTCTTTTGTAGTTTGTTAGGAACCCTAAATGAAATGTGTTAATAGCTTTAAATCCACTTTGAGTATTTTATTAAGCATGTAAATAAATATAAAACCTTTTTTTTTTTAGTATTTTATGCTCATAATATTATTATAGCGTTGATAATTAGTTCGATGTTAAGACAAAAAATACAAAATAAATTTACAAATATTTTTAAAATATATACAAAATATTTTCAAGAGTTTTCTTTTTAATGGTTAAAGCAATTCGGATTCGATTTCAGAGCTGTATTCAGATGTACCTCACACATACAGTTATTGGAATCGGAAGGGATATGTTTGTTTGAAGTTATCGATAAATCTACATGAAATCGATAACAATGAAATCATGCATTTCTAAAAATTGGAAATGCATACAGAAAGTATAGACAAAATAATGAGATTCTGTCTTAGTGTTATATAAATCAGTTATCGATAAATCTACATGAAATCGATCATGCGTTTGTAAAACTTGGAAATGCATACAGAAAATGAGATTTTGTCTTAGTTTTATCGAAATCAGTTATCGATAAATCTACATGAAATCAAAAACAATTAAATCAGTCATTTATTAAACTTGGAAATGCAGATAGAACGTATAAGCAAAATAATGAGCTTCGTGAAATCGATAAAAATTAAATTATGCATTTGTAAAAATTGGAAATGCATATAGAAAGTATAGAAAAAATTCTGTCTTAGTGTTATCGATATCAGTTATCGATAAATCTACATGAAATCGATAAAAATTAAATCATGCATTTTTAAAAATTGGAAATGCATATAGAAAGTATAGAAAAAATTCTGTCTTAGTGTTATCGAAATCAGTTATCGATAAATCAACATGAAATCGATAAAAATTAAATCATGCATTTTTAAAAATTGGAAATGCATCTAAAAAGTATAGACAAAATAATGAGATTCTATCATTGTTATCGATAAATTTACATGAAATCGATAACAATTAAATCATACTATTTTAAAACTTGGAAATGCATATAGAAAGTATAAGCAAACTAATGAGATTCCGTCATGGTTATCGATAAATCTACATGAAATCGATGACAATTCAAATCCATGAAAGTAGAGACAAAATAATGAGATTCCGTCTTAGTTTTAGCGAAATCAGTTGAGAAACATCGAATATATCGAATATTGAAGTTTGATCAAGCAAGGTAAAGAGTATCGCCTAGTAGAGCATAACCGATAAGGGCTTTCTTACTTCTTGTATGGAACGTTTTGCAAATGAGTCGGTTGTTCTTATTCTATATAATATATATTATAATAATAATATACGTTAGTCAATCTAGCTAATCTTGAAAAATGTTCGTACGAAAGCAAAGAGTACGGATATTCGAAACATAATATATATATATTCTCAAAAAAGTATTGGTAAAGTCCATTCCTATCCAAAATATGATATATGTTATGTATCAAAAATTCCTCTTCAAAAACGTCGATAAGCTTAGGACTAAATAGCATTTGCTCCATGGACAACAAATAAAAGAATTAAGAAGGCTCTAGACAAGCAATCCCGACTAGACGATACCCTAAACCCTATACTTAACGCGTACAGTCAGTGCTTACACTTATGTGTGTGTGTATGTATACTTCATACTTGACTAAACTGCAATGTTCTATATCTCCGGTGTTTCTCAACCGATTTGAATATAATTTTCACAGTTTGTCATTAAATTGTTAAATCTTTTAAACTGCATCACAAAGTTTTCCAAATTAAAGATTTTGTTGTTATCGATAACACGTGTATATCGTAAACGGTGAAAGTTATCGAAAATTGGAAACAAACTTGTTCCGCCTAGGGCTTAGGCGAGCTTATGTTCCAAATCTGTAGTCTCTAACTCGTTTAGTCTCTGAGATCGACTCGACTGTTGCTGCTGATCAGGAATATATATACTTTACAAAGGTCGGAGTTGCTTCCTTCTACTTGTTCAGGGCATAAAAACGAAACGAGTGAAAGCAAGAATTGCAATGGCGATGATTAAGCGTTGTTTGGCGCATTAAATACGATCTGTAAAGTGTTTTAATTGCATGAAGAAGATAAAGATGAAGACGATTTAATGGTTTTTGCTACTGTTTTATAAAGATTCTTGGGTAATTGTAAGCATTGCTGTTGTTGTTGTTGTTGCTGTTGTTGCTGTTGCTGTTGCTGCTGTTGTTGTTGCTGTTGTGGCATGGCAGAAGGATTCGGGAATGGCAGATGGGCAATTAGAAATGAGTTTAATGATACGCTCTCAAGTTGATTGCAACAATTTTGTTGCCCCCCCTGCATGCTTGCAACACACACACACACACACAAACGCCCTGCGATTGTCACACACAAAACACACAACATGCAACATGCAACATGCAACAATGCAACAATGCAGCGAGTAGCAAGCAGCAGCGGGCGCAATTAATTTGATTGAAGCTGCCACACGGCGTGCCTTGCAACGTTTCTATTTTACAAATTGCCACGCTGCCGGTGCAACAACACGAGCAACAACAACAACAACAACAAATGCCGGCCACTGTGCAGCAAGCGTGCAATTAACTCTTGTGCGCCAAGATCAAAGCGATTAAAGCCGCTTTCTGCCCCAACTCAATGCAACAACAACAACAAAACTGAGACCAGGGTCTGTGCCACTTGCCACTTGCAACCCCCCATACACTCCTCCATCCATTTGCCACACAGCAGAGCTATAGGTAAACCGAAACCGAAACCGAAACCCAGTCAAGCCCAGCCGTCTGAAGCTTTATCGTCATCATCATTGCTGTTGTTGTTGCTGTTGTAGCTGTTGATTGTTGTTGCTCGTGTTGTTGTTGCTCGTGTTGTTGTTGTTGTTGCTGTTGTTGTTGCTGTTGTAGCTGTTGCTTGTTGTTGCTCGTGTTGTTGTAGCTGTTGTTGTTGTTGTTTGCCTGCGCCTGGCTAAACATACGAAGCTAACGTGCCCCAATAGCCACACGGAACCGCACAGACAGCAATATGCACTCGAAAAAAAAGTAATCAAGTTTACAACTTAAATATATTGTATAAATATTTTTATATTTTATTGCAAGTTTTGAAACATCTGACGCCAAATCGTTTGAATTTCAATTCAACTTTTTCAAAATTCAAAAATTTTTAATTTTTTTTATATTATTTTAATATTATTTGAAGATTTTTGTGTGTCTTAAGTGAACTTTCTTAGTTATTTTTTTTTTATATTATTTATTTTTTATTTTATTATTTTTTCTATTTTTATTTATATTTTTATTTTTATTTTATTTTATTTATTTATTTATTTTTATTTTATTGCTAAATTAAAACCTATCAAGATGGTTCAGGTTCTGGTTCTGGTTCAGGTTCAGGTTCTAGTTCAGGTTCTAGTTCAGGTTCTAGTTCAGGTTCAGGTTCTGGTTTAGGTTCAGGCTCTAGTTCAGGTTCTAGTTCAGGTTCAGGTTCTGGTTCAGGTTCAGTTTCAGGTTCACGTTCTGGCTCAGGTTCAGGTTCTGATTCAGGTTCTGGTTCAGGTTCTGGTTCAGGTTCTGGTTCAGGTTCTGGTTCAGGTTCAGGTTCTAGTTCAGGTTCAGGTGGAGGTTCAGGTTTAGGTTCTAGTTCTGGTTCTGGTTCAGGTTCAGGTTCAGGTTCTGGTTCAGGTTCTAGTTCAGGTTCAGATTGTGGTTCAGGTTCAGGTTCTCCTTGTATCCAGGTTATCTCTTAGTCGGAATGTATTATACCTGAAACCCATTGAAAATGAAGAAGAAAGCAGCTTCGAGCCCATATAGTATATATATTCCTGATCAGCATCAACAGTCGAGTCGATCTCAGAGACTATAAAAGCTAGGGACTCCAGATTTGGAACATAAGCTCGCGTAATCCCTAGAAAGTACTTGTTTGTTTCAAATTTTCGATAACTTTTCCCGTTTCCGATATACACATGTTATCGATAACAACCAAATCTTGAATTTGGAAAACTTTTGGATGACGTTTCAAACATTAGACAAAATAATGACAAACTGTGAAATTTGAATTGAAATCGGTTGAGAAACACCGGAGATATGGAACATTGAAGTTAAGGCAAGTATGGAGTATACACGTACACACACATACTTACAAGCAGTGACTGAACGCGTAAAGTATAGTGTTCAGGGTATCGTCTAGTCGCGATTTCTCAACTTGAGCGTGCTTACTTGTTTTTATGATAGAATTTCTCTGAGTGTATTAAATGGTAGTTGTGTGGCGGGACAACTGAATCGAGTGGGCATCAGCAAGTTGGTTGAGGCTGGCTGGCTGAGTGGCTTGGCTTGAAGCGAGTCAAATGATTGTTGGCCATTTACAAGTGTTTAATGTGCATACAAAAGCTTGGCCAGGATCTGAGCCAATTCCCTCCATCATTCCCCTCTCCCTCTCCAGCTATCTTCATTGGCTTCGGCCAGAAGCGTGGAGAGTTGAATGGCAATTTGGATTATAAATGCGACTCATTTGGCCAGTGGGGGCGATCAAACTCTCTTGCGGAGACAAATGATCGCACGATCCACGTCCCACTTGAGCTAATAACTCATTTTACATACAAACATAAGTTTATATATATATAAGTTTATATATATATATGTATGTATTTGCCAAAAGCCGCTTACAACTGTTTTAAGACAAGTTGCGCATTTAATTCGGCTTCTTATAGCTTTAATTTAAGTGTTTAAGCACATACCCTGTAAAGAAAAGAACAAGACAGAAGTCTCTAGTCGAGATATAGCGATATATGTTTAAGTAAATTTGCATTAACGATGTTTCTTGACCGATTTCGAGGCAATTTAAACAGATTTTTATTATATCACAGCAAGACGTCACTTTCACAAGTTTATATTTACCGATAGAATGCATTTATATCAAAATCGAGTATTAATGCTGAACAAGAATTTATATATATGGCCAGTGAAGCAATCATAAACAGCTCCAACGAGTCAAAATGAATTTCCAAGTGCAGCCTAAAAGTGTGCTACATGATTGTTTTATAAAACAGCCCAAGAGTATGCAACACATTCTTAACAGCTACGCTTTAACTCTTTTCGATGCAAAACTTTAAGTATTTAAATGCTAAAGCAATCCCAATTCGTACTTATATCATTTAAATACTTTTAATATAAATTTCGTTTAATTTAAAGCTAAACGCTTAGCATGCCATGCTATCGATAACGATTTTTCGAGCAGAGCTCTAAGCTTGCTGAGCCGCAAATCAGCTGGGCTTGTGTAAGTTGGCCAAGACCGGTTTTTCGGTTTGTCTTGCATGCCCAAAGTGTTATGATTGTTAGAGAATGTAAAGAGAAAGCATTCTGACTCTGCCGCGCTGTCTCTGTTGACGTGTGCAACAACTAAAAAAATGTAAAAGAAAATCAAGTTTAATTGAGTTTCATAGTTTATTTTCAATTGGATTCAATTAACAAAAACAAATGGCTGCAAGTGTTGTTAAGGCGCCCAAATGCGCTAGAAAGGCCAAGGAGTCAACTAACCCAAATGACGATGCCCAGTGGTAAGAACAACAACAAACCAAACAAAAGACTGAGACAACAAACTTAATAAAGTTGCATGTTTCAGGCGCTGGTGGATGCTTCTCGTGGCCATATTTGTAATCACCTTTGCCACACGTTTCTATAAGGTTACCGAACCGGATCACATTTGGTTAGTACTGCTCAACTTCAATCTAGAAACAGTTTAGTTCAATTTGTTGACTTTTGTAGCTGGGATGAGACACATTTTGGCAAAATGGGCAGCTGGTATATCAATCGGACGTTCTTCTTCGATGTCCATCCACCGTTGGGTAAGGTGAGTACACTGTGAGAAAAAGTAAGAAGGCTCTAGCCGACTAGAATATACCCTGAACCCTATACTTTACGCATACCATCAGTGCTTGCAAGTATGTGTGAGTGTGTGTATGCATACTTTCTTAACTTCAATACAGCATATCTCCAGTGTTGCTCAACCGATTTCAATACAATTTTCACAAATTGTCATTATTTAGTCTAGTATTTCAAATTGCATCAAAAAGTTTTCCAAATTCATGATTTTGTTGTTATCGATCACATGTGTATATCGGAAACGGGAAGAGTTATCGAAAATCTAAAACAAAATTGTACTGCCTAGGGCTTAGGCGACCTTATGTACCAAATCTGGAGTCTCTAGCTCTTATAGTCTCTGAGATCGACGCGTTCATACATACGGACAGACTGACTTGGCTATATCGACTCAACTGTTGATGGTGATCAAGAATATATATACGTTATGGGTACCATTATACCCTTTTTACCCATTTTCAATGGGTTCAGGGTATAAAAAGTGATAAAAAGTTGAATCGATTCGGTTTACTTTTGGATCACTGAAAAAGGTGTAAAACTTTGATATCACTCTCTCTCTCTCTCTCTCTCTCTCTCTCTCTATACCTCCCTCTCTCTATACCTCCCTCTCTCTATACCTTCCTCTCTCCCTCTCTCTCTCTTTCTCAGATGTTAATTGGCCTATCGGGCTATTTGACGGGCTACAATGGAACGTTTTCCTTCGAGAAACCCGGCGACAAGTACAATGAGACGCGCTACCAAGGCATGCGTTATGTAAGTAGTATTATTTAGCCAGTGTGACCAGCTTTCATACATCAATATTCATCAGTTCTGCACAACGCTGGGCGCACTCATCATACCCATGGGCTTTGATACGGTCTACGATCTAACACGATCCCACGAGGCAGCCCTCATCTCGGCAGCATATCTGATCTTTGGTAAGTGCGAAAAGATGGAAGAACTCCAAGCTAAAGCTAATAAGGATTCCTCTTTCGTTTCACAGATGTTGGCATGCTGACACTCAATCAGTATATCTTGCTCGATCCCATACTGTTGTTCTTCATGATGGGTTCGGTGTGGGGCATGGTCAAGATATCCAAATGCACCACAGCAGGTGGCTCATACACATTACGCTGGTGGCTCTGGTTACTCCTCACCGGCACAATGCTTTCCTGCACCATAAGCGTTAAGTTTGTGGGTCTGTTTGTGGTGCTGCTGGTGGGTCTGCATACGGCCAGCGAACTCTGGCTCATACTGGGCGATCTGCGTCAGCCCATCGTGGAGACCTTCAAGCAGATTGCCTGTCGTGCCTTAACTTTAATACTCTGGCCCATTATCCTCTACACGCTCTTCTTCTACGTACATCTGAGCGTGCTGAATCGCAGTGGCAATGGCGATGGCTTCTACAGCTCGGCGTTCCAGTCACGACTCATTGGGAACTCGCTGTACAACGCTAGCATGCCGAGAGATGTGGCCTTTGGTGCTTTGGTCACGATCAAGAACCATAAGACGGGCGGCGGTTATCTGCATTCGCATGCGCATCTCTTTCCCAAGGGGAATGGAGCACGACAGCAGCAGGTAAGCTGATCGGGGAAAACTTGGTACCTAGTCTAACTAGACTTTAATCTATTTGCTTTTGGCTAGATCACCACGTATACCCACAAGGATGACAACAATATCTGGCAGATCAAACCCTACAATAAGCCACATGCCGCCAAAGATGCGTTGCGTCTGCTGCAGCATGGCGATCTGTTGCGTCTCGAGCATGTGGTGACCAAACGCAATCTACACTCGCACACCGAAGCGGCGCCCATGACCAAGAAGCATCTACAGGTCACGGGCTACGGTGAGGTGAGCTAAAGACTTCTTTCTCGGTCGGGGAACAGGGGGTAAAATACACCTTTTTGGGTAAATTTCGGGGGGTAAAAGTGAGAGTTGAAATGGTGGAGATGACCTCCATAAATGAAGGAGAAGACCTTCTTCTTTTCTTTTTTTTTTGCTCCTTTACCAATGGTTGGGTAATGTTCAGTTCCACAAAAATATATAAAGGGGTATACTTTTATATATACTATTATATATATATTATTATTATATATTAGGGCCAATGATTCAAAAAGTTCCCCGGCCGCTCTCTCAAACCGAAGTACCTTATTATGTTTCCTTTGTAGTTGGGTGTTGGCGATTTTTTCCTCCTAAATGGAGGAGAAGACCTTCTTTTCTTTTTTTTTTGCTCCTTCAGCAATGTTTGGGTAATGTTCAGTTCCACAAAAATATATAAAGGGGTATACTTTTATATATACTATTATATTTAGGGCCAATGATTAAAAAAGTTCCCTGGCCGCAAACCGAAGTACCTAATTATGTTTGCTTTGCAGTTGGGTGTTGGCGATGCGAATGATGTTTGGCGCGTGCTCATTGTTGGTGGTCGTGCCAATGATACGATACACACGGTCACATCGCGCCTCATGTTCGTCCATTATCTGCAGAATTGTGCCTTGACGTCCAGCGGGAAACAGCTGCCCAAATGGGGCTTCGAACAGCAGGAGGTGTCCTGCAATCCGAACATACGCGACAAGAACGCCCAGTGGAATGTCGAGGATAATCAGCACTTGCAATGTGAGCAATACATAATCCATGATATAGACTAGTTACGTAATCGATTACCATTTGCCCTACCAGTGCCCAGTGTCAATTTCAGCGTCTATGCGCCGGGCTTCTTTGCCCGCTTCCTGGAATCGCATGCGGTCATGCTGCAGGGCAACGCGGGTCTCAAGCCCAAGGAGGGTGAGATCACCAGCCGGCCCTGGCAATGGCCCATCAACTATAGGGTACGTTTTTAATACCCTGAACCCAGTGAAAGTGGGTAAAAAGGGTATAATGGTTTTATGCAAATGTATGTAACAGGCAGAAGGAAGCATCTCTGACCCCATAAAGTATATATCTTCTTGATCAGCATCAACAGCCGAGTCGATATAGTTTCGATAACTTTTCTCGTTTCCGATATACACATGTTATCGATAACAACAAAATCTTGAATTTGGAAAACTTTGGGATAGCTTTTGAATGCCTGAACCCAAGACAGTACAAGATTGTTTCAACTTATCGATAACTCTTCACGTTTCCGATATACACATGTGATCGATAACAACAAAATTTTGAATTTGGAAAACTTTTTGATGCAGTTTGAAACATTAGATGAAATAATGACAAACTCTGAAAATTTGATTGAAATCGGTTGAGAAACACGGGAGATATGGAGTATTGAAGCTAAGTCGAGTATGCACTATACGCACATACTCTCACATACTTGCAAGCACTGACTGTATGCGTAAAGTATAGGGTTCAGGGCATAGTCTAGTCGGCATTTCTCGACTAGAGCCTTCTTACTTGTTTTCCACTCAACTCTCTTCGTTTTCGTATCCTCATATCCTGTTTTTCGTAGGGTCAATTCTTCTCTGGCAGCAGCTATCGCATCTATTTGCTCGGCAATCCCGTTATCTGGTGGAGCAACCTCATCTTCCTGCTACTCTTCGTGGCCGTCTTTCTCGGCAATGCCATCGTGCAGCATCGTCGCGAGGGTCTGGCTCAAGCAACCACAGCAGATCCACAGCTGACGAGCACGGATCTATGCAGCTGTTGTACCGCCGAGGAGCCAGCTGAAGCAGGCTCAGAGGGGTCGTTGCAGGCAGCTGCCTGGCTTTTCATCGGCTGGCTGTTGCACTATTTGCCCTTCTGGGCCATGGGTCGAGTGCTCTACTTTCATCATTACTTTCCAGCCCTGATATTCAACTCACTGCTGACGGGTAACTAGTTCCACTCTCTCTCTCTCTTTTTGGAGTACTTACTTGTTGGGTTTTTCCAGGCATTATGTTCAACTATATAATACGATCGTTGCCAAAATGGCTGCAGCAGGTGCTGCTCGGCTCGTTGCTCTCGGTGATTGTGTATAGCTTTGTGCTCTTCGCGCCGCTGGCCTACGGCATGAATGGCCCCCTCGCCAACGAGCCCAACTCCACGATGCACAATCTGAAATGGCTCTCGACTTGGGAATTTTGAAATAAATCAACGACTGCTTTTGCATTTTTTATACATTTTTATATTTAACATAGTATATATTATATATATATATATATAAAAAAAAAAATAAACAAATGCGCTTAAATTAAGTAGAAAAAAAATTTGATGATTTTTAGTTAAATAATATAATATATATATAAAAAAAAAATCAACATGGATATCTTAGCCGTACGATAGTAAAAAAAATATGAATAACCAAAAATATGCAAGTTATAAATATAAATTAAGCATCAGCATCAGCCTATATAGATCAATCAATCAACGAATCAATCAGTCAATCAATCGAAGATACCAAGCTCATCGAAGCGTCGCAACGCATAGTGCAGGGTATCCGTGGTGCGTGGATTCGATGAGAACATCAACTGTACCTTCTTCTTGGCAAAATCCTGATCTGTGAGCGCCTCAATGCTTATATCAAACGAATCCTCCTTGCGCATCGTGACCATCGGCAGGAACGCATACGACGAAAAGAAGCCGTAAAGCTCACGCGACCGGATCTCGTGCTGTATATCCGCATAGCTGGGCACGAACTCCGAATGCATACGCAGCAAGCTGTCGCGCAGTGAGGCGTAGTACGTCTGGATGAGATACTCGCGCCGATTCATCAATACGTCCAGCTGAACGCTGCTGTTGAGAAAGAAATTGATATCGCAGCCGGGACTGCCGAAGAAGCTATTCTGAAAGTCCACCTAAAATACGAAAATCGAATTAAGTTAACCGCTCGGCTTTTGGATGGTTTCTTGATGCTATACTCACAAAGATCGCATCGATGGGTTTGGTGGGCAGCTCGTCGTGATATTTGTACATGAAGTTATTGACCCAGAGGTCACCGTGATTGAGCACAGTTATTTCGCCGGGCGTCGGACGTCCGGTCATAACCAGATTCTCCTTGATATTGTCGCAATGGCGATGCAGCTTATCAGCCAACTGTTCGTAGCCGCCCCATTTCTCCACCACGCTGGCCAGCGTTCGCAGCTGCAGGGTCATGAAGCTAATGAATCTCTCATTCGTCCGTATGTAGTTCTCGTCCAGCATGCCGCTGGTGAAGTGCTCTCGCACACTCGGCTCCTGCGAAATAGAGATGCATATATATATGAAATAGGAAACATAGCAATGAAAGACCTTCCTTTGTTATTTTTAACAGAGTTTAAGTTACTGGCAAAGTAATGACTAGATCCTTAACAGTGTTCAACCTACTAGTCAAGTAATGAGTGGTTCCTTTGGTACTAGCAAAGGAATGAGTGGTTCCTTTGGTACTAGGAAAGTAATGACTAGGTCCTTAGGTACTAGAAAAGTAATGAATAGGTCCTTAACAGGGTTCAACCTACTCGCAAAGTAATGAATAGTTCCTTAACAGGGTTCAACCTACTAGCAAAGTAATGAGTAGTTCCTTAGGTACTCGCAAAGTAAGTAGTTCCTTAACAGTGTTTAATCTACTAATCAAGTAATGAGTAGTTATTTTGGTACTAGCAAAGCAAGGACTAGTTCCTTAGGTATTAGGAAAGTAATGATTAGTTCCTTAACAGGGTTCAACCTACTAGCAAAAGAATGACTAGCTCCTTAGGTACTACCAAAGGAATGACTAACTCCTCAGGTACTAGCAAAGTAATGACAAGGTCCTTAACGGTTTTCAACCTATTAGAAAAGGAATGACTAGTTCCTTAAGTACTAGCAAAGGAATGACTATATCCTAAGGTACTAGAAAAGTAATGATTAGTTCCTTAACAGTGTTCAACCTACTAGCAAAGTAATGTCTAGTTCCTTAAGTGGGAAAAGCTTAGAAAAAATATTTTGTAAACAAGAAAAAAATATTAATAAGCTTTAAAAGCATTGGAAAAATCTATTTGTTTTGTTAAATAATAAAAAATGAGACAAAGAAAACAGAAATAACAATATTCAAGACTTTTTTAGCTAGACAAAAATGTAATTAGGAAATGTATAAGGAAAGTAATGATTAGTTCCTTAACAGTGTTCAAGCTACTAGCAAAGAAATGACTAGTTCCTTTGGTACTAGCAAAGCAAGAACTAGTTCCTTAGGTCCTAACAAAGTAATGACTAGTTCCTTAAGTAGTAAAAGCTTACAAAAAATACGAGGAAAAAATATGAATAAGTTTTAAAAGCATTAGAAAAATAATTATTTTTTTTGTTAAATAAAAAAAATGAGACAAAGAAAACAGAAATAAAAATATTTAAGACTTTTTTAACCAGACAAAAATGTACGCAAATAACTAAAAAAATATTTTTTTCTTGCTAAAATATCAATAAAAATTTTTTTTTTTAAGCGAACTTCTTTTGAAATGGTTTGCTTTCTCAATAAAAATGATTTTTCTGATTATTGAAAGGAACTTGTTTCAAATGGTTTGCTTTGAACTTGACTTTCATTGCTAAAAACTTTACCTAATAAATTGAAAACGCAAAAAAGGACTTTTGTGAAAGGCAGGATGCGAAGTTTGATGGACTTTCGACTCACCTTCTCTGCTAGCATCATGGAGCTGGCATGGAATTTGCCCAATTTCTTTAGGATGACAACGCAGTGCTCCTCATTGAGACCGTTCTGGCGACTGGCCAGCTTATAGCCATATTGGGTGAGGTCATCGAAGACGATTGTCTGAATCGGATCGCGCGTCGTATACAAGCACTTGGCACCAAACTTGGAGCCATCCCCAATGAGCACCTCCAGCTTGCCCAGCACATCGAAATAAAAGATCTTCTCACGCAAATAGACGGCGAGCTCCTCCAAGAACTGTGTGGCCGGCGTTATGGCAATGCTCTTCACAATCAATGCCAGCTCCTCATCCAACTGACGTTTACTGCTGCGATAGAGAGCACGAGCCCGATAGATTTTGCTGCAATAGTTTTCGCCGCCGCCGCCGCTCGATTCGGCGAAGATGATTTTCTTGATATCGACACGCATTTCGCGCAAGCCATCCTCGAGGGCCGCCTTGAAGAAGTCCTCGTTGAGATACTTGGGCGGATCGCTGGCGCGCTTCTCGCTCTCCAGCTTCATGTTGCACGCACGCCAAATTCTAAAACCTTCAACCTTCAACTAGCTAAATGCGACACTGTCCTGTCTCAGGTCCTTTTTCGTGTATCCACGTGTAGTGTATGACGGAATCGAATATGGAATATGTGGTTCCTGATTAAGTCCGTTAAGCTGTTGTCGGTTGGGCTGCGTCGCTTGGAAAACTGTGCCCACGCCAGGCGACTCCTCTAAATATACGTCTGATAATCGACTTGCACCTTATCAACACACACACGTAATGTGCCCTACCTATCTATCTATATACGTACCAATCTATCTATCTATATATATATATATATATATTGAACACTTGTACCTATACGTATGTCGAGCTCTTGATTTTGATATGCAGTCTCAAACTGAACTGTTGCGTTTATAATCTCTAATAGCAAATAAAAAAACCATAATAATAATAATAATATTAATAATGTGAAGAAGAAACCAAGTCGAGTGGTCGCGAATCGCCACGCCATGCCATGCCTACCCCTCCGCTACCCGCCCCCGACAAATGTCTAGTCTTTATAGTATATATATTGTCCATTATAGTATATATATATTGTCCATTCGCGATGGATCCAATCAAGTGATAAACATTTCAGACCTGTATGTACCTCATCTCTACACACTATATATATACTATAAACGTAGTCCTATCTATATATATACATATTTCTTTTTGTGTACAGATAATCGTTTTATTTCACGGGATGCTGTGCTGTTATATTTCATTTTTGTTGTTCGCTCGCCAAATGCACATGATTTTTTTGATACTATAAAACGTGAAATTTGCTTTTGGATTTCAACTAACCGGAACTAAGCAAAAACACGTTGATAGATCGATTTCAACACTCAGTCGTAACTGAATCGATTTTCAAATCAAATACATTTTAAGTCATAGCTTGACATCTTGATCAACACTTCATTTCCACTTTGTAACGTCATTTACTTTAGAAATTCATGAAGATAGGTCCGAACTTCCCGAAGTCATAACTCCCTCAAAACTCAGCCGATTTCAAAATGCAATACCTCATAAGTCATGGCTTGAGACCTAAATCAACACTGCGTTTGCAGTTTAACACATAATTTTAACTTGAAATTCATGAAAAAATTCTTCCCAAAAAACTTTCCGAAGTCATAACTCCCTCAAAACTCAGCCGATTTCAAAATGCAATACCTCATAAGTTATGGCTTGAGACCTAGTTCTACACTGTATTTGCAGTTTAAAACATAATTTTTACTCTAAATTCATGAAAAAAATTTTAAAAAAAAATTTTCCAAAGTCATAACTCCTTCAAAACTCAACCAATTTTCAAATGCAATGCCTTAAAAGTCATGGCTTGAAACCTAAATCAACACTGCATTTATAGTTTAAAACATAATTTTTACTCGAAATTCATGAAAAAATTCTTTCCAAAAAAAATCAACTTGAAAATCAAAGCTATGAATACAGGTAGAGAAATAAAGAATAAGCATCGAAGAAGATATGATAAGGTCGAGTTATGGTTATAAAAGTACAGTGAAATGAATGTTTAACTATTAGCAGAGAGCAACATTATATATAGAGATGAAAATATTAATAAAGTTTGGAGGTAGATGTAAATATTAATACGAATCTATATGAATATATGGCGAAAGGTTGGGGGATAGATAAAGATATGGTTAAAGATATAAGTAAACTTAGAGAAAGAGATTTAGCCATAGCACTAGATTGATTAGTTTAGGCTCTTCTGGATCAGGTCATAATATTTATGACAGGTTCTAAAACTTTGTTGGGCTTATCAGCTAATGAGTAACGTACCAACGTAACTGCCTCAAAGCACAGCTGCCCGATTATATAGATTTCTAATCACAATCATTTTCGTTACAACAAAATTGTTGCAATTTCACTTTAACAACGAATACGTCATAGAATGATTTTGTACATATTTTGTTATTCCTAGAAAATCGAGTATGTAAAACGATTTGTTTTGATTCCCATATCAAGTTGGTTTTGGAAAACGACGATTCGTTGATTTGTTGTCTGTTATGCATTTAATGCATTCGAAACAAGATCTTTGATATTTTATTATTTTGAAAGACATTAACTTAAGACCTCAAGCCGATAACCTGCGCCTGCAACTGCCTTACTGATGACCTTCAATGCTGCATGTTTTTCGGAGAGAGAGAGAGAGAGAGCGATGGGAATTTTACCTATATATGTATGAATATATATATTTTTTTTGCACTTTACAGCAAATTGTTTTGTTTTGGATTCGGAGACAATCACAGACAAAAAAAAGAATATTACGTCAACTGTCTCAAAGTACAAATTGCGGCAAAATATTCAAAACTGTTCCAAGAAACGAAAACTAAATACTACGAAATATTTGTGATCTTTGCTCGTCTAATTTGTTATTGCTTTTGGACTTTGATGAGGCGTACGAGACGCTAAACTACAATTACAACAAAACATATACATATGCCGATAAGCGGGACAACGTGACGTATGCGTAATATGTGTCTGTGTGTGTGTGTATTGGGCGCATTGAACCGCCGCTGACCTTGGCAAAGAAACTTGCGGCCCAATGCGAGATTACGCTCCAGAGCTATTAACATCCGAGTCGCTGTTCCCGAGACGTTTCTCAGCGCTGATAAACTGACAAACTGACAATGCCGCAAGCCAGGCTATCAGGCTATCAGGCAGGCCCACGCGTCTCCGCGGCGAACTTGTTGTTGGGCAGCAAAAAAAACAAAAAAAAAATAATAATAATAATAATTTGTTTCTCTATGCGAAGGGGTTTTTGAGTTTTGAATGCGTAACGCTTTGTTTACACTTTGATGATGATGATGATGATGCTTTTTTTAATCAAAAGGTCTGATTCTGGTTCACATAAGTTGTTGTTGGCTATAACCCTCGACTTGTTGATCAAATATATATAGATGGATAGATAAACTGCAGGTAGTATCAGGCCTTCGGGCACTCAAGTTCAGTTGTCTTGGCATAAATGCCAGTTAACTGCAATCCAGAACTATGCAAACATTGTGGCAATAACAATTTGACAACTTGATGGTTATGTCAACACACGACACATGACACGACACGACGTGAAGAGACGCGACGAGACGCGACGGGACGCGAAGAGACGCGCACGAATATGGGTTCGAGTTCGAGTGGTCGAGTCGAAGTACAAGTAGATATAATAGATGTCGTCGAAGTAGATCGATAAGCTTGCGCACATCCAAGAGAGAGCTCGACGAGCAGATACCCAAAAAAAAAACATTTTTCCCAACCTTTTAGTTAACTTCTATATACGATATGTTCTGTGTTTCACAAACGAACTTGATGAAATTTTCACAGATTAACAATATTACATCAAGGTATGTGTTCCGAGAGATAATTGTGCTAAATTTTGACTACTTGTGTTATCGATATTTATTGATATTTTCGATTAACCCAAACGACCCATGCTGAATGAAGGGTAAAAAACATTTCCAGTGACTATGTGTACATTCCATATGATAATTGTGCTAAATTGTGTATATTTATGTTATCGATATATATCGATATTTTCATATTTGATCGATTAAGCCAAACTACCCATGTTGAATGGCGGGGAAAAATCATATCCAGTGACTAAGTGCTCGACGAGCAGATACCCAACAAAGAAAAACCTTTTTTGCACCGTTTTACCCGCATGATTTAACTTCGATATACGATAAGTTCTGTGTTTCGCAAACAAACTTGATGAAATTTTCACAGATTAACAATATTACATCAAGGTACGTATTCCGAGAGATAATTGTGCTAAATTTTGACTACTTGTGTTATCGATATTTATTGATATTTTCGATTAACCCAAACGACCCATGCTGAATGGAGGGGAAAAAACATTTCCAGTGACTATGTGTACATTCCATATGATAATTGTTCTCAACTGTGACTATTTATGTTATCGATATATATCGATATTTTTATATTTGATCGATTTAACCAAAACTACCCATGTTGAATGGAGGGGAAAAACATATCCAGTGCTCAACGATCAGAAAACAACAAAAAACAAAGTTTTTCTAACCTTTTTAATCGCTTGAGTTAACTTCGATATACGATAAGTTCTGTGTTTCGCAAACGAACTTGATGAAATTTTCTCAGATGAATAATATTACATCAATGTGTACATTCCACAAGAAATTTCTTCTAAATTGTGACTATTTATGTTATCGATAGTTATCGATATTTTTATATTTGATCGTTAAACCCAAACTACCCAAGTTGAATGGAGGCGAAAAAGCATATCCAGTGCTCGACGAACAAATACCCCCAAAAATATGTTTTTCGCACCTTTTTACCCGCTTGAGCTAACTTCGATATACGATAAGTTCTGTGTTTCACAAACGAACTTGATGAAATTTTCACAGATTAACAATATTACATCAAGGTACGTATTCCGAAAGATAATTGTGCTAAATTTTGACTACTTATGTTATCGATATTTATCGATATTTTTATATTTGATCGATTCAACCAAACTACCCATGTTGAAGCAGGGAAAAAGCATATCCAGTGACTAAGTGCGTCTCAGTTGTCTTCTAGCACGTTCGAACGGTGTCAAAACTTCAGTCAAGTAGCATCGCCCCATATTTGCTTAGTCTATACCACATCGACTATAGTCTATATAGTACAACAGACACAAATATAAACGTCTACGTACCATCCAAGTAGAGCCAATTGAGCAGCGGCATGCCGCCAGATTGTAGATAGAATGCAATGCATACACACACATATATATATATATATGTATATGTATATGTATATAAGGTATAAGTAGAATGTACTTCGTAATGGTATCAATATCAATTTAATTGCTGCTGCGCAAAAAAATAATAATAAAATAAATTCATTAAACTTGAACTAAATTGTGCGCATTATTTGAAAGTAACAACAAGAAAAAGAAAAAAAACTCAACAACAATTATATAAGACTTTGGCTAGAATACTTCAAGGTGTTCGACGGAGAGTGGAATGTCTTATGGAATGTCCAGGTTTATGTTATATAAACCCTCTCGATCAAAGCTGGAAACTCAAATTCGAAACTTCTAACTAAGTTTCGATATATTTTGAAAAAACCAATGAAGCAGAAACAGCTTGAATGAGATTTAATGCCAGTTTATTAACACATCTTTATGAATTATCTTCTCAAACAAATCCAGTCTTCAAGAATGCGAATCTATTCTTCAACTACGAGCTTGTGTCTGTTCTTAATCTGACAATATTATACCAAAAAGATTCTTGAAACTGTATTTGAGCCTGTGCTTAAGGCTTGTACTTGGAGTCGAAATGTACGAAATTCCCGTTTCCATTATACTTAAAGGAACGATGCTTCCTGCGTGAATTGTAATGATGATGACCTTCGGTCTGATGATGGTTTCGGTTCGACATCGGCTTCGGCTTGACGAACCACTTAGCCGGAGGCAGTGGCAGTTCACTTGCCCGCGGTGCCACCATTCGTGACACAGTGTGGAATGGTGAGAATGGCTTGCAATGGAGAATGCTGCGCACTTCCTCGGTCAACAGAACACAGCCCTCGTCCGGATCCAGCTCATGCTCCTTCACATGGACAGCCAATAGGAAACTTGCCAGTTCCATAGCATCCATTTCCACCAGCGATTCACCAGCGCGCACCAACTTCTTCGTCATGCCACAAACCTTTTTCCCCAACTCCTGCCACATCTTCACCTCATCTTCATTCTCTTTCTCTTTCACTTGCTCATTCTCTTGCTCTTTCTCTTTCACTTGCTCTTTCACTTGCTCTTGCTTTTTCTCTTTCACTTGCTCTTTCTTTTCTTTGTGCTGTTAATGCTCAATTCTTTATAATGTTCCAAACTCAAACTTAACTTATTCATAATCCTAACTTACCTCGAGACTCAGTTGGGAAACATTGGGAAGTATTCCCACAGAGTGGCAGTGGGGCTTGCCGGGACAACGGCGCATCTGCTCCTCCCTGAAAGGGTTCTTAAACACAGGCAAGTGCGAATAATCCTTCCACTCGTTCCGCTGTTCCCCATATTTCATGGGTACAGTTGAGTTTGATGGTTTAAACACTTTTGGTAAAAATGGTTTCTTGTTATCACGATAACTCATTTTAAAAAGGTTTCAATTAATTTTGCAGAATCTTTTCTAATTGTGTCAGACACCAATACACTCACACAGCTGAAGCTAGAATGACTTTCAATTTATTTGACGGCGTTTTGCAACACTGTACCTTTATGGTTTGACGGATATGTCATGGGCAAAGCATAATCGATTGACTTAAGTAGCAGGGATTTAGAATTAAGGTTTCGTCCTTAACTATAGTTGGATAGGATGGGAAATATGGACATAATTGTATTCCCGATTATACGTAATTATTATTAAAAGTTTTTTTCTTCAAGGATATAAAAATATTAAAAGTTCTTGAGTTCATAAGCTGAGATTAATTTGGTATTTGCTAACAGTTACATTATGTGATGGGTACTTGGGCTTTGCCAATAGTGTCGATTAAAACCAATCCAGTTGAAGGAAAAAGTGTTGTAAAACGCCGTCAAATAAACTGAAAGTCATTCTAGTCTCAGCTGTGTGAAAGTATTGGTGTCTGACACAACTAGAAAATATTCTGCAATAATATTTGAAACCTTCTAAAAATGAGTTATAACAAGAAACCATTTTTACCAAAAGTGTTTAAACCATCAAACTCAACTGTACCCATGAAATATGGGGAACAGCGGAACGAGTGGAAGGATTATTCGCACTTGCCTGTGTTTAAGAACCCTTTCAGGGAGGAGCAGATGCGCCGTTGTCCCCGGCAAGCCCCACTGCCACTCTGTGGGAATACTTCCCAATGTTTCCCAACTGAGTCTCGAGGTAAGTTAGGATTATAATAAGTTAAGTTTGAGTTTGGAACATTATAAAGAATTGAGCATTAACAGCACAAAGAAAAGAAAGAGCAAGTGAAAAAGCAAGTGCAAGAGAAAGAGCAAGTGAAAGAGCAAGTGAAAGAGAAAGAGCAAGTGAAAGAGCAAGTGAAAGAGAAAGAGAATGAAGATGAGGTGAAGATGTGGCAGGAGTTGGGGAAAAAGGTGTGTGGCATGACGAAGAAGTTGGTGCGCGCTGGTGAATCGCTGGTGGAAATGGATGCTATGGAACTGGCAAGTTTCCTATTGGCTGTCCATGTGAAGGAGCATGAGCTGGATCCGGACGAGGGCTGTGTTCTGTTGACCGAGGAAGTGCGCAGCATTCTCATTGCAAGCCATTCTCACCATTCCACACTGTGTCACGTATGGTGGCACCGCGGGCAAGTGAACTGCCACTGCCTCCGGCTAAGTGGTTCGTCAAGCCGAAGCCGATGTCGAACCGAAACCATCATCAGACCGAAGGTCATCATCATTACAATTCACGCAGGAAGCATCGTTCCTTTAAGTATAATGGAAACGGGAATTTCGTACATTTTGACTCCAAGTACAAGCCTTAAGCACAGGCTCAAATTGTTTCAAGAATCGTAAACATTAAATTGAGTCACTTTGGGTCTTATTAACAACAACAAACGCAAGAACTAGTTCACAAATATTGTAACTCATTCTTTCTTTGATTACATAAATATATTAAAATTAAATTAAATTTTCTATTTTGTTGGGTTCACTAGATTACAAACATAATACTTAGCTAGTAAATATTAATCTTAAACTTTTGTGGAATGATTGCTAAACCTTATTTATTCAATTTTACATTATTTTTATTATCATTTCTTCATTAAAGTCTACACTTGAAACAGAACTTCAAAAACCACCGTCTGACGAGTGCCGTAACTGTTAGCTTTTAGTAAGTGCACAAACCAACATGTGAAAAGCTGCTATAAAAACAAAAATTCTTAGGCGTTGGCAACAGATGGCGCTGCTAATGTGTATTTGGTATGAAGTTAACAACGGATGGCGCTGCTACAACGCATTTTGTATCAAGTTCACACAGATGGCGCCACTAAAACGCTTTTGGGGTCTAGCTAACAACAGATGGCGTCGCACTGCAAATTGTTTGCTTTAAAAATATAATTATATTTATTTTGACAAACCCTAAAAGTATTCTGTATTATTATTAAATATGAAAATAAAACCAATTTCAACAAATTCCAAACGACTTGGCATGCAAATAATCAAATTCAATTCAGTCAAGTGCATTTATTTCATTAAATTCTCGAAATCGATTTTAAATTTGAAACCTCTTCGGCCACAAATCAAATCGGAATCAGTTAAGTGCGCGTCAAATGATAATGCTATATATAGAAATGTTCTATTGCCATAACAGTTTTTTCTGTCTGTGTGTGTGTGTGTGTGTGTGTTTTGTGAAAGTTGAGATTGGGATAGCAACAACCAGGAGCAGGGATATACTACAACAACAACAACAACAACGGTTACAACGGCCAGCTGCATTGATTTCCATGCAAAGGAGCATTTTCGATAGCCGGTAACGGTAATGGTAACGTTGGCGACACTCAAAACCAAACACAACCCATCCCACCCATTCCAACCCCATCCCACCCATTCCATTCCATTTCACCCATTCCACGTTGAGGAAATAGGCGATGACAACGTCGACGACCAAGCAAGCAACTAGATGATATCCTTCTAGTCCCGTTCACGTTGTCCTTCTTCTTTTTCTTCTTCTTCATAATATACCCTTCAGCAATTGAAATGGGCTAAAAAGGGTTGCTTATCGATAATAATCGATATGTTCATGTAATACATGAACATGTAAGTAAAATCATAGCCATATAGTTATCGATAATAATCGATATGTTCATGTCATACATGAACATGTAAATAAAATCGTATGCATATAGTTATCGATAATAATCGATATGTTCATGTAATATATGAACATGTAAGTAAAATCATAGCCATATAGTTATCGATAATAATCGATATGTTCATGCAATACATTTATACGTCACACGAGGAAGCTTCGATTGGCTAAAAAAGCGTTGATTAAGTAAAATAATATGCAGATAGTTATCGATAATAATCGATATGTTCATTTAATACTTTTATACGTCACAGGGGAGAAGCATCTATTGACCAATAAAGCGTAGCTTAAGTAAAAGCATATGCAGATAGTTATCGATAATAATCGATATAATAATCGTCCCACAGAGAAGCATCTTTTGCTGGTATTCGCTGCAAACTTTTGTATGACTATCAATTATTTTTACATTTTGTCAAATATATCGATAACTTTTCGACTCCATACATATGTTATATAAGTTTTGGTATCACTTTCGATAACTTCTCTGTTTTTATAGAAATATATAAAAAAATTAATTTTTCTATCGATAACTAATACGCTTCGATAAATAATTCGATAACTCGCCTGAATTAAAAGTATAGACTTACAGCTTATGTTTGACTATCGATAACTTTCACTACGCGATAACTGAAGATTCATAATCAATGCTTAGATTTCAATAATTCCCAAGATTGTTTGACTATCGATAACTTTTACTCCTCGATAATTGAAGATTCATAATTTATGGGTAAATTTCAATATTTCCCAAGTTTCGATAAATATATCGCAGAAGCATGTAAATAATCGATGACATGAGCAAATAGTAAAGTAGACATTAAGCTTAATAATCGATTAATCGGCCTATAAACCTTGCGATAGGATGATACAGGATATCTTTCAGTCGTTTACAATCGATGTGGAAAACTGTGATTTGTTTTTTTTCTCACTTCCTCTCTCTCTCTCTCCCTCTCTGCCGCGACCCGTAGACGTCGCCAATTGAATTATGCGGCTGGCAAACAAGCAAAGTATACCTCCCCCACCCTACACCCCCCCTCTCTGCAGTGCCACGCTTAGGTTTTGGTAAGGTTGAGGCCCTAGCTTACTTGTACTTCCGCAACGTCTGTTCAAATAAGTTTTTTTCTTACACTCGCCTGGTCCAACGGTATCTGATCGGGGGCGGAGCGAGGCGTCCGGGTATTGGTTATGGTCTAGTCTGGTTTTTTTGGGGGTTCTGCTGGAGACTCTACTGCTGTTGTTCGTTGGGGTTGGGGTCTAGTCTGGGGTGCGGTTGTGTTTCTCTTTCACATTTATTTAAACTTTGATTTACATAAATTGGCATAGATTTTGCATTTTGCCCAGGCATTACTTCGGCAATGTAGATGATGATGATCATAATGATGATGATGATGATGATGACGCTGATTTGTAGCCAGTCCTGCACTAATTTATAGTTAAGCCCAGCGATTCTGTCATAAAAAAAAAAAGAAAGCAAAGAAACCAAAACGAATCCAAACGAACAAACGAAGTGGATAAACAGCGGACGGCGGTAATCCCGCCATCTACTTTCAACAACGCCCCCCCCTACACCCCTCTCTCCACTCATATTTTATTTTTTTGTGGAGGTGTTCAAGCATTTGCTATGCAAATTTCCCAACAAGCGTAAAATTATTTTTCAAGATTTTCATTTTTATTTATTATGCAAAAAAATTGCGAAAAAAATGAAACAAATTCTTCATTTACTGAAGGAACATATACAAAAGTATATAAATATGTAAACAAAACATACATTTTGATAATGAAAGTTAATAGTATTAGATATGATTTACATATTGTTGAGATTTCTTTACGTTTTTCAAGTGTAGTTGTTTTTTGAGGTGGTTTTAAAATGAGTTATTAGCTAAATTATACAACTTAAAGCTTGTATTTAACAAGAAGGCAGGGTTTAGTTGAGAAATACCAACTAGAAGATACCCTGAACCATATGCTTAACAGTTAGTACAGTTAGTGGATGCAAGTATGTGTGAGTGTGTGTACTGCATACTTGACTTAACTTCAATGTTCCATATCTCCGATGTTTCTCAACCGATTTTAATACAAATTACACAGTTTGTCATTATTTCGTCTATAGTTTCAAATGTCATTTGCAAGTTTTCCAAATTCCAAATTTTCTTGTTATCGATTACATGTGTATATCGAAAACGGGAAGAGTTATCGAAAATTCATGGCTATAGAAAAAATGCCTAATATAGAAAGCGATTTTAATCAAAACAAGTTGCAGTGTTCTGGAAACGAATTCGTAATATAAAATTCGTTATATGGAAGTTGGACTCTATATTCTATATATAAATTCCTATAATCTATATATAGTAAATCCTTAAGCCGAATATAGAATCGCCTGCAGGAAACTTCTAATTGCTTTTCAGCTCACTTTCATTTCACAGAGCTTCTTTTTGTGTGGTTTTATTTTTGGCTTACATAAAAAACAAATTAATTTCGTGGAATTTCATATTGAAAGGCATTCAATTAACGCTGCTTTCTGCTTTCAAGCAACATTTTCCTTTAACATTTTGCTTTAACATTTTCCTTTTCCTCTTTCAAGAGAGTTAACCAAAAGAAAATCAACTTTTAATTATTCATATTATTATTGATTGCATTAAAAGCAAGATTCAATCAGTTCGAAGAGTAAACAATGATATCATTTGGAGTCAAGCAAATATTGTGTTTCTTACAGCTGAAATGCTGAGAACTAAAGAGCCCATTATGCTGGTCGCTCACTCCACTCCACTCACCCATTTCCCTTTAGCCACTTCATGCGTTTTCCATCCAGCTGCCAGCTGATTTGTGGTTGCTGTATCGTGTTACGCACTAACGCATAAATGCCGCTGCTTTGCCTGGCTAAGTGTGTTCGAATGCAGAATGTGTAATGGGGCGGAGTGTGGGAGGGGTGTGTGTAGGAGGAGTGTGTTGTGTTGCAACAAAACAAACAAGCATTCGTTAATGCCTCTCTTGCTGTCAGAGAGAGAGAGAAAAAGTCAGAAAAAATAGTTTTTCACAGATCTTTAAGACAAGATTATATTGGGGAATTGATCTAAAAAAGTTTGGCTTTAAGCTTTATAGTTTTCACAGATCTTTAAGACAAGAATTGATCTGAAAAGTTTGGCTTTAAGCTTGTTCAACTCGAACTCATCATAAACTGAGCATCGTTAATAGCTGGCAAGCACACGTTGGGCGCCACTGTCAACATCAACATCAACATCAACATCAACATCAGCTGCAGCACACATTTTAGCCGGATGTATGGGGTATTGTTGTTGTTGTTATTGGTGTTGGTGTTGTTGTTGCTGTTGTTGTTATTGTTGTTGTTCTTGGTGCTGTTGTTTTGTGTTTTTGTTCACCAAAAATTAGTTTACTTTGAGGTGTTTTTGCCCCAGTTGTTGTTGTTGTTGTTGTTGGTATACACTGATTTGACTTTCCTTTAGCTGCAATGTAGCTGCTGCTGTTGCTGCCAGCCAATTTGAATGCACATCCAAATGTGGGTGGAGTGTGGGCGAAATGGCATGCACCAATGGCTAATCAGCAACAGTTGCTGTCAACTGCAGTTGCCTCATGCAAATGTCTGCCTAGGTTTCCTCTTTGGGTTTTCGAAATTTATGCGTACGCCTCTAATTTCAGTTGCAATCACAACCAGAATGTGCAACTCTGCCCCAAAATACGATTAAGCCCACAACACAACAGACAATGTTGAGTGTAAGAAACAACGAAGCGGAAGTTAAGTAAATCCTGAATCGAAGTGCTTAAACACTTCAACATCCAAAATTCCTGAACCCAAAAGTTTCCAAGCTCATAACTTTGTCAAAACTGAACCGATTTTCAAAAGGAAACCCGTTTTAGTCGCGGCTTGAACTCAAAAACAATGCTGCATTCATAGTTGAAAATGTTTTAGTTACTCGAAATTCAAGTAAGAACAAAAATATTATAGCAAAATTAAACACTTTAACATCCAAAATTCCTGAACCCAAAAGTTTCCAAGCTCATAACTTTGTCAAAACTGAACCGATTTTCAAAAGGAAAAGCGTTTTAGTCGCGGCTTGAACTCAAAAACAATGCTACATTCATAGTTGAAAATGTTTTAGTTACTCGAAATTCAAGTAAGAACAAAAATATTATAGCAAAAATATTACTTTTGTGAAGGAAGTTTGTGTTACGAATCGAACAAGTATATATATATATATTGTATACATCTCGCGTACTTAAGCATAAAACAATCGAAAAGTCAGCTTTTTCGCTCAATTAGACGCGCTTAAATGCAAATAAAAGTTGAACGAGTTCGAATCGAATCGAGAGAGAAGGAGAAGATAAGTGTGTATCGTTGTTGCATGAAGTTTGTTTGTTTGTGCAATGGATAAGTGAGTTTTTTTATTTTTGCAATCAATATTCGTGAAATTGAGCTGGCCTCAAGGAGGCGGAGCATTCAACTTCAGCCGATAATATTGATAGCAGGCAAAGGCTCAGACTCAGACTCCGTTTCAGCCAAAGTAAAATAAAAATTCGATTGGATTTTACTGGCGATTACCATTTTGGGGCCATTAGTCCTGTGCTGTCGTATCGTGTCCTGTTTTCCGTTTGGCAAGTGACTTTCCATGCACAAGGCTCGCATAAGGATCTGCGCTTGCCACTTGATGTCCTTCCTTGCACACATGCGGCACAGCAGAAACAGACAGAAAAAAAAGCACAACAGATAAACAAAAGAAGCGCAAAATGTAAACAGAACAATGGCCAAAAGGATAGCGCTTTATACCCTGTAATATTTGCTGTTGTATAAAGTTTATGTTAAGCATTTGCTACATAAATGATATGGTATAACTTCTTGTTTAGCTATTGCATCTTATCATCTTATCTCTGAATTTATTATTTAAGTTTTTAACTTAAGCTAACTTTTCATAACTTTTCACTGGCTTTCGTATGGGCTCCTTTTGAGCCTAAGTACAGCTGTGACTTGGACTTCGATTCTTTGATGTGCTAAGATAAGATAGGAACACTTTTACAGGGTATTCGACTTACTTAGTTCGTGATGTGCTTAATTCGACGCAAAAATCAATTTTTTTTTGTTAAATTTTGAGTAAAAAAAACTTTTTCAACTATGAATGCAGCATTATTTTTGAGTTCAAGCTGTGACTAAAACGCTTTTCCTTTTGAAAATCGGTTCAGTTTTGACAAAGTTATGGGCTTGGAAAGTTTAGCATACAGGGTATCACTTAGTTCATCATACTAATATATATTTCCAGAGTATTGAGAGTATTACTAAGTTTATTATAAGACTAATACTCTCCAAAAAACTCGCTTCAAAGTTTTTTCTTTGGCCAACCTTTATTTACAGGGTATCACAGAGTCAGTCAGCAGGCTAATATACAACCCAAACTCTAGCTTATATGTGATTTGTATACTGGTTTGATGGGCTTTACTCTTTTCGCTTCGTTTGTTAAGTTTCGTCCAGGGTATCTGGCTAGTCTGTAAGGTAAATGCGTGAAGAAATTAATATTATTTGCTGATTCTTTGTTGTTGTTGCTGCTGCTGGCGGCTTGGCGTTCACGTTAATTGTTGTTGCCGTCATTTTAATGCCATTCTTGGTTGGTGGAAGGGGTAGTAAAGAGGGGGTAGTGGTGGGGGCAGGATTGGTTTTTGCTTTCAATCGCTTAAATTGATACAATTAAGTGCCTTTTGGGCTTGTTTATTTGCATTTTCGTACTCCTACTTCCTCTCTCTCTCTCTCTCACTCTCTCTCTCTCCATCCACTTCCCTCTCTCTCTTTTTTTTTCGTCCTTACTTATGTATGTGTGCCTGGGATAACAATAAATGAAGTGTTTGCCCTTTTTTCGGGCTTCTTCTTTGGTATAAATATTTGTATGTATACCCATTGAAAATGGTTAAAAAGGGTATATTGGTTTTGTGCAAAAGTGGTGTAAAAGGCAGAAGGAAGTATCTGCGAACCCATAGAGTTTATATATTCCTGATCAGCATCAACAGACGAGCAGATATAGTTTCGATAACTTTTTTTTCCGATATACACATGTTATCGATAACAACATAAAGTATATAAATTCTTGAGCAGCATCAACAGAAGAGTCGATATAGCCGTGTCCATCTATATGTATGAATTTTCGATAACTTTCCGATATACACATGTTATCGATAACAACAAAATCGTGAATTTGAAAAACTTAGAGATGCAGTTTGAAACATTTAACGAAATAATGATAAGCTGTGAAAATTTGATTGAAATCGGTTGAGAAACAACGGAGATATGCAACATTGAAGTTAACTCAAGTATGTATGTATAGAGTTTAGGGTATCGTCTAGTCGGGCTTTCTCAACTAGAGCCTTGTTGCTTGTTTTTTTTGCTCGATTTTGGTTTGCTTTAATGCTAATTGATTTATGCGGCATGCCGCTGGCGTCAAGCGCCACACGGATTCCCTTCACAGCTGCAGCTCCCCAAATCGAAGCTGCCCCAAAATCTATGCCACGCAGAGTCGGAAATGAACAGCGTGTCGATTTTCACACACACACACACACACACACACGAAATCGAAATCGCACAATTTAAATTGATAAACTTATTCGTAACATGCAATCAAAATAAGCAACAAAAAAAGTGTGGCCAAAGGCGTGGAAGGCAAGGGGGGAAAACAGTTAGTAACAGGCAGCTGTTAACTTCCTTCTCTCTCGCTCTCAAGGATTCATGGCAACTGGAACTGGATATGTGGGTATAATTGCAGCAGATGGAAATCAATTGCTGCCTTTAACTCTTTTATGTTTCTCTTCTCTCTCTCTCTGCTCTCTTTCTTTCTTTATTCTCCTTCTCAATTGAATTTGCTTGGTTTCACAGTTATGGTGGGCACAGTGGTTAACAATGGCACTGAAATGTGTTCAAAAGATTAAATAATTTATTTATTTAACTCGTTAGTTTCTCATGGGAAACTTTAAGTTAAATAAATAAAGTATTAAAATCAAATATTCCTTATTCCCTATTCATTTAAGCTTTTATGTAGTTCAAGAATATATTAAATAAATATTTTACTCCAAGTATGAAGCTAATAACATTTAATTCTCCGTCGGTTTTTCAACTTGTCTCAAACAATATCTACCAAAATTATAGCCTATGTATTATTCTGATGTCTAAACTATATTATTGTAAAATTTCATTCAAATTCATTTCGAAATTGTTGCGTGAAAGTGTAAAAAACTTTCATAAAAATATTTCACATAAAGAACATTAGTAGTATTATGAAGAAAATATTATTTTTTCGATAACATAAAATTTTTTTTTGAGCATCCTTAATTTGAAAAAATTAATTTGAAAAAGTTTCAAGTATTGTATAAAAAAAGTTTAAAAAAAAATTTTTTATTTCCTTTTTTTTTAATTTGAAAAAATTTCAAGTATTGTATAAAAAAATTTTTTTTTCCTTTTTTTTTAATTTGAAAAAATTTCAAGTATTTTAGGAAAAAATTAAAAAATTTTTTTTTTTTCTTTATTTTATTTTTTTTTTAATTTGAAAAAAATTTCAAGTATGGTAAAAAAAAATTTAAAAAAAAAATTTTGTATTTCCTTTTTTTTTAATTTGAAAAAATTTCAAGTATTGTATAAAAAATTTTTTTTTTCCTTTTATTTTAATTTGAAAAAATTTCAAGTATTGTATGAAAAAAGTTAAAAAGTTTTTTTTTATTTATTTTTATTTTTTTAATTTTTTTTTATGCCTTTGAGATTTATTATATCGCAGCATAACTGTAGGTAATATATATTTTTTTTCTCACTTGAGTTTCCGTTATTAATATATACCATAACGCTTAAAATATTCATTTAAATATGCTTCACTGTGCAGTCAAATGAATTGACGCATTTTCAATAACATTCGTACCACTGTGCAAGCCTTTATCTTCTTCTTCTTCTACGTTCATTGCTGTTGATGGCGTTGGGCTTTTGGTTGATAACCCGCTGCTTTGCTATATGGCGGCATTATGTTGTTGTTGTTTGAATTAGATGAAACGTTAGCTAAAAGCAACAACAACAATCATAAACAATATTAAGCTAAGGCCGAAGCAATAGCAACAATATTGGGTACAAAGGTCATAATGCGAACTCTTGAAACTGAGCCGCAAAACGCATAAAGTGTCGCCCACGGCTCAGCTCAAGCGAGAGAGAGAGATGGAGAGGGAGATGGGAAGAGATAAAAACTCATACGATAAGCATCTGTAAGAAAGTTTTTGAGTTAAAAGTGCTTTGCTTGAAGAAAAAAAAACACAAGAAGTGCAAGCGAAGAGGGAAGAGAGAGTTCAGGGGAATAAAAAAAAAAAATTAAGAAGAGTGAGAAACTAGCGATTTTCCTTATCCCTACAAGAATTACAAATATTATTCATAAAGGGTTTTATGTCTAACAGACATATCCCTAGTAAGTTTGTTTCAAATTTTCGATAACTCTTTCCGTTGCCGATATACACATGTTATCGATAACAACCAAATCTTGAATTTGGTGCAGTTTGAAAATATAGATGAAATAATGACAATCTGTGAAAATTTGATTGAAATCGGTTAAGAAACACCGGAGATATGGAACATTGAAGTTAACTTGAGATGGCGTTTGAAACTTGAGACAAAATAATGACAATCTGTGAAAATTTGATTGAAATCGGTTAAGAAACACCGGAGATATGGAACATTGAAGTTAACTCAAGTGTGGAGTAAACGCTTACACATACACACAAACACACACACACACACACACACACGCAACTGTATACGATGCTCTTAGGCTAAGCATAGGCCCGAGGGTACTTACTTGCTCTCTTTCTAACACTTTCCTCCCCTTCCTCTCTCCCCATCTTCGCCGTTCGCTTCGTTTCACATTCCGTTGTCTCATCTCTCAGCATTCTTTACGACGCACATTTATTTCAATTTTAATTTACAATTATTGGTGCCCGGCTTTTACCGTTTGTTTATTTGCACGCTTTGAGATGGGTTTCGGGTTTCGGGTCAGGAGATAAACGAAACGAAACGAATCGAAACGAAACGGAACGAAACGCAACGGAACGAAGAAAATGTTAGGCTCAAAGGATTCATGACCCAAAAGGGGGAAAGGGGGGGAAAGGGTGGGGCGAACAAAAGTTTTGTGCCAGCTGGCAATAAAATTTGGGAGGCACAGGTCCCATCAAGTACATGACCTATCCAAACACAAAGCAAAGGAAAAAACGTATAACACAACTGACATGAAACCGAAAGAGTGCGGAGGGGGTGTAAGTGTGGGCGGGGGCGGCGGCGGCGACTGGTTGTCGTGTTTTTTAACAAACATATCATTGATATTTGCGCTGGGCATCTGCCATGTTGTATTTTTGTTGTTGTTGTCTGTCTCTCTTTTTTTTTGCTTTGTTGTTTTTGCTTGTAAATGAAACTTTTGCGTTGGGTTTTTTTTTTTTCGTTGGGTTTTGCTCGCAACGACATTGAAACTTACGAGCGGGGCCCTTCAATTCCAGACAGCAAATCTGTTTTTTAGGAGCTTCGTTTCTCTTCTTCTTTCCCTTTTTGTTGTTGTTAGTGTTTGAGTATTGGTTTAAATGGTAAAGGTAAACACATTAACTAATTTATGGCCAAAAGCAACAATGTCAGCAAAATATAAACCGTAGGGAATGCGAATGCTTTGATTACATTACTTTACTCTACTTCGTTAAAAACTTACATGTTGGAGAGCACCAACAGTTAGTATAACGGCATTATGCATAACTGTTTCAGCTGCAGTGAGCATCAACAACAACAAGCATGCTCTTGTGTTGTTGCTGTGATCGTAGTTTTTTCGTTGTCTCCTTTTAACGATGTCCATACAAGCGATTCGCACTGAGCGCAACTCACTGAGAGCGAGAGAGCGCTTGGTAGAGAATGCGAGCGGATCGTTGAATATCTAAATAAGATCTGACTTGAGCCTTTCAGTACGAATCGACGTCTTGTTGGAAGCAGATCGATCGCTGATTTACGTGCAGCTGCTTAACAGTTTCTATAACGGTATTTCTTTGTGCAAATGCAAGTGCATTTTTGTTGTTGTTTTTCGTTTTGTGAATAGTTTTTGTTGGTTTTGCGATTTGCCTGCAGCTGCATAACGGTTTCTATCACGTGATCTCTTTGTGCAAGTGCAAGTGCAAGTGCATGTTTGTTGTTGGTTTTTTCTAGTATTTGTTGGTGTTGTTTAACTGTTTCTGCAAATGCAAGTACATGGTTTTTGTTTTTTTTTTTTCTGTGCATAGTATTTGTTGTTGTTGTGCGACGATTTAAATGATTTGCTTGCAGCTGTATAACGGCTTCTATAACGTGATCTCTTTGTGTAAATGCAAATGCATGGTTTTTGTTGGTGTTGTTTAACTGTTTCCTTCACTTCATTTCTTTGTGCAAATGCAAAAGCAATGGTTTTTGTTGTTTTTTTTCTCTGTGCATAGTTTTTGTTGGTGTTGTGCGACGATTTAAACGATTTGCATGCAGCTGTATAACGGATTTTTTTTCATGTGCTGTCTCTGCGCAAGTTCAAGTGTGTGGTTGTTGTTTTTTTTTTTTTTTCTGTGGATAGCATTTGTTGGTATTTAACTGTTTCTTTAACGTGATCTCTTTGTGCAAGTGCAAGTGTGTGGTTTTTGTTGTTTTTTTCTCTGTGGATCGTATTTGTTGGTGTTTAACTGTTTCTTTAATGTGATCTCTTTGTGCAAGTGCAAGTGTGTGGTTTTTGTTGTTTTTATACCCTTAACCCATTGAAAATGGGTAAAAAGGGTATAATGGATTTGTGCAAAAGTATGTAACAGGCAGAAGGAAGCATCTCCGACCCCATAAAGTATATATATTCTTGATCAGCATCAACAGCCGAGTCGATATAGCCATGTCCGTCTGTCCGTCTGTCCGTCTGTCCGTCTGTCCGTCCGTCCGTCCGTATGTATGAACGCGTCGATCTCAGAGACTATAAGAGCTAGAGACTCCAGATTTGGTATATAAGCTCGCCTAATCCCTAGGCAGTACAAGTTTGTTTTAGATTTTCGATAACTCTTCCCGTTTTCGATATACACATGTAATCGATAACAACAAAATCTTCAATTTAGAAAACTTTTTGATGCAGTTTGAAAGATTAGACTAAATAATGACAATCTGTGAAAATTTTATTGAAATCGGTTGAGAAACACTAGAGATATGGGTATTGAAGTATTGAAATTAAGAAGGTATGCACTATACGCGTATACATACACACACTCACACATACTTGCAAGCACTGACTGTATGCGTAAAGTATCGGGTTAAGGGTATAGTTTAGTCGGGATTTCTCGACTAGAGCCTTCTTACTTGTTTTCTCTGTGGATCGTATTTGTTGGTGTTGTGCGACTAAGTAAAATGTCCAAATGCAAATATTTTGTTGTCTACGAAGAAGAAAAGTCTTCAAAAGTGTTAAAGATCACCAATTGAAATGAAATTATATGATAGATGGCAATGCTATGTGTTTGTGTGTAACAACAACAATTGCCGTTACGTCGAACGAGACGCAAAAGGGAACATAATTATGTGGTGAGTTTTGCTTCTTCTTCTTCTTTTACGCCATGTTTCTTTGCACTTGATATAATTGCTATTTGATGCTTATACTTTGTACCCAACACACACACACTATAATTTTAGAGCTTATAAAGTGCCGTTAAACTACATTTGAGTAGCTCAAAACACACACACACACACACACATATATATTTCTTATGCTGTTGTTGTTGTTCTTGGGTTCTCGAAACTTGAGCATTTTTTTTTTTTGGGTCATTTTTGGTTATAATCTGCGTTTTGCGGCATGCGTCTTATTTGTTAACAATCGTTGCGCCCCAAAACACACACACACACACACGTACACGTACACTCACACATATGAACTTTTTGTTCGCTTTTTGTTTTTTGGGTTGGCTTTTTTTTTAGTGTGAGGCATTTTGCCGAGTTTACCACATTATTAGCAGGGTGCTTGGGCATGACCCAAGGTCTAGCGCCTCCCCGTTGAGGGGCTTATTACTTTGTTGCCCCCCCCCCCCCCCCACACCACCCCCTTCGACTACTGCGACTCTTGGGTCGACACAACTGCCGTTAGTAAGTGCGAGAGAGAGAGAGAGAGAAAGAGAGTGAGAGAGAGAGTGAGTGAGAGAGAAAGAGAGAGAGAGACAGAGAGAGAGTGCGAACGAGTTCTACTCTAACCTAAAAGTGACTTGTAAGAAGAAGAAGAAGTTGAAGAGTTTGTTTTTAATATGTGTGAAAGTTGAGCATAGAGTATTTG
>JAWNNV010001042.1:147500-170000 GCA_035044485.1 Scaptomyza reducta
TCGATTACCGATAACAATCGATAAACGATAACAATTAAAATGAAGATTTATAAGGTAAGGAGTTACAGTATAACCGGCCGAGTACCCAAATTTTTTGATTACTTTCAAATATCGATAAAAATCGATTACCGATAACAATTTAAATAAAGTATTATGAGGTGAGGAGTTATAGTATAATAAAACATCGATAAAAATCGGTTACCGATAACAATCTATTAACGATAACAATTTAAATAAAGTTTTATGGACTGAGGAGTTACAGTATAACCGAGTGAGTGCCAACATTTTTGCATTGCTTTCAAATATCGATAACAATCGATTAACGATAACAATCGATAAACGATAAAAATTAAAATGAAGATTTATAAGGTAAGGAGTTACAGTATAACCGGCCGAGTACCCAAATTTTTTGATTACTTTCAAATATCGATAAAAATCGATTTCCGATAACAATTTAAATAAAGTTTTATGGACTGAGGAGTTACAGTATAACCGAGTGAGTGCCAACATTTTTGCATTACTTTCAAATATCGATAACAATCGATTAACGATAACAATTGAAATGACACCATTGCTTACTAAACATAACTACGACTATAAGTTGAAACTGAATTGCGCTGAAAAGGGGCACAATGTGTTTCCAACTAGACATTTCTACCGAAGGATAATACTTTCTACCTTTTGACAACGAATGCTTTTCTACCGAAGGATATCTACCGAAGGATATCACTTTCTACCTTCTGACAACGAATGCTTCGCCTGCTGTGTTGCAACTTGTCTCACACACAATATCTCTAAAACTATAGCCTATGTGTTATTCTGATGTATGAACTAACTGCATACAAAGTTTCATTCAAATCCATGCAGCAGTTGTTGCATGAAAGACTAACAAACAAACATACAAACTTTCCCATTTATAGTACAACTTTGTCTGAAACTTATTGCCGCGGCACGCATGCGCGTCTCACTAAGCCCAGCCAGGTTGCATGCAACCGAATGTGAAGAAGTTCGAGGAAGAGCCAAGTGGAGGCTGCCACACCATGAAAAGTTCAAGAAAACTAATAACGGAATGTGCATTTTGCTCTGCTTTCGTGACGTCACAGGGCGCAGCGGAAGGGGGCAAAGCAAAGTGAATTCGCTGCGTGTGCTGCTGACAACTGTGTTTGTTGATTGCTGGCCCACTGACCCACTTGCTGGTGGTGGTGGTGGTGCAACTGCAACTGCAACTGCCACTGTTTGTGGCAGCTTCGCCGCAAGACAATTGCAACAAAGGCAAGACAAGACAAGGCAAGACAAGACAAGCGAGAGGAGGGGAGAGGAGAGGAGAGGGGAGAAGTCGCCGTCGCCACAGTTGCCATTTAAATGCAAAACAGCTTTGTTTTTTCTTTGTTTTTTTGGGAAGTCAAAGTACTGCCGTGAGGCAGAGAGAGAGAGAGGGAAAGAACGAGAGGCAAAGATGCAGAAGAGTTAAGATGATTACGAAGCCTGCGCAGTGTTGGAAAGTTTCACTCAATTTCGTGGTGAGTTTCCTCAAAATCCAACCAAAGAGAGAACTGCCATTAAAGAGAAAGCAAGTAAGAGAAAGAGAAGAACAGGATACGACAGGACAGGACACGACAGGACAGGCACATTGTATTGTGCCTTGCCCTTCGCGTAGGCAGATTTCCGCTTTATCTGCTAATTAAACAAACACTTTTGCCCAACAAATTCGACGACTTGCTTGAAAAAGAGAGTGGAAGCAAGGACTTGGCAGGCTCCTTGGATTCGGCGGGGGTTGTGGTGGTGCTGAAAGGGCGATGGAAATTTGTCGAAATTCTTGAGGAACATTTTTTGTTTTTTTTGTACCATTTTATTTGTTTCGCTTAATTGCCAGACTGAATTGAGCCATAACTGGTGTACAGAATGTTGAGCCAGACAAAGACACAAATAAAATGAAAGAGAGAGTGAGAGAGAGGGGTAGAGGGGGAGAGGGAGAGGGAGATAGTGAAACGTGTTTGTTCTCCCATTGCTAAATCATTATGACAAATAACGCTTTTAAATTCAGAAACTTTTGGCTCAAACTTTAGCTTCAAGTTGGCTTTAAAAAAAAGTTCGCGTTTATCTATATATATATATATATATATAGACGAGTTTGATAAAGATTCAATCAGGGATTAAACAATATGGAAAGCATATTAAAGTTTTCGATTTAACTTGTCTGTTCAAGTTTGCCTCCTGTTGTTCAATTCAACTTTAACATGCACGAAAATCTCTGCTGTTGAAACTTTTGTTTTCCCTTTTTTTTCTGCGTTTTTTTTTATTCGGCATGGGGTGAATAATATGAAGGTAAAGCTTTCTGGTATTCCATTCTTTTAATTGGAGAGACTTTTTTCTAATGTTCGCATCGCATATAAAAATGATTTTACTCGCGAACTTTTGAAGAGCAGAATTTAGTGTGGTTTTTTTGAAACATATCGATACTAATTGCAAGTTATCGATAAGTTTGCATGCAGTTTATTATTGCTTGTTCGGTATTTAGGTGGAGTTTCTGTAATGTTTCCTTAGAATCGATTGATTTGTTTATTTATCGATATTTATATCGATAACTTTTTAGATATTCTCTCTCTGTTCTCGATACATAATAGATCTGATTGAGGCAAGTTTAAAAGCTCAAAAGCTTGTATCGATAACTATTTTTGCTACCCATTATAAACAAAAAAGCTCTAAAACTTTCATATCGATATTAGTTGCAAGTTATCGATAAGTTTTTGAAAATAGTTTGGCTTTTCTTGTTTCTTATTTAGGTGTAGTTTCTATAATGTTTCCTTAGGATCTATATGTTTATTTATAAATCGATTTATATCGATAATATTTTTAATTGTCTCCCTCTGTTCTCGATACTTAAGAGATCATTGCGTGTATCGATAACTTCTTTTACAAATAACCTACGCTAAAACTTTCTTGAATTACGTAGTGTACTATGCAAAATCCTAGCAGTCCCATTGTGAAAGTTATCGATATGTATAATATGCTATCGATAACTTCTAAACTGTGCCTTCACCATCTTTAATACTCTTTCTTTACTCTTTTTCACATAAAACAAATAAATTTTTGGATTGTTTCCATATGTTTATCCAATAGTTTTTGACCACATTCAATAATCTATATATTTCTAGGCTTTAAATCGAAACGAGGCTTTTTGCTGTTGTTCAAGTTGTTGTTGTTGTTGCTGTTGTTGTTCAAGTTGTTGTTGTTGTTGCTGTTGTTGCTGTTGTTGGCAAAATGTTTGTTTATTTAAAGACATTGGAAATTAATTAATTTACTGACGTGACCAAAACTAACACAAAACAAATAAATGTGTTGCAAAATTTTGCAGTCTAGCAATTGTTCTCGCTGTCACACACAGTTAGAAAGAGAACGAGATATATATATATATATATATATACTGGGTCTACTGTACAACTGGCAATGACAATGACAACGAGGCGTTCAACTTGAAGTTTTGCAGCAAACCGAAAAAAAGAAGAGAGAGAGAGAGAGAGAGAGGGAAAATTGTTTTGCCATTGGGGCTTGTCTTTGAATTATAATAAAGCGCAACAACAACAGCAACAACAGCAACAACAACAGCAACAACAGCAACAACAACAACAGCAACAACAACAACAACAACAACAGCAACAATTGCAACAGCAACAACAACAACTGCTGCAGCAGCTGCCGCATTAGCTCAAAATGAAGTTTGCAAAATGATGCGTCAACTGAAAAGTTGAGCCAGCAATTGTGTTGCCTCCCAAAGTAGTTTATAGATGTTGCATGCAGCAGGTATTGCCGCTCTTTTTGCCCTCCGCTGCCTGCAACTGACATGCGTCAAATTGAATGAAAACATTACAAAGTGGAAGGCGTCTCAAATCTAAAGTGCTATAATATATACAAGCTACTAAAATGTGTCCTGGCTTACGGCTGATCGACTATCGGCTGTGCATTGTATGTAAAAGCTCTTGTTCCGACCCACTGACTGACTGCTATCAACGCGCAGCCCTAATGGTGAACCCAAGCGATCGAATTTGTACATAAATTGTTGGCATTTAGATCGAAGCTGAACACTAGGAATGGATTTTTCTTGAAATTCATCTGCAGTTGGTTACATTTTGGGGTCAAAGGTTATCGCATATTCAATATCAACGATATTAAAGGAATAAATATTTCATTTACTTATTTCATCTGTTTTCCACTCTTATTATTTCCTCACATATTACTTTTCATCTCATATAGATTGATTCGATATTTATCGATAAAAACTGGCGGATA
The DNA here is from genome assembly GCA_035044485.1 of Scaptomyza reducta. NCBI lineage: Eukaryota > Metazoa > Arthropoda > Insecta > Diptera > Drosophilidae > Scaptomyza > Scaptomyza reducta. Next base: position 151,788 of record JAWNNV010001042.1, read on the forward strand.
TTAAAGGAACTTATATTTGATTTACTTAATTTATTTATCTGTTTTCCACTTTTCTTATTTATGTATTTTCCTCATATATTACTTTTTATCTCACGCAATCGATATTTATCGATAAGAAATGGCGGATATTAACGAATATTTGATTTTTTTCTTATCCTATTATTTTCTGCTTCCCACTCTTTTTATTCATATATTTTTATCAGCAACAGATTTTACTCTTAATCGCAAGCAATCGATATATATCGATAACAATATGTAGGATATTAAAAGAATTTATATTTGATTTTCTTATTTTATTTATCTGTTTTCCACTCTTATTATTCATGTATTTTCATCAGCGTGGAATTTGACTCTTAATCGCAAGCAATCGATATTTATCGATAACAAAGGTATATTGGGCTGAAAGCAAAAGAGAAACCATTATAGCTGATGATGCCTGTTGCTTGGATGTGTTAAGCTACTTAAAAACCCCTTTACTTCCAGGGTATGAAAATGCAAACACACACACACACGCACACACGCACACACACACACACACACGCACACACACACACGGACACCAACGCAAAGCAGAATGATTTTTGGGGGCTGTGGCACTTTGCACTTGGGCTTGGGCACTGACCAAAACACACAAATGAAATTAGTTAGACGTCTCCCAACTCTGTGTCTCGTTTTGGCTTCTAGTCCTACTTCCTCTCCCTCTCCCTCTCTCTTTGTCGCTCTCTCTCGTTCTGTCTCTTTCTAGTCCATTGTGTGTGTGCAATCATAAATTTTTGCATTATGAAATTAAAATTAAGAAAGCAAACGCAAGGCGAGTGAAAAGTTTTCAATTCAGCTTCGGTCCTTGGCCAACAGCCAACAATTGACAACAAATTTTGGAACTCAGCTACCAGCACAACAACAACAACAACACAAACAACAACACAAACAACAACACAAACAACAACAACAACAACACAAACAACAACAACAAGTTGCTGCTGCTGCATTTGCATATTTCAAGTAGTAAATTAAATTTGTGCTTTCATTTTTGAAAGTTGCGCCTAAAAGTTGGCAATGATTTATTTTTTTAGCGAGACTCAATCAACAATCGCATTAATTTATATAGTCAAACTCTACGCAAGCATTAACAAACATTATTCCTGTCCAAAGCACATTAAAGAGAGAATTCTCTAACGCAGTTTTCTTCTTCTCGCTTAAATTTCTCGACTTTTCTCACAATTTTGAACAACTTTGGATTGGTATATTATCATCGATGCCTAAATACATATACATGAATACACATGTACAATTGCATGTGTATTTGTCTTCAATTGCTTGAAACAAACAAAAAAACAAACTGACTGCGACAAAGATTACGTATACGCAGCGCTGCCCACGACAAGGGCAGCCAAAGAGGCAGCCAGCAAAACCAACGAACCAGGCAGGCAGCCAAGAACAAAAACAGTGTCAACAACACAGCTACAACAACAACAACAGCAACAACAGCAACAGCAATTGCTGGCAAATGTTGCTGCAACTTTGTTGCTGACGTGTCTTCTATTGGCAACAACAACATCAACAGCAAAACAATAGATAATGATGACACGTCAGCTTTTGTCGTGTGACAATAAGCACAGCAACAACAACAACAACAATCACAACAGCAACAACAACAACAACAATCACAACAATCACAACAGCAACAACAATACACCAAAAGCTACTCGATGTCAGTTGTCAGCAGCAAAGGCGCGCAAAGTAACAACTTGAATGGAGCTGCGATAGAAACTGTTTCACCCCAACCACAACCACACCTCCCTCATTCACACTCTTTCATTCGTTGTGTGTGTGTGTGTGTGTGTGTGTGTGTGTGTGTCTAACATGCTGTGACAACAACAAGAAAGCAAGCAAGCAAGCAAGCATCGAAACAGCATCTTTGTTAGCTGACAGCAGCAGCAGCAGTCAACAACATTCGATGCGGGGGGGGGAGCGTGCTGGTGGAGGGGGAGTTAAGGGAGTTAATGGAGTTTGTGACTAGGTTTGTCATGTTAAGGGAGACACATTGGCGCTGTGGCGCCACCAACTGCTGCTGTTGCGGAAGTCAATGTTAAGTAAAAGTACTCAAAACTGCCAAAACACCTTTTAAGATCTATCAAAATTTGCATGCAGTACTAAAAATAACATCGAGATATGCTATTGAATGGTGATTATTGACGCATTGACCCAAAAATACAAATATCGATAATATTTGGAATCGATTGTTATTGATATTTGAGTTGATTCGATAAGTATTTAACTAGTGTTGTTTTGGTGTGTTACGTCTGCAAGTTAAAGCAACCATACTAATCGGTATCGATAATCGATTTATCGATATATCATTGAATTCGCAAATATATTAATATGTAGATATAATAGATATATGTATATTATTACAAGCTACATAACATCAAGATATGCTATTGAATAATGATTATTGACGCATTGACCCAAAAATACAAATATCGATAATAGTTGGAATCGATTGTTATCGATAATATTTGGAATCGATTGTTATCGATATTTGAGTTGAGTCGATAAGTCTTTCAACTATTGTTGTTTTGGTGTGTTACGTCTGCAAGTTCAAGCAACCAATAATAATCGGCATCGATAATCGATTTATCGATATATCATTGAATTCGCAAAGATATTAATATTTAGATATAATAGATATATGTATATTATTACAAGCTACATAACATCAAGATATGCTATTGAATAATGATTATTGACGCATTGACCCAAAAATACAAATATCGATAACATTTGGAATCGATTGTTATCGATATTTGAGTTGAGTCGATAAGTCTTTCAACTAGTGTTGTTTTGGTGTGTTACGTCTGCAAGTTCAAGCAACCAATAAGAATCGGAATCGATAATCGATTTATCGATATATCCTAAATCATATCATATATCATAAAGTACTACAAGCTACATTTAACATAAGCCGATAAGTCTTTTGGATAGTGATGCTTGGGGAGTTACGTCCGCAAGTTCAAGGAACCATAACCGATTTATCGATATATTATCGATTTATTATCGAGATATTTTATATAAATGAAGTGTTACAAACTATATTTACATGTGGTATACAATATATATATATGAAAGTTCAAGGCATCATAATCGATTTATCGATATATTATCGATTTATTATCGATATAGTATCGATATATTATATAAATGAAGTGTTTGAAGCTATATTTACATATGGTGTACGATATATATCTACAAGTTCAAGGAACCATATCAGATTTACCGATATATTATCGATATATTATCGATATATTATCGATATATTATATAAATGAAGTGTTACAAGCTATATTTACCATGGTATACGATATATATCTGCAAGTTCAAGAAACCATATCAGATTTACCGATATATTATCGATATATTATCGATATAGTATAGATATATTATATAAATGAAGTGTTGCAAGCTATATTTACCATGGTATACGATATATACACGTTTGAAGTTTCTCTTTTCTCCTTCTCCTTCTCCTTCTTCGTCGAACTTTTAATTCATGTGTAATGAGTTCGGGATACACAAAATGATTTAAAGTTCAACAATGAAGTTTCCGAGTTATGTTGACTTCAACTTTGTAATCTTTGCGCATTCGTTTTGCCAACAGATACTAGATTAACTAACTGTTCAACTTTCCTGAGCTCCTTTCATTCAAATGAAGTTGCTTGACGCGTTTTCTTTTGTTGACTTATGCATTGGCATTGAGTTTTTGGTCTTGCTTTGCGTTGCGAATTCAGTTTCAACTTCTTGCTTACTATTCATTTCTTTTCATTTGCTGCAGCCGTTTTTAATTTAGTCTGTCGAAGCGACAACTTCAGCTTGAAATGAGCTAAAGTTCACTTTTTTAGCGAGTTCTGTTTCGAGTTCCGTTGTGTTGACTTGACTTCAGCTCAGCTGAGCTAAGTTCAGTTGAGTTGAGTTCAGTTCAGTTAAGTTTAGTTTTGCCTTTTGCCACACGACGAACGTTGCACGTGCCGCACGGAGTTTTCCCAGTTTGCACAGCTGCTCCATTTGCCCAGTTTTTCCAGTTTCTTCTAGCTTCTTGTTCTCAATATCTATGTGACTTTTGATATTCCACGTTTTGTTTTCCATACCCTATTCAAAGTCGTACATTTAACCTTTAGAGTTAAGTTTTGCTTAATTTAATATTTTATAGCTTAATAAGTTTGGCTTTAAAACTATTTTTAGAACTTTTTTTTGTTAATTAAAAAGAATTTTGTTTTTTACATTTGAACTTAAAGTTGAAAGTTTTCTCTTTTATTTTGTTGATATTTCAATTCCTAAGTTCTTTTGATATATGTTTAAATAGTAATAATATTATGCTTTTGCATACTGGGTATCTTGCAGTCGTTCAGTTTTATTGCCACTGAAGCACTTTCACTCTTTGAATTTTTTTGGATTTTTTCTTTCATGGTGCGTGCCTCAATTGTCTCGTAGCCAAGTTTTGTGCGTGTGCAAAGAAAACTATGGAAAAGCGCAGCACACACACAAACACACATACAAACACACACAAACACACACACACACATATACAAATACACACACATGGAAATGAAGAAAGCCAAGTCAATTTAATTTATTTTGTCACTTTTGTTGTTTGACAATTTGTTGTTCTTGTTGTTGCCTGTTGTCATCAGCATCTGTGTGTATGTGTGTGTGTGTGTGTGTGTGTGTGTGTCATTGACTTATTACACACTTCTGAAGTTGCAATGCCAACACCCACCCCCCCCCTCGAAACACCCTACTCCAACCGAGTTTTGTATTCGATTTGCTGAAGCATTTAAATTTCTATTTGCAGCCAATTGCTGCCAACGTAATTGAGTAGACCTCGACACGAGAGAGAGAGAGAGAGTGAGAGAGAGAGAGAGAGAGAGAGAGAGAATGAGAAAGAGAGAGAGAGAGAGAGGAAGAAAGAGTTTTGCCATTTGTTGCCAATTTGAACATAACTTCAACTCGAACCCAGCTGTTGTCTTCCTGTATTCATTCGAAGCGACATCCTCCTCCTCCCCGCAAAACACAATCAAATGAGGCTAACATCGTTTCCATCAAATCTAAACTGTACATGGACGAACCCATATCAAAGTAATTGAACAATATTGTGAACTTAAAACTTTATTTGTGTAATAGTTGAGTTTTAACAAATAGGAAGTGTGCTCAAAGTAGCTTCGAAATATATGTTTCAATTTCTCAGAGTGTAAATTTCTTTCCTCATTTTGTTTTACGACTCAAAATAGTTGGAAAAAAAAACGTGATTAAATGTTGACATCAAGCGCAATATAAAATGCAATTGAAATCAGCTCAAGTATATATCCATAAAAATGAATAAAAACAAGTAAGAAGGCTCTAGTCGAGAAATGCCGACTAGACTATACCCTTAATTTACGCATACAGTCAGTGCTTGCAAGTATGTGTGAGTGTCTGTATGTATACGCGTATAGGGCATACCTTCTTAATTTCAATACTCCATATCTCCGGTGTTTCTCAACCGATTTAACTAAAATTTTCACAAATTGTCAATATTTAGTCAAATATTTCAAACTGCATCAAAAAGTTTTCCAAAATCAAGATTTTGTTGTTATCGATAACATGTGTATATCGGAAACGGGAAAAGTTATCGAAAATTCATGGATACAGACGAACATGGCTCGACTGTTGTTGCTGATCACTTTATGTTGTTATCGATAACACGTGTTTATCGGAAACGGGAAAAGTTATCGAAACTATTTCGACTCGGCTGTTGATGCTGATCAAGAATATATATACTTTATGGAGTCGGAGATGCTTCCTTCTGCCTGTTACATTCCTTTTCACAAATCCATTATACCCTTTTTACCCATTTTCAATGGGTTAAGGGTATAAAAAGCAGCTGCTTCAGATGTTTCGCTTAAAAGTTATTGCCGCTTGTAAAGTTTGCTGTCCTTAATGCCACGTTCATCATCGTCCTTGGCCAACATAAAAGCACCAAAATGAATAAGCGAAATTAAGCGAAGCAGTCAAAAAGAGTGAAGAGAGACAGAGACAGAGACAGAGACAGAGACAGAGAGAGTGAGGCGTTGGCCAGTTGACACACAGCGGTTGGCCACTGTCGCAACCCGAGCGAGCTGCATTAATGCAAAGTTAAAGTGTTGCAAATGACGTTGATAATGGCCCCAAAACGATGACGACGATGATGAACGAACAGCAGTCAGCCAACTGTGGAGACGATGGGACGTACGGCATGGCAGAGAAAAGAGCGAGACAGAAACAGAGAGAGAGAGAAGGAGAGAGAGAGAGGGTAAGTCGGGTGAGAAGTTGCTAGCTGGCAGCTGGTTATACCCTAAAAATCATTAATAATGTGTAAAGTACGCTACGAGAAGCAATATATATATATATTGCTAATTGGTATCATCTATAAATTGGTTTCCAAATTGCATTTGTCGATAAGTTGATAAGATAAATCAATAATCGATAGTGTAAGTTACAGTTTTCGATAAATTTTATCTCCACAATTAATTTAATTTAATTATCGAGATGCAGTTGTCGATAAATCAATAATCGATAATAAGTTACAGTTGTCGATAAATTGTGGAGATATTGAGATGTTGTTGTCGATAAATTAATAATCGATAGTAAGTTTCAGTTATCGATAAATTGTGGAGATATCTAGATGCTGTTGTCGATAAATTAATAGGCGATATATTGTAAAGATATTATCAAAATGTTGTTATCGATAAATCAATAATCGATAATTAGTCACAACAAATAAGTTGTGGAGATATTATCCTGATGCTGTTGTAGATAAATCAACAATCGATAATAAGTTACAGTTGTCGATAACTTATGGAGATATCGAGATACTGTTGTCGATAGATCATTAATCGATAAATTGTGAAGATATCATCAAAATGTTGTTATCGATAAATCAATTATCGATAAGATGTGGAGATATTATCGAAATTCTGTTATCGATAAATCAATAATCGATAATCAGTAACAGTTATCGAGAAGTAACAGTTATCGAGAAGTAACAGTTATCGAGAAGTTGTGGAGATATTATCTAGATGCTGTGAGCGATAAATCAGTAATCGATAGATTGTGAAGATATTATCAAAATGTTGTTATCGATAAATCAATAATCGACAAAAAGTTACAGTTATCGATAAATTGTGGAGATATTATCGAAATTCTGTTGTCGATAAATGAATAGTCGACAATTAGTAACAGTTATCGATAAATTGTGGAGATAATATCGAGATGTTGTTATCGATAATACAATAATCGATAATAAGTGAGAGTTATCGATAAGCTGTGAATATATTATCAGGATGTTGTTGTCGATAAATCAATAATCGATAATCAGTAACAGTTATCGATAAGTTGTGGAGATATTATCGAGATTCTGTTGTCGATAAATCAATTATCGATAATAACTTACAATTATCTATAAATTGTGGAGATATTATCAAGATTTAGTTATCGATAAATCAATAATCGGTAGATTTTGAAGATATTATCATAGATTGTGGAGATGTTATCAATATGTTATCGATAAAGCAATAATCGATCATCATTAACTACAAATCTATCAATAATATACCTTAACTTAATATTGGTTATATGTAACAATTTTTGTTGAAGATCTAACATAGAAGTTATCGTATATCGAAAATTTTCTGTGTCATGTTCTGTATGCTCATATACACACACACACACACACATACACACATACGAGCCTTGCATACATTGACACAATACAAATTGCATTCGCTTTTTTTATCTCCATCTCTTTCGATTGGTATAAACTTGACTTCAGGGTATTTTGCCGTCGAAAGATATTTTGCAACTTTTCAACGATTCTCTGTGAGTTCTCCCCCTTTCACCCGCCCTCTCTCCCTCTTCTCTTCCTCTCTCTCTTCCTGCTCTCGTTATGTCTGTCTCTCTTGTGCTTAATATGTAATTTATAATTTTGATTGCACTTAAGACCGCGAGCAGATAAATGTGTACGCTTATTAATAATGTGCGGTCGCTGACTGCACTTCAACCGCCCCCCACCCCTCCCACGAGCAAGTGTTTATGCATTAGCAAGCCGACAAAGGGGGCGTGGCAACATGTTGTTTGGTGAGAAATTAATGATGCGTAATTTATGAAAATTATACAATTGCCATTCGGTTGTTGAGCCACGCCCACAAAGAAATATATAGCAAATCATGGACACAAGAAGAAGAAGAAGAACAAGTCGAAGAAGCTCCCCCCCCACAACCCTGGTGCAGCAACCCTGTCAGCCAACTAGGCAAATGCCTTTCAGCTGCTTTGCTTGCTTGGCCAAAAAACTTTTGTATGAAGAAAGTTGGGGCACAGCCGTCGACAAAGTAGATGGTGAAGAAGGGGGTGGGGAAAGGGGAAAGGGGAGGGGTGTTGTTGCTGTAAGCCACGAAGGACTGTGATGGCAGCAGCAACATTTTATTAACAGGCGTCGCTTAAAAAACAAAAATTAATTTAAATTGCATATTTGCACAAAACAATGTGAGCTGCAAAGGGAGCGAAAGAAACGAAAGGGGAATAGGGGGGGGGGAGGTGGAGTGGAGCCGGAACATTAGGGCCATAGAACAACAACCTACATGGTCGTTATCGTTGTTCCTGTTGTTGTTGTTGTTAGCCGAAAAAAAACCTCAAATTATAAAAATTTACGATGTTTCGCTGAGCGCTTCTTCCTCTTCTCTCCCCACCAAAAAATACCCAACAACAACAGCAGCAACAACAACAACAACAACATCAGCAACAACAACTCGACGCACAACAGTAGCAGCAAAGTCAGAAAAAAACATATAGAAAAACACGAATGGAAATGAATGTTTCATGAGTTCGAGTCGAAATTACAATGCGCTGCACACAAGCCAAGGTGAAGAGAAGAAGAAGCTAGGAAAGAGCGAAAGAGACAGATATATGATTGAGGGAGACAGAACTAGTAGATGAGAAAGATAGGGCAAGAAATTGGTGGGGTGGTGGTAGGGGGTAGGGAATGTTATTTGTATGCAAATTTTGATTCCAAAAGGTGGTCAGTTAAACGTTTAAGAATATCGCGCACATAAGGAAACGCGAAAAGTGGTAAGAGATGGACAAGCAAAGGGTAATGAGAGAATGGGAGAATGGGATAAATGGAATAGAAATATGGAATAGACAGGTAATTACATTTCCTTCAAAGATGCATTATAATTACAAAGGTATGTCCCAAGGTGGGAAAATGAATGAAGATGATTAAGAACGATAAGAAATGAGAGAAGGGTGTAGAGAAAGATAGAGAGGGAGGGAGAAAGAAAAAGATAGAGATACGGAGAAAGGTAGAGATTAAGATATAGTTAGAGATTGAGATAAAGATACGATAAAGATAATGATAAGGCTAATCTTTAGAGATAAAGATAGAGATAAAGATAAGATAAAGATAAGATAAAGATAAGATAAAGATAAGATAAAGATAAGATAAAGATAAGATAAAGATAAGATAAAGATAAGATAAAGATAAAGATAAAGATAAAGATAAAGATAAAGATAAAGATAAAGATAAAGATAAAGATAAAGATAAAGATAAAGATAAAGATAAAGATAAAGATAAAGATAAAGATAAAGATAAAGATAAAGATAAAGATAAAGATAAAGATAAAGATAAAGATAAAGATAAAGATAAAGATAAAGATAAAGATAAAGATAAAGATAAAGATAAAGATAAAGATAAAGATAAAGATAAAGATAAAGATAAAGATAAAGATAAAGATAAAGATAAAGATAAAGATAAAGATAAAGATAAAGATAAAGATAAAGATAAAGATAAAGATAAAGATAAAGATAAAGATAAGATAAAGATAAGATAAAGATAAGATAAAGATAAGATAAAGATAAGATAAAGATAAGATAAAGATAAGATAAAGATAAGATAAAGATAAGATAAAGATAAGATAAAGATAAGGTAAAGATAAGATAAAGATAAGATAAAGATAAGATAAAGATGAAGATAAGGATAGAGATAGGGATAAAGCTAGAGATAAAGATATGAATAAGGATAGAAATAAAGATGAATATAGAGATAAATATATGTATAACCGATCGAATAAAGATAAAGATGGAGATAGAGATAAAGATAGAGATACAGATAAGTATAAAGATAAAGATAGAGATACAGATAAGTATAAAGATAAAGAGAGAGATAAAGATAGATATATGGATGAAGATAAAGTAAAAGATAAGGATAAATATAGAGATAAAGATGAAGATACAAAAATATAGAGATAAAGATAGAGATAAAGATAAAAATATATAGAGATAAAGATAGAGATAAAGATAGCGAAAAAGATATAGACAAAAATAAAGTTAAAGATAAATATAAAGATAAAGGTAAAGATAAAGATAATAATATAGATACCGATAGAATAAAGATAAAGACGGAGATAGAGATAAGTATAAAGATAAAGATAAGCATAAAGATAGAGATAAAGATAGGTATAAGGATAGAGATAAACATGAAGATAAAGATAAAGATAGAGATAAAGATAGCGAAAAAGATAAGGATAAAGATAGAAATAATGATAGAGATATGGATAAAGATAAAGATAATAGATAAAGATAGGGATACAGATAGAGATAAGGATAGAGATAAAAATATATATAAAAATAAAGTTAAAGATAAAGTAGAAGATAGAGATAAATATAAAGATACATATGAACATCTGGAAAAGGATTTGGATAAAAATAAAGATTCATATGTATATCTGGTAATAATATAATATGGATATATATATCAAAATATAGAAACAGATAATAAGTTTAAGATAAACGATAGAGGCATTTACAGGGACAGATAAAAACGGATAAAGATAGCGCTTAACGATAGGAAAATTTAGAAAGATGAAGAAATTTAAAGAAAAAAGATAAACGAACGAAAAAGTACTAAGATAATGATAAAGATAATAATAATCAGATGACAGAAACAATAATGCACAAAAAAGTTTTATATTTGGAATAACTTGTAATAAGTTAATGAAGATGACAACAAGCTGGCTGCGATAACCGAACAGCTTGCAAAAGCTGGCTGGCATGTGATGTGTGTAGCGTGCATTAAACAAAAGCCAAAGCCGAAACTTTTGTAGCGGAAAACGGAAATGTTTTACATGCCGCAGAGAGAAATGAGTGAGAGGGGTTTGCTGAAGGAGAAGGCAAGCGAAAGAGTAAGAGAGAGAGAGAGCGAAGAGGAAGAGGAGAGTGGCAGGCCGCGAAGGAAAGTCATGTCAGTTTTTGGTAATTTTTCTTAACGAGCCGCGCCGCAAAGTATGCAGCACAAAAACGTCTTTCACGCGAAAAGTGTTTCTGTTTGTCTCTTCCCGAGTGTGTGTGTGTGCGTGGCTTAATTAGTACCTTAACACACACACAAACACAAACACAACATGTGTGTGTGCAGTTTTTGAAGTAGAAGAACAAAATGTTGCCACAACCACAACACAGACACAAATAAGCGAACGTTGCCAACAACAAATCCCACATTATAAATTTGATAACGAAAACTCACAGTTTTGCTCTAACCTCTGCGTGTCTCTATCTCCCTCTCCCCCTCTCTCTCTACCACTCTCTCTCTTGCTCGGTTCGTCTAACCAAGCTTGCCAACGGGCAATGCGCCAGTTAATTAGCTCATCAAATATGCACAATGACTAACAATTCGCACCTTGGGCCAAAAAGGTGAACTCCTTCTGGCCCCATCCTAACCAAAATGAAATAATTGAGTGCCAAAGCAAGAACAAACAAAATTATAATACAATACATGCAAATAAACGACAGGAGAATAGAGAGAAAGAGCTTGAAAATGTATTTAAGGTACGCAGAGTTGCAATGTTATCGATAACAATACGGTTAAACCTAGTTGGAATATATAGCTGAAGAATGTGAAGATATAAAGCATAAGTTGTAGATAAGGTTAGGTTATGCAATGTTATCGATAACAATACTGTTACAAGTAGTTGGAATATATGTTGCAAATGTTATCGATAACAATACTGTTACAAGTAGTTGGAATATATGTTGCGATGTTATCGATAACAATATAGTAGAAAGAATCTGAAGATATAAAGCATAAGTTGTAGATAAGGTTAGGTTATCGATAACAATACAGTTACAAGTAGTTGGAATATATAGCTTAAGAATCTGAACATATAAAGCATAAGTTGCAGATAAGGTTAGGTTACGAAGTTGCAATGTTATCGATAACAATACTGTTACATATAGTTGGAAGAATCTAAAGAGATATAGCATAAGTTGTAGATAAGGTTAGGTTACGCAGAGATGCAATGTTATCGATAACAATACTGTTAAAAGTAGTTGGAATATATGTTGCAAATGTTATCGATAACAATATTATTACAAGTAGTTGGAATATATAACTTAAGAATCTGAACATATAAAGCATAAGTTGTAGATAAGGTTAGGTTATGCAATGTTATCGATAACAATATTATTACAAGCAGTTGGAATATGTAGCTGAACAACATGAAGATATAGAGCATAATACTAGATAAGGTTAGGTTACGAAGTTGCAATGTTGTCGATAACAATACTGTTACAAGTAGTTGGAATATATGTTGCAAATGTTATCGATAACAATATAGTAGAAAGAATCTGAAGATATAAAGCATAAGTTGTAGATAAGGTTAGGTTATGCAATGTTATCGATAACAATACTGTTAAAAGTAGTTGGAATATATGTTGCAAATGTTATCGATAACAATATTATTACAAGTAGTTGGAATATGTAGCTGAACAACATGAAGATATAGAGCATAAGACTAGATAAGGTTAGGTTACGCAGAGTTGCAATGTTATCGATAACAAAACTGTTACAAGGAGTTGGAAGAATCTAAAGCTATAAAGCATAAGTTGTAGATAAGGTTGGGTTACGCAGAGTTGCAATGTTATCGATAACAAGTATGTTGCAAGTATTCATATTTTAATTCATTGGAATATATAACTGAAGAATCTGAAAATATATTACATAAGTTGTAGATAAGAAACGATAAGGTAATGATATCGAGAAATCTACTTTAAGCAATCTGAATAAGTGTGAATAATATTTTATTATTATTATTTGGATATGGCCAAAAGCAGAGTTAATTAAAAATACATTCAATTGTAGACAACCCAAAGAAACTGGTGGAAAACAAGTTGTTTTGGGTTTAATTTTATGCCTATGTTGTTGTTGCTGTTGTTGTTGTTGCTGTTGTTGTTGTTGTTGTTGTTTTTGGTCATGTATTGCAGATAGAGCAGAGCGTATCTGAAGTTTATGAACTTTGTAATTACACACTTTATTAATTTATGCGCTGCGGGAGAGGGGCAAAAGTTGTGCCTTGGCCAACGGCAACACCAGAATAACAACGGAATTATGAGCGAGAGAGAGAGAGTGTGAAAGAGACAGCAAACATAACAAGGACAACATATTAGCGAGGACAAAAGATTGGCCAAGGGGAATGGAAAGTGGCAAAAGCCGAAGAAGTGAAAAGAAAAATACAAGAAAGAAAAAAAAACCTAAAAATAAGTCAAGAAAATGTTGACAGGCGAATTCTTTGCTGATAAATCTTATAAATTAGGCGCATTATTAATATTAAAAATTTTTTGTTTGCGAAAAAAAATACGAAAAGGTAAAGAAATATTATTAATGTTTTAAGATTTCGAAGACAAAAAGCAAACGCTGAACAAAAAGAAATTAATTAAAGTGTTGCGTCAAGTGGAAATTATTCGAAAGAATTTGTTTTTTTTCCTTTTCGAAACAGCTAAAAACTAAGCTTGTTCAGCTGTAAAATCTTGAAGGCCTTTGCGTTAAGACTTGTGAAAGCTGTTAAGGCTTAATTAGCCAGGGATGTTTTTTTTTCGATAAAAAAGTTAATTGGTACTGAAGTACTGCGTGAAGTACATACAGTCTTGACTGGATATAGTTAACTGTTCACAATCGATACAGTGTTGGTAAACGCAAAACTAGTCTAAAAGAGCTAGAGACTTTAGATTTGGAACATAAGCTCGCTTTATCTCTAGGCAGCACGAGTTTCAAATTTTCGATAACTTTTGCCGTGTCCGATATACACATGTTATCGATAACAACATTCCTGATCCGCATCAACAGTCGAGTAGATATAGCCATGTCCGTCTGTATGTATGAATTTTCGATAACTTTTCCCATTTCCGATATACACATGTTATCGATAACAACATAAAGTATATATATTCCTGATCCGCATCAACAGTCGAGCCATTTCCGTCTGTCTGTATGAATTTTCGATAACTTATTCCGTTTCCGATATACACATGTTATCGATAACAACATAAAGTATATATATTCCTGATCCGCATCAACAGTCGAGCCATTTCCGTCTGTATGTATGAATTTTCGATAACTTATTCCGTTTCCGATATACACATGTTATCGATAACAACAAAATTTTGATTTTGGAAAACTTTGACAACTCCGGAGGGTTCAGGGTATCTCATAGTCGGTAGTAGACTTCTCTTACTTGTTTTAAGCACAAAGACTTAAAATATAAACTTCAAATATTTAAAATTTTAAGTGCACAACTTTAAGTTAAAATGCAGAAGAGTGAAAAACTCACTTGGATGCAAATTGAAAAGCCAAAGTTGTTATAAAAGCACTTCACTAAGCTTGCTTCACATCTTCCCATGCCCCGCCCCGCTCCGCCCCCGCTTCCGCCCACTTTGCCAGACGTTGCATCTTGATATATGCAATTAAGTTGCTCTGATTTATGCACCTAGTCAAATTTTCACTTAGCAGTTATTTAAATGCTCATGAAATAGTCATAAACAAAAGATTTCCACTTCCACTTGCTATCTTCTACTCTTTTTTTGAGGTGGCAATCAACTGTAAGTATTCCTATAAATAAATACAGGTCTTTCTCGTTGTTGTTGATAACTATTGTGCAGACAGCCGTACGAAATGGAAATGCGGCAATTTATTTGATTTCAATTTCCGAAATGTTTGCTGTTGTTGATCATCAGGCGAGACTGAGAAAATATTTACAATTTAATTAAACTGAGAATGTGTGCAACAAGACATATTTTAGAAAACTCTGAAAAGCCAACTCACAACTTCTGCAGCAACAATAAACTGCAACCAGAAGCAAGTGAGAAGGCTCTAGTCGAGCAATACCGACTAGAAGATACCCTCAACCCTATCGCATACTTGGCTTAACTTCAATGTTCCATATCTCCGGTGTTTCTCAATCGATTTAAATTTAAATTTCACAGATTGTCATTATTTCGTTTAATGTTTCAAACAAAGTTTTCCAAATTCAAGATTTTGTTGTTATCGATAACATGTGTATATCGGAAACGGGAATTGTTATCGAAAATTCATACATACAGACGGACATGGCTCGACTGTTGAAGCTGATCAAGAATATATATACTTTATGTTTTTATCGATAACATGTGTATATCGAAAACGGAAATGTTATCGAAAATTCATACATACAGACGGACATGGCTCGACTGTTGAAGATTATCAGGAATATATATACTTTATGTTGCTATCGATAACATGTGTATATCGAAAACGGGCAAAGTTATCGAAAATATATCGACTCGGCTGTTGATGCTGATCAGGAATACATACATACTTTATGTTGTTATCGATAACATGTGTATATCGAAAACGGGAAAAGTTATCGAAACTATATCGACTCGGCTGTTGATGCTGATCAAGAATATATATACTTTATAGGTCCGTCGATGCTTCCTTCTGCCTGTTACATACTTTTGCACATAGCCATTATACCCCTTTTAACCATTCTTCAATGGGTTCAGGGTATACAAACATGCTTGTGTTGTGGTATCAGGCATCAGGAATTTTTCTCTCTCCTTGAATTGTGTTTATCTTTTTGAGAGTTGTGAATGCGCCAGTGGAATAATATTTTATGTATGCTGAAAAGTCTCAATCCAATCTAGTTGTATCTACTTGCAACTAGCAACCTGCCCCGTGCCCCACCTCGCCCCACCGTGCTTTCCAAGGTGTCGCAATGCTGGTCAGACTTTTGATTTCAGTTTCCCTCCGGTTCCTCGGAGTTTCGTTCTTTGGTTCTTTTGCGTTTGGCACGTGCTTCCGAACTCTGCATATATATATATTTATTTCTTCGCCTGTTCTTTTATAGTTCATAACTTATGTATGTGATGTGTGTGTCTCTCTCTCTCTCTCCCCCTCGCTCTTTCTCTTTCTCTCCTGTAGCTGGGGTGAAAAGGTAAAAATTATGGCGCCCAAATGGCGTGCAAGTATTTTCAATGTGACATTTCCTTTTTAGGGCAATGCAATAAAAATGGTCAAGTTATTATTTATCAGCCAGGTGCAAAAGTCATTCGTGAAGAGAAATGGTCGGTCTCTGAACCGGTTCAGCACACTCAAAATTTAATAACACATAAAGCTGTATGTCTTTCGCAGTTTGCTAGCTAACGGTTATGTTAAACCGGTTCAGTTGAGGTCGAACCGGTTCAACAATTGGTTTGTTAACGATTCGGCTTGACATCAAATCCAACAAACAAACCAATTAGGTAATACATTTGTATAAAACAACTTAGATACGGTTCGAAACCGATAAAAGTGGTTTGGTTCCAGCGTTGAAACCAAATAATTTTCGATATATTTCGATGAATTTGAAAAGGAAAAGTATGATTATTAAGTGCAGCTTAAATGGGTTTAAAACCGGACTTAAACCGGTTTTTTTAATCACTCAAATGTGGTTCGAAGTGAACCAACTTCGTTGCTTTATAAATATTAAATTGAAGTGCAAAAATAATAATAATAATAATGTAGCTAAAAATTCCAAAAATCAATGCTGTTTAAAGCTTAACACACACACACAAGTACATGAAAAGTTACATAATAAGTGTGTGTGTGTGTGTGTGTGTGAGCGTAAAAGGGAACTTTTTGTATTTTTTGGGGTTTTTCCCATTGAATTATTTTGTGTCGCTTTGCATTTGTTGTTGTTCCTCGAATGATTGAGTCAAAATTGTTATATGGAGACCTATATGCGGTTTAATTGAATCACATGACCACAAGAACTCTACACACACACACACACACGCACACACACACACACACACACACACACACACACATCATAATACATTTATGCATAAACTGCCTGCTACTGTGTGCATCTATTAATAATGTCCTCGGACCACAATGTTATATATATTATTGTACGTTTCATTCCATGCCATTTCATTTTATTGTTCACTTCCCCCCTCACCCCATACCCCCTCCATCGCCATCGCCATCGCCATCGCCCATTGTTGATTCGAGCGAACACAAAAGCAAATGCGAACAATAAAAGCCAACAAATATTAAATATTGATACACAACATTCAGTTCAGTTCAGTTCGATTCAGTTCAGTTCGGTTCGGTTCGGTTCGGCTCTATCGCCCCATCGGTCAGTCAATCCGATCTGTCCGTTTGCAGCTGCCTCAAATTAAAATGTCAATCTTTATTGATTAAAACCGCCGCAAGCGGATGCTGTGCACCTGACACCTGAGCTTATTGCTGTTGTTGTTCCACGATTTTTTTCCCATATTGCAATCACAGAACAGCAGGACGAAGGAAGCAGGCTTAATCGGCTGCCCACAAATTTGTATAAATATAATTTTTTTTTTTTTTTTATTCCTTTTTTAAGTAAACTTTGAATTTTTTATGTTCTAAAAACATTTTAGCTTTATTTTTTGATTTTTGTATATTATTTTTATAGGTTTTTTATTTTATATAATATATTATAATATAATTATTTATTGCCCACAAATTTGTATAAATATTTTTTTTCTTTATTTTTTATTCCTTTTTTTAAGTAAACTTCGATTTTTTCTATGATCTAAAAACATTTTAGCTTTAAGATGATTCATATTTAGATTTTTGTATATTATTTTTATAGGTTTTTATTTTATATAATATAATATAATATAATTATTTATTGCCCACAAATTTGTATAAATATTTTTTTTCTTTTTTTTTATTTCTTTTTTAAGTAAAATTGGAATTTTTTTATGTTTTAAAAACATTTTAGCTTTATTTTTAGATTTTTGTATATTATTTTTATAGGTTTTTTATTTTATATAATATAATATAATATAATTATTTATTGCCCACAAATTTGTATAAAT